>OX451403.1:14611710-14923123 GCA_949629135.1 Eremobia ochroleuca | reverse complement strand
AAGTGGGGGTTCATGGACGGCTCGGACCTCCGGTAAATATGCGGCGTCAATCCACAGACAATGGCTCACCTCCCAACTTGCACCGCATGTCCTGTCACCTGCACACGTGAGGACCTAATGCTTGCGTCAGCGAACGGTATTCGCCTTGCAAATTTCGGGCCAAACAAATTTAAAAACGATATACAAGGTGTAACTTGTTTAAAGCACAGTCTTTTAAGGGGTCATTGTATTCATAATTATAAACAACATTTACTATGGGACCAAGCCTGAAATCGGGAAAAAAAATCAGCTGTTCCCTACATTTATGTTCGCATAACTCGTCAACATGTAGGGAACAGCTGATTTTTTTTCCTGATTTCAGTTTTGGTCCTGTAGTAAAAGTTCTTCATAATGATGAGTACAATGACCCCTTATGAGGTTTTGCGTTATTTAAATTACACCTTGTAGACTCGTGTGCTCGCTTTCGGGTGTTGAGTAACTTTCAAAATACGCACTTGTTCTCGCTCTCGCCGAGTTCTGCGGTCTAAGATTGCGCTCTCAATGGTTGTTGTACGTTTACAGAGACCTTCGAGATGATAGCGGAGTGCGCCGAGTCCGGGTTCCGCTTCCTGGTGCCGTACCACTTCGAGGGCGCCGTGCGCGCGGCCGGCGAGCGCGCACACCCGGCGCGCATGAAGCGCCTGGCGCAGGAGGCCGCCACGCTGGCCACGTCGCTGCCGCTGTCCTACTCCTCCTCCGTGTTCGTGCGCACCGACGCGGACCGGCTCGACGTCATGAAGGTACAAACAAAGTCTTAAAGTGTAGTACATATTAAACTCATATCATATTCATATTAAACTTCGTAATTTGACGAGACAAATTACGAAGTTATTTAATTACATACATTAATTAATGTATGTAATTAAATAAATCTCGATGTTTTGTCAAGTCGTAAGAACCGTGCGAAGCATTGTCGGGTCGCTAATGATGAGTATAACTCTAAAATTACCAATTCCCCACAGGTCCTTATAACAGGTCCATCGGACACGCCGTACGCGAACGGCTGCTTCGTGCTGGACGTGTACTTCCCGGCGGAGTACCCGGCCGTGCCAATGCTCATCAACCTCGAGACCACCGGGCGCCACTCCGTGCGCTTCAACCCCAACCTGTACAACGACGGCAAGGTGTGCCTGTCGGTGCTCAACACCTGGCACGGACGTCCCGAGGAGAAGTGGAACGCGCACACTTCTAGCTTTCTACAGGCAAGTCTGCAACACCACACGATATTATAATACCAGTCTATTACTTGACAGGCCTGTTGGTCTAGTGGTCAGCGGCACTGACTGCTATGCGCAAGGTCGTGGGTTCGATTCCCACCTAGGACAAAAAATGTTTGTGTGATGAGCACGATCATTTATTCTTTGCCTGGGTGTAATTTATCTATAATATGTATGTATTTAGAAATATATGTATGTATGTTTATCAGTTGTCTAGTACTCATAGCACAAGCTCTGCTTAGTTTGGGACTAGATGGCGTTGTGTGAAAGTTGTGGAATATTATTATTATTGTCCCAGTGCAGGGCAAATGCCTCTTGTCATACAGAGAAGGCATGAGCATTGATCACCACGCTTACCATCATTCCTGATATCGTATTGACAAAACAAAATGGCGGCGGTAGTTCAGCTTTTGGTCTCGCGCCAAAATAATTTGAAGCGTTATTTTTTGTATCTAATCTAAAAATTGCTCGTGCTCAGGTACTGGTATCAATCCAGTCTCTGATCCTGGTCCCCGAGCCGTACTTCAACGAGCCGGGATACGAGCGAAGCCGCGGCACCCGCGTCGGTTCCAGCGCCTCGCTCGAGTACAACTCCAACATCTACCAGGCTTGTGTGCGCTGGGCCATGCTGGACCATCTTAGAAACCCTGAGCCTTGCTTCAAGGAGGTAAGCCTATAATTGCAACTAATATTTTTAATCATCTTATTTTATCATTGTTTTGCATAATTATACTGTTATAGAAGACTTAGTACTCACGACACAGAGAGTCCAAGTTAAACTGTAAGGGTGCGTTTCCACAGAAGCGGAGCTGGGCGAAGCGGAGCAGAGACGTGCAGGAATCGACTAATCACAATGGTTGAAATCCTCATCGCGTAACTCGTCTCGTCTGTGATTGGACGATTCCTACACGTCTCCGCTCCGCTCCGCGCAGCTCCGCTTCTGTGGAAACGCACCCTAATTATTGATTGTTTAATGCCGGAAATTAAGCAATTAATCCTTAAAAAAATATTTTATGTATAAAATTTTCTTAAAAACACTTCGGGATCGTTATGTTGAGTTATTGGCATGGATTCCTTTATGAGCAGACATTTGAACGCAAAGGACGCGAAAACTACATACCCGTTACGACCCTTACATATTGCAAGGGTCGTAGCGCGCTTTGTAGTTCCTGCCTACCCCCATGGGGAAAAAGGCGTGAGTATAAGTATTTATGTAGATCATCCGAATAATATGTTAAAACAATGAAAATTCTTTATTGTGCGTTTGTCCGTAGCCACCTTGAATATGCTTCTCACGTTTGGAATCCAAATTATAATGTATACATGAATCGGCTTGAAGGCGATTTTTAAGGTACACTCAATATCGCTCAAATCTCCCGAATTATGTAAGTCGGTGTAAAAAAATGTATATTCTGCCTCTACACGAGCGAAGGAAAGTTGCAGATCTTGCTTTCTTATTTAGCGTCGTGAACGGATCTACTGACGTCCCTGAGTTGGTGGGCAAGACCGGGCTTCGTATACCGAGTTCATTTTTTCGTAGACCACGTCTTCTCCATGTGCCTCAAGTCAGAACTATCTACAGACAGAACTCGTACGTGATAAGAGCTTGTCGTTTTTTAGTATGGTGTGTCAGGGATGTCGAGTTAGATTTAGATTTATTTACTAGTAGTATTAAGGAAGTAAAGCAAAGCTTGATGAACAATTGTTTTTTTGATGTATAAACCTAATTTTCTTTTTTTTCTTCTCTTTATTGTTGTATTTTTTGAGCGTGAGATAATTAATTTGCGTACCTCTTACGTTGCTGTTTTCGGGTATTTGTTAATGTTCATCACATGAATCTTTAGTGGAAGCTTGTAATTGGCCATCGCTTACACATTGTACTAGATATTAAAATATATTAGCTGTAAATTTTCCTAAAATTAATAAAATAAAATAAAAATATGCAACAGCCAAATTCGGGATCAAGATTGAGAAGAAATTGAGAAACATGAATGATTTCGCCTTTAATGAATTATCGTGTTTTTGTTCACCAGGTGATCCAGACGCACTTCTGGATAAAACGCAACGAAATAATGCAGACGGTGGCGAACTGGATCACGGAGCTGGAGAGTCAGAGCGGCGACGAGCGCACGCAGAGGAGCATACAGCTCAACCTCATGGCGCTCAAGGTAAAGGATTAACTAAAAATATTTTAATTGCAGTTTTTCTCATTTTTTTATTGAGTTCTACTACTTCGGTAGTGATTTATTGTCTCATGCACGCACGGCGATATTTTAACACGAAGATTTTTTAATCGCGCGCTGGATTTTTAACTCTCGGTGTTGTGACGAGTAGAGAGGGGCTTGTGGTTAAGTAATAACAGCCGCACGGGTTGATCGATTAGGTTAAGCTACGCTTGCCGCGGTTGGTCCGTGGATGGGTGACCATCTTCACATACCAAGACCCCCTCCGTGCCTTGGAAAGCACGATAAGCCGTTGGTCCCGGCTGTAATTCGTGGATCTTTGACAGTCGGTACGGGTCGTCAGTATCCCGAAAGTCTGACAACCAGTCTTACCAAGGGCTATCGTATTACCCAGTAAGTGGGTTGTGGATGTCAGATAGGCTGTCGCTCCACGTAAAATACTGGTATTCAACTGCATCAGGTTAGACTGGAAGCCGACCCCAGCATAGTTGGGAAAAGGCTAGGCAGATGATGGGGTTGAGACGAGCACTGAGAATCCAACAAATCACAGCGCGCCAAAAAAGAATACACTATTCTATTTTCGATTCTCTGCGCTCAGCAGTGCGTTGAAAATCCAGTGCACGATAAAAAATCGGCCGGGGTACTTGGGCTTACTGTTGGACATAGTAATGAGGTGTGTGTACTTGCACAGCGGCACTACGTGAAGCTGCAGGAGGAGCTGGGCAAGCTGCCCGTGCCGGCCGGCCTGGAGGAGCTGGACGAGCCCTTCACGCTGCCCGCCGCGCCCGACGCGCCCGGGCCCGCGCCGCCGCCGCCCACCAACGACGAGATCGACCACGACATGGAGAAAATCGTCTCGCAGGTCCTCGACTGAGCCCCGAGCACGCCCGAGCACGCCCGAACACGCCCGAATACGCCCCGCCCCGCGCGCCACACAAGTACAACCATCCACCTCCCACCGCGACGCATCGCGACTGTCCGACGCACCTACCGTACGCTCGTCACACGTTTCTAGCGAGTTTATTATTGTTCGTAATGAATTTTCTTTTTATTTTGTAGTAGATATCGGTTTTATATAGTTTTTTAGTAGGCGTTTAGGATTTAGTGGGACCTCTGTTTAGTTTAACACACATTGTGATACTAAAATGGGCCCGCTCGGCGCCCGGTAAGATATTTAAGGAGTATATGTACGGGCGACGACATGCAACTGACGGCGGTCTCGTCGTGCGCGGGACCGTGCCGCGGGGCGCGCCGACACACATGTACATGAAATTATAATTTGATGTATATAACTTATTGTTTTAATTTTTGTATTCTAAGAATATATTGTTATATGTATCGCTGTATTGCTCTATAAGAGTAGTCGGAGGCGGCTGAACTTTACGAAGAAATAAATTGTATAACTCATTTGGTAGTAAACTGTGTACAGGCCTAGCCACCTCAGTCGAGTCGTGGTGTCGATACCGCGGACGAGCTGACAATAAAGTATAGCTAGTGGCACTCGCCGGTCGGGGCGGTGGCGATCAACTTGTGAATGTATGTGTGTATATAGATAAATCACCAGTAGACTTCTGTGTTTCTCACTGTATTTTCATTGACAGGTAAGTTGGACGTAGGACGTTTATTGTTATATTTGATTGTGAATTTCGGAATGTAAATAAAAATTTATGTTATCGCAATATTTCTTTTTATTTTTTTTTTTGCGTCAACTTCCCGAATGTTGCAGTAAATGTATTTCATTTAGTAATGTTCTACTAAGCTTTGATTGTTCTATTGCTGGGATCCAACGAGCCTCGCCATCACACTGTCTATAATATTCAGCTTTGTATTTAATTCTGACAAGCGGTAATTAAACAAAACATTTTGCTAACACGTTTTTTTATTGCCCATCTGTTTACATCGTCACTGTCGCTAAATTATAAGCTATTAATATTTGATATGATTGCGAGTTATGAATATGCGCACAGTACAGTGCCGTGTTGGGGTTCAATGTTCAAATAAGAATAATATAGCACAAACGATAGCAATCCAGTCACGGAGGAGCACAACAAGTAGTACTCACTTTTAGGGGTATATTATGTTCTGTGCACATAAAACAACAAAATATGGCGGTTTTACATAAAAATAAAACCGATATTATGTGCCGAGAGGGAAAACATAAAGCATTGTTTATGTAGAAGCAGTGTATACTTACAAGGAAACCTCGCGAGGTGTCCCTCACCGATTTAGTTGCGGCTTTACTATAATAATCTGCATGAAAAATGATGAGATGAGATACGTATTTTTTCTTTTTTGGTAACAAACGTTTTAAAGGGGTGAAAATCACCCTCAAAGTTCGTACCCCAAAATGATGGTTTGCAGTTTTCACATATTTCTAATAAAAATTTTCCAAAATGACTTTAACCACTAAAAAGAGCATAAAAAAATATGTATAATCACGATTAAGATGTTCTACGAATTAATCAAATTTTGTTGGAAGGTATTACTGATGATTGATTAAATGATGATTGTTTACGAAATATTCAAGATATTCCTTGTAATTGAAGTAGAAGTAAATCTATTGAAAAATGAATTGTGACTGTCTTTATGGAGTTCTATTTCGCGACAGTAATGATTAAAGAAGGTATTGGATGATTTCCAATTACCTTGTGATAAAATATCGTCAATTGGTTGGTTATCTAACCAATTTAATGAAGCTAATGCTGAACTAAACCTTCGCGGAGATGCACGAATTCCGCTATCTCTGAGAACTGTGCGTACCCAGTTCCCAATTACAGTGCGTGAGGCAGCTTTTGTGTTACTAAATACAGTGATAAAAAGATTGTTGAAATTGTTAACTTCAGATCTCTTTGTTACCCTTTTTTCTATTAAAAGCCTAACTAAAGTGACAGGGCGTATGTTTTTATCATTATGTTGTGAAAGTTTCCACGAGGACTGTCGATAAGAGTGTGTATCGGTTTTAGATCCGAATGCAGGTATTAAATATATACTATCTATCGCCGTCATCCAAGAAGCTGTCATTTGAGATTTTCAGCAAAGTTAGGTCGTGAACCCTACGGCCTGATGCCAGCAATAAAACTGTAGCTGTTCTACGTGCTAAATCGAACAATGTGTCTTTGGGTGCATTTGATGACAGCCAATTTAGTACTATACGTGGATCCCACGTGAACGATGGCTGTACTTGTTTTGGTTTGGCTACTCCTATTGCCTTAAGGATGTGTTTAATAATAAAATTAGAAAAAGTTTGCTGTTCCACATGAGGGCCACAAAAAGTTAAGACTGCCAAGTTAGATGTGCCAGAATTCTGGGCAGCAAGCTGGGAGGAGGAAACACCCACGCTAGCCCGTAGTTACATGGTCTGCTGAAGGCATCTATATAGTTTGCGAATCGATCCCTGCAGTCTAGAGATATTTAGTTTTTTACTACCGCGGTTTCTTGTGTCGCAAACAAGTCTATTTTTGGAAGCCCCCACTTCCGAAAGACTTCCGCTGTTGCTCGAGGTAGAAGATGCCATTCCAGGCGTGGCTTTCCCCGTGAAAGCCTGTCCGCTATTATATTGTATCTCCCCGGTGGATAATGTGCTGATAGGGTTATGTTGAACTTGTCAGTAAGATGTAATAGTTTGAAGGTTAGGGCTAGTAACCCTAACGATCTGGTTCCTCCCTCCTTCCGGATATATGCAATCCGGGTTCCATTGTCTGATTGGATCAGTATGTGTGACTTTTGTAACGTCTTCACATTCATTTTTATGGCCGCTATTACTGCATATAGCTCCTTTTTGTTGCAGTGCCATCTTTTTTGGTGTGCGACCCATGCACCTGACATTAGATTTCCATCTATGTGGGCGCCCCAACCCCAATCCGAAGTATTCGTCGCAAGAAAATGGGTAGCAGGCTTTTTGTGTATAGGCGATGTGTGACTCGTGGTTCCGCGCCACAACATTATCTCTTGATACACAGCTTGAGGTAACAGCTGTTTTTGACGGGGTCGTGTCCTGTTGAAGTGTCGCAGGAAGATTTGCATTTTTCGACAGTGTAGTCTTCCTCGGGGAACAACAAAGTTGGCGAAGTTCAACTGACCCAGCAGACTTTGCAGTTCTTGGAGGTTGATGTGACTTTTCAACAACGACCGGTCTAGTGTATGGTTTATGCATTGTCTCTTTTTTATTGGTAGGGACATTGTATTTACAACTCTTTGCCAACGTATGCCAAGGTATTCCAAATCTTGAGTTGATCAAGACAGATTTTTGGCGCTTGATTTGCCAGCCCAGATGTTCCAAGTGTCTCACGGCTTCCGCAGCCTGAAGACATAACTTGGATTGGTCTTGGTTGACCAGAAGAAAGTCGTCTAGGTAGACTAGCACTCGACATCCCTTCGCACGCAAGGTCTCCGCGACCCAGAATGTTACAGGAAAATAGGTGCGGCGCTGAAGCCAGCCCGAACGATAAACATGTCTTTGTAACTGATTGTTAAGAAAGGCCGGTGAGATTTTGCTGCCCGTAGGTGAAAATAAGCCTGGGAAATATTTATTTTTATCATCCAGTCTCCAGTTTGAAGAAAATTTGGGACTGAGTGTGAGAAATCAGACGAAAATGTTTCGTTTTGTCGAACTTGTTCAATTCTCGAAGATCGAAAATTGGACGCATCGATCCGTCGCTTTTCTTCCGCAGAAAAAGCTTGGAGATAAAACTGGGCGTTTTCTTGGAAACTAGTCGCAAAACACCTTGGTCCAATAGATCTTTGATTATCTGAGACATTCCCAGCGATGGCTTGGTTGCATATTGCGTCACGATCCTTTTTGTTGGCATTAACAAAGGGGGTTTTTTGTAAAGGGGTATCCAAAACCCCGAAATTGCTGAAGTTATGAATTTGTTTGCACCAAGTGCTTGCCAACGGTTTTTGAACAAAGTTAAACAACCTCCCCTGAAATGTGTTGGATAGTCACTTTTTCCCGTCTTTCGTTTGTTGTTTTTTTTGTAGGTATCCCGAAAATTATTATTTTTAATATTTTGTTATGAGTTGGTCCTTAGTTTTGTGAGCTCGTGGTGGTGATAACCAGAAATGAGGCCCTCCGAGGGACTGGATAAGAGATGTAACTTTTGTCTTATAGAATAAAAACTCTTCACTAGGAGGTATATCACTAAGCGCAGCTTGAATACTTTTACCAGGAATTTCCAAAATTATTCTTTTACGTCTAGTCTCAATACATTCGGCCCTTTTATCGCAAATTATTTGTAACGTTTGTTCAGATAATTTATAAGACGACGATTCATTACCGAATGTTTCAGAAATTTTATTTAAGAGGTTATCGGGTTTTAAATCGGCAGGGTTATTGTGAGCCCAATCAATGATACCCTGTAAACCGAATTGCAATAGTTCCCTTTGATGTAACAAGCCGTTGGTAGTTGCAGCCATGATTTTTCCTCCGTTGAGGCCAATAAATCATTTCCTTTGTTCAGACAACACAGTTCATCATTAATTTTTAAATTGCAATTGCCCGGAAATGCGAGCATTTCTAGCAATGCCTTCTTATAACGGATATGTTGCCACGTGGGGGTCTTAAAATGCTGTAAGCTTATTAACTGGCGTAACTAGAGATGGGTTAATGCCTTGGCATATTGGGCGCTTTGAATAAACGCCGGATAAATGCCCGTAACGCCCAATAAATAAATGCCTTTTGCGTGGGCAGAAACTTTAACAGAACTTTTATTACATTTTTCATTCAAATAGCTATATTTGAGTGTGCAGAAAATATTAATTGGCCCAAATAGCGACGTCAATAAAAAAAAATAGATTCCTCATACCTAGGGGTATCTGAAAATACCCCATACTTATATGTTCCGCGATATTTTGATATTTTTTTTTTAAGATTAAGATGCATAATGAAAAAATAAAACATATTTATCCTTAAGCTTGAAAATTATTTAAAAAGTGCTAAAAATCAAAACTCTAAATTTAACTCTATTTTTTTTTTATTAATTTATTTTCTCTATTTTAGTTACTTAGATGTTTCTTTTTAGGAGATACATTTTTCACTCTTTATCATTATAGCAAATTAGACACATGCAAGTTAACTATTTGTTATTTCCAATATCGCAACAAATATAATATAAAGATACGTTATAAAAAACCTCAACTAGATTACCTATATGATCCAAAAGATAGTTATTAGCAAAAATACAGCCACGCGTAACCGTTTTTCGTCAGCTGATTTAAGGTTTTTTTTTTCTCATCAAAACTAGTTTTACAGGCGCCCAAATCCAATGACCTAGGCGTTTCTGTTGCTGGATTAGTCAAAAAAATCATTGTTGATAATATTATCTGCTTCTTCGGTAATGTCACTTGTGTTTACAGTAGTCTGCGGTACATATTGTTGGTGCATTATAAAGTTTGTAAGAAAACTGACCTGGTTGTATGGCTGGCTGCTAGCGCACGAAGGAGTCCTCCTCCTTTTCTTGTCCTTGATCCCTCTCGGAAGTCGGCGAGTTCGAAACGATCGACCGATTGGCTCCGGCGGTAGCCTCATCGGGTTCGTCACTCGGCGCGGGATTCATAACGAAAATCGGGTTTTTAAAGGTTACGATTGAAAATAAATCCAATAATAAATGCACTATTAAATTGTCTAACTAACACTCATAGTGTTAGACAATTTAATAGTCGTTTAAGAAGAATGTTAAACGATTAACCATAATATATTTTTGGATTTTGACCGCACGCGGCGAAAGTACACAACGATATGAATTCGGAAGGTGACACTTGACGTTGACAGCGGTTCCCGCGTCTTAGCTGGCACAGAGTAAATACAACGTCGGCGATAGTTACGCCAGCTAGTATTCTTAAGTTAAATTAAAGTATCCGTACTATTGACCGCGCAAATAAGGCTAAGTATACACTGCTTCTTCATAAACAATGCTGTATGTTTTTCGGAGGCACATTAATATAATTATATGATTTATGATGATTATGCTGAACCGTGCCGGATGCGAGTCGGGCCACGGACGAGGCACCGATCGAAACATAGTTCTGCCAAACGGCAATTAAACACAACATTTTGCTAATACATTTTTATTGTCCATCTATTTACATCGTCACAATAATTATAAAAGGATTCACATAAACAAATTATTATGACTTGTCAACTAGCCACCCTAGCGATACCCTACGAGCTAAACATTCACTTTACTAGACAACTTATTGCATAAATAATTTATTTACTATATTCTTCTGACTAACTATGTAGAAATGTAAAATTACTCAAAAATATTCCATCACAGATGGAGTTTGTGATATTTTAAAATATTTATTTACATAAAACTGTTAATTTCAAGTAATATTAACTATCTACATTAAAATCTATTGGTATGATTGCGTGTTATGCACATGCGCACAGTAGACCGCTGTGTTGTAGTTCAACATTCAAGAAATGACCTATTCCAGCTATGGCACATGAAACAATAACAATATTACTGCCAGAGCTTGCGACCGACGCTATGCAGGAAGGAGGTAACCATAGTCTCTTCTAGCTATAACACTAACGATTTATGACATACTCATTTTAGAGCTATTGTCATGCGTAATTCTAATAGAAAATAATTAACACAATATTGCAACTATAAATACTTTTAAGTAGTATTCGAGGGGAAAATTATGAATATATCTAACAATTTTTAGTATCGGTCACGTCTGGCTACTACGCTATGTAAGATCTTGGTGAAGCTGATGTCTACTTCTTCCTCAAGGGCTGGTCTGCTTGAAGCTCCGCCTCCTGGGGGTCGAGCTGACCGGCCTCCACACACGACTTGCAACAGAACCTGGGGACAATACAACGTGCTTAGTTGCGGGCACAGAACAACAACAATAGTTCGAGAACGTAAAAGTACACCTACACTCTCTATTTATGTAGAAAGTACCAAATAAATAAACTCAACACATTCCGACAGTAGTGAAAAATTAGTTAAACTGAATGGATAGTGGACAAGAACAACTAAACACTATTATTAACCCTTTGAACGCCAATGACGCTTACAAGCGACAAACGTAATCGGGCGCTAAAACGCCAACGACGAGTTTAGGCGACAAATAGATGTGCTAATTTATTATCTGATATTAAAGAAAATGGGTAAAAGGATTAGGTAATTTTAACATTTCATCACTAGCATTTTGTAGGTACCTATTTAATAGTAAATAAATGGCTTAGCGTAGAGAGCATACTTCCGATGCGCTGCGCTTGGCGTTCAAAGGGTTAATCTTTTTCAGCAAATGATATCGATTGAACCTAATTGATTGATTAACCTCCGGTCAAGCACCGCGAGCGGGCTCTTTTAGATATATAGCGGACGATTTTAAGCCTTATTTTTACTACAAATAAAGTTTTAAGTCGGTCGGTGTTTACTGGCACGTTTTTGTGCCGCTGGGGCTCTAGAGGTTAAATATTATGTACTTACTTCGAGTAATACTTGTGTCTGCAGAATTTGCTGCGCACGATCAGGTCACAGTTAGCGAAGAAGGGATTATCTGTGCATTTAGCAGGTATCACGAGCTCTGAAAATATAAACTTAGTGATCAAACATCAACCCTAACTCCACAACATAGTGAAACGCTTGTGTTAACAGATTCGTACTCAAATTTCTATACGTTTGGCAAGTTAATTCATCTTTGATGTCAATACTTGACAAGACGAAGCGTTAAGCGATGGCAGGCCAGTTTAAGGATCATCAAGATGGTGGGAAATGTGGCACTCCATCAAGCTACGGACCGTAGCAAATCGGTTCGAAGTGGTGAGAAGGTGTCACAATCCTCAACTAACGTTGTGGACGTCGTCGTTGAGTGGTAGGGGGTGGGGTTGGGGATTTGAGAGGAGCAGGTGGACTTTGATAGTTATAATGTTGCGACAGCGACACGATAGTGGTAACTTTAATATTTGATAATACATATCCGTATGTAAGTGCAAAACGTTTATTGTAGAAACACTTCACAGAATTATTGTTATAATGCCTTTTGATCATCATTATCATTTAGCAGACAGAAATCCTGTTTTTTTTTTAATTTATTTATTTATTTATTTGGGATAAACAAACAGTTCCACATTGTGTCTTATCTAAAGAATTACATAACAGTTATTCAAATGTGAAACTCACACCGTTATCCACAGAATACATTTTAGTTTGAATACAATTATTGAGAAGTATTATTGCTTTTCGGCCCCATCGGCTATGTGTTCTTCGAACAATGTCTTTTAAGCCTGTAGACTGAATATTTGTCCACAGTAAACTGCGCTATCCTTTAGGAATATTATAACTTACGTTGCACGTTGATCTGCGCAGTGTCAGACTGCGAGCTGTATGGGTTGCTGGCGTGGCAGGCGTACAACCCGCTGTCTGCGACCGACACCCGCGTCACCGTCAGCCGGGACACGATCGTGCTACCTGTTGGTGTAAACAAGGGATAGATTAGAAATAAAAATAACACATAGGTACATGCGTTTTGTTTGTGCAGAATAAACGTTTTTTCTTTCTTCTTCTTTCTTTCTTTCTTCTACATGATGTAAAAAGATCCACTACGAAGCCGACATCTACGCATTCTGAGCTTATGGGTGCAGGCAGCGGACAGGGATCGTGGGAGCATTTAAAGTCATAATACGAGGGCGGGTCAATAAGTCCGTGACTTTTTGAATTTCTGACCTCTTTACTGAAAAAGCAACACTACTCCTGTCAACAGGCATCTGTCAGTTGACTCCTATCAAAATTTGAACTTACTGCGTCAGTTAGTTTGTGTTTGACAGCTATCTTTATCAGACTACCCAGTAATTTGAGGAAAAAATGGAAAAAAGTGAATTTCGTGTGCTTATTAAGCATTATTTTTTGCGAAAAAAAACCATTACCGAGACCAAGGCTAAGCTTGATAAATATTATGGGGACTCTGCACCATCGATTTCAATGGTAAAAAAGTGGTTTACTGAATTTCGTTGTGGCCGTACAAGCACTGAAGATGCCGAACGTCCTGGACGCCCAGTTGAGGTCTCTATACCCGAAACAATCGAAAAAATTCACGATATGGTGTTGGCCGACCGAAGATTGAAAGTGCAAGAGATTGTGGAAGCCGTAGGGATCTCGCATGGCTCAGTCGTTTCAATTTTGAATGATCACTTGGGCATGAGAAAGCTTTCCGCAAGATGGGTGCCGCGTTTGCTCACAGTCGACCACAAACGCAATCGTGTAACAACTTCACAGGAAGGTTTGGCGTTGTTTAATCGCAATATGGAGGAGTTTTTGCGCCGTTTTGTAACCGTGGACGAAACATGGATCCATCACAACACACCAGAGACCAAACAACAGTCAAAACAGTGGGTTTCTAAGGGTGAATCGGCGCCAAAGAAGGCCAAGGTGGGTTTGTCAGCCAATAAAGTTATGGCGACTGTTTTTTGGGATGCACGTGGGATAATCCACATTGACTACCTTCAAAAGGGAAGAACAATCAATGGGGAATATTATGCCAACTTATTGGACCGCTTCAATGACGATTTGAAAAAAAACCGACCTCATTTGGCCAAGAAAAAAGTTCTTTTCCACCAAGACAATGCAAGGGTGCACACATGTGCAGTTGCCATGGCAAAAATCCATGAATTGGGCTATGAATTGCTCCCTCATCCACCCTATTCTCCAGATTTGGCTCCGAGTGACTACTTCTTGTTCCCAAACCTGAAGAAATGGCTTGGTGGAAAAAGATTTGACTCCAATGATGAAGTCATCTCGCAAACAAAGGCCTATTTTGAGGACCTCGACAAATCATATTTTTTGGAAGGGATAAAAAAATTGGAGAAGCGTTGGACAAAGTGTATAGAGCTCAAGGGAGACTACGTTGAAAAATAAAATTATTTATTTATCAAAAAATCTGTGTTTTATTCCAAAAGTCACGGACTTATTGACCCGCCCTCGTATAACATTTAAAAATTGTTTTTCGTTAAAAAACCTTGTAACTTTTCCCTTCAATATCTCCGTAACCAAAAGGTTCCCAAGTACGGTCCAGCACCCTAACTGCGTAACATACTATTACTCTCAATTTGAATCATTTTGAAGCATATTGCTAATCCATTGCTCCATTATGTTCGACAAAAGTGTCTGCTCAACAACGTAAATAACGCAATGAATGTTTTTCAACTGTCAAAATGAAACCCATGGCTACTGATAGTGTATTACGCAATTACCCTGCAGGATACAAAAATTATCATAATAACGGGACTAACAAGTGACTCTCGGCTTCATTAAGTGTATTTTTACACCCGTTATAAGTCATATCACAGCGTAAGTGTGCAAAAACAGTAATATTATTAAATGTTTATTACAATACAGAATGTGTTGTCATTACTCTGTTTACCTTTTGGGTACTCTAGGTATCGAGTTGCTTATTTCCTTTCCCACCACTTGTAAGAAACAACTAACACAATACATGTTCTTAATCTGTTGATGCGTAGATACCACGAGTTGAGATACATTCTAAATTAATGTTTAGAGGTACTGCTACCATCCATAAAACTGAAAAGCTGTTGTTTTTTTCAAAACTGGCTCTAGTTTCTTAAAACATAATCAAAACTAAGCCTATCATATACATGGATTCCTCATGACTGTAACAGCTGATTTTTGTAACTACATTAATTGCAAATAAATATATCTTTTCTATTCTATCGAAGTCCACTGTTGGACGAAAGCCTTTCTCAAGTTGCGCTACAACACCCGGTTCTCCGCCTTTTGCATCCAATTTGCTCAAGCCCCTTTTTCATGTCTTCTATAGGTACATATAGCAAGGAGACGTCTCACGTTACCCTTAACGCCTTAAGGTCACGGTTTCTCCACTCGAGTACTTACTCATCTGTCCAACGGATAGCGGTCCATTGACAGTTAAGGGTGCCCACTAAGAAACTTCGAGTGAGAGTGTAGTAGAAACAATTAACTAGTGGTAAGACTTACCAGTGATAGTGATCCTGCCATCCGTTTGTATGGTTCCGCCATCTTTGGTCCAGTGTACGTCCGGCTCGGGGAAGCCATCCACATCGCACGTCAGGTGCAGGTCGGCGCCGATGTTCAGCGTCGAGAATGGCGTCGACACATGAGTGCTGACCGGCACTGTTTATAGAAAATTGAGTTAGAGGGTAGTTCTTACAGTTTAGGTAATGTCAAATATAACCTATTTTCAGTATGTTTATATTGTCATAAGGACTACTACGAAAAATATAATAAAAAGATAATGTCCATTACGCATAATCAATAATGGTAAAAATACGTTATTTATATTGTGTATTTGTAACTATACGGTTTTGAACGGGTATAGACATTTGAATTTAATAAGTAAAAACAGTAAATTAAGGACACTTAATATCAATCGCACTTTATTTACAGCTTAAATACGAGGGCGGGTCAATAAGTCCGTGACTTTTTGAATTTCTGACCTCTTTACTGAAAAAGCAACACTACTCCTGTCAACAGGCATCTGTCAGTTGACTCCTATAAAAATTTGAACTTGCTGCGTCAGTTAGTTTGTGTTTGACAGCTATCTTTATCAGACTACCCAGTAATTTGAGGAAAAAATGGAAAAAAGTGAATTTCGTGTGCTTATTAAGCATTATTTTTTTGCGAAAAAAAACCATTACCGAGACCAAGGCTAAGCTTGATAAATATTATGGGGACTCTGCACCATCGATTTCAATGGTAAAAAAGTGGTTTACTGAATTTCGTTGTGGCCGTACAAGCACTGAAGATGCCGAACGTCCTGGACGCCCAGTTGAGGTCTCTACACCAGAAACAATCGAAAAAATTCACGATATGGTGTTGGCCGACCAAAGATTGAAAGTGCAAGAGATTGTGGAAGCCGTAGGGATCTTGCATGGCTCAGTGGTTTCAATTTTGAATGATCACTTGGGCATGAGAAAGCTTTCCGCAAGATGGGTGCCGCGTTTGCTCACAGTCGACCTCAAACGCAATCGTGTAACAACTTCACAGGAAGGTTTGGCGTTGTTTAATCGCAATATGGAGGAGTTTTTGCGCCGTTTTGTAACCGTGGACGAAACATGGATCCATCACAACACACCAGAGACCAAACAACAGTCAACAGTGGGTTTCTAAGGGAGAATCGGCGCCAAAGAAGGCCAAGGTGGGTTTGTCAGCCAATAAAGTTATGGCGACTGTTTTTTGGGATGCACGTGGGATAATCCACATTGACTACCTTCAAAAGGGAAGAACAATCAATGGGGAATATTATGCCAACTTATTGGACCGCTTCAATGACGATTTGAAAAAAAACCGACCTCATTTGGCCAAGAAAAAAGTTCTTTTCCACCAAGACAATGCAAGGGTGCACACATGTGCAGTTGCCATGGCAAAAATCCATGAATTGGGCTATGAATTGCTCCCTCATCCGCCCTATTCTCCAGATTTGGCTCCGAGTGTCTACTTCTTGTTCCCAAACCTGAAGAAATGGCTTGGTGGAAAAAGATTTGACTCCAATGATGAAGTCATCTCGCAAACAAAGGCCTATTTTGAGGACCTCGACAAATCATATTTTTTGGAAGGGATAAAAAAATTGGAGAAGCGTTGGACAAAGTGTATAGAGCTCAAGGGAGACTACGTTGAAAAATAAAATGATTTATTTATCAAAAAATCTGTGTTTTATTCCAAAAGTCACGGACTTATTGACCCGCCCTCGTACCTACGAGCGTATTGAAACAGCGATGCACAATGAAGACGCTGCCAGAATGAACATACGACATGTTATAGGTAATACTCACAAATATGATAATAATAATAATATAATTATATATTCTTCATACTTACAGAAGCTACTGACACCGCATTGTTTTTACATTGTAGTTAACAAATATCATTGTTGAATATTGACAAGATAAGGCAGAAGTCGTTTTTTTGAAGAAAAAACCGCCGTATCTCTCTCACAACGTTATAATGTATTAACACTGTATACATACCAGATTCGTACGTTAGTAGAACACGACTTGCTCCCAATTAGTCTATAAATATGTTGTTTACTTTAGGCCTTAACAAAAACAATCCAACATCGCTAGAAGAACACATGCAAGCTGAATACATAAACATGCTCCATGCAGAGATAAGTCTTTCCGTACTATTAGTGGAAGTAGATAATTGTTGATCTTACATCGATTGAAACATTTGCAACCTATTAATTAAATCTATAACAAGAATGAAACTCACATTTATCACTGACAGATTAGAGAATATTTTCGTACAGTTAATGCAAAAGAACTATCGTAAGACAAACAATCAGCTGAATATAGTTGACAGTTCCTAATCTTACCAGTGAACAAAGATCTGGGCGCTTCAGTAGTGGTGGATGTGGTGGTGGTGGTCGTCTCCGCGGTGGTGGGTGCTTGCGTCCGGGGTCTGGGTACCACCGGGTTCCGCGGTACCAACAACTCGTTATCAATGAAGAGCCCTTCAGGCATATACGCTCGCACGAAGACCACCCACGACGCCGCTTTGCCTTCACCGTTGTACGCTTGACATGTGTACTGTCCAAGAGTTTCAATGGCCAGACTTCTGATGAGGAGTACGTTTCCTCTCGCTTCGTACACTGCGTCGTAGTATGGCACCATGACATTCTCGTAGCCGCGGTACCAGAACACGGAAGGTGGCGGGTTCCCGTACGCTAGGCAGCGCACAGTGAGCGGACTGCCCAGCTCTCCGGTCACCACGGCGTTCTCATCTCCAGCAATTCCGACAGGCATCCTCACAGGATCTACCAGCCCCCGATAGTTAGCGGACCAATGATACAGTTTGTGAATGCATCCTCATCATAATCTCCTTTGTATTTGGTGAGTGAAGTTACATTCATAAACTCTATGTTAATTTTGACTACTAAGCGTAAAATTATTGAAATGGGAGGACATAACAAATGAAGTTAGAAGATGTTTTGTGTGCTTCTAAAGTACTGGCTACTGTATCTAAATTCTCGACGTTAGAAAGTTACTTACAGACATTTTTAAAAGATCCAGCTAAAGAACAATTTTATTTATCTAACCATCGCCAAACTTCAGAAACACCCAAAACAAAGTATCAATTGTGACAACCAGCAGCAGAATATGTGAAAAGTGTGTCGTTCACCTTCGTATGCGCGTGCGCACGCGAGTAGCGCGGCGAACGAGAGGAGACAGACGCGCGACATGTCGACCGATAGTGAGGGGCGACTGATGCAGAGTAACACGAACTTCCACCGCACGAGTATACGACCAACGCTAGCGAAGGAGAGACTCCTACTGATTCCATTAATGTTATGATAAAAGACTGTTGACTGCAAAAGATTGCAGCCCGTGCGCACGTTGGCAAACGAGGATAAGTATGTAAAATATTTTTCTGATAATAATAATTTGTTTATAGGAAGTATTTGTTGCGTCAAAAGTTTGCCATTTCGTTATAATTGACTACTTCCTGTCCGTAACTTCGTCCGCGTGAAATGTCACCCTCCCCCCCAGTCACCCTCTTGGCGGTGGAATTTCGAAAATCCCTTTCTTAGTGGATACCTACCTTGTGAAGAACAAGGAACACACCCTCCAAATTTCATGTCTCTAGGACCAGCGGTTTAGGCTGTGCTTTGATATGTCAGTCAGTCAGGACTTTTACATAGATTTAGTATAATACATAGGTCTTGCATCGTGTTATTTAATTTAGAAGTAATCCCACCAAATCTATTGATTGTTTTTCTATATTATATAAGTTTATTTATTTAACCATTCATATACACACAAGACGTTTATAACATTACTAGCATCCGCCCGCAATTTCGTTTGCGTGAAATTCGGAATTCCCACCGTTTAAATCCTATTACCCGTTTTCCCATAGGAATGAAGCATTTTCCCGCGGTGAAAAGTAGCCTATATTCATCAGGAATAATGTCGGCTTCTAATGGTAAAACAATTTTTCAAATCGGTCCAGTAGTTTCGGAGCCTATTCAATACAAACAAACAACGAAATCTTTCCTATTTATAATATTAGTGTAGATTTACACCGATTGTTGTTTTAGAAGTTTTGTTTCTTGATTTTCTTTTGTATATATTTTGTTTTTATGTCTGTCTATTCCATATGATTCTATTTAGTCTAATATCTTCGTTATCTTAATGTAAGGTCATCATATTAATTTGTTTACGAGTAAGAGAGGTTACATACACAGTCGCACTGATAGTGTCGGGTCAAGTATAACGATCAGACAAGAGTGATCTATGAACAACACTCTAATACTTGCATTAATTATAATAGGAATCGTGACTGCATATTCACGTTTTAATTACATATTTATATGAATCACGTGCGAGTGTATTTTCTGTAGATAGACCTTTAAACCCACAAATGGATGGAGTACTGTCGTCATTATAAGTCCATGCCAGCCAATTACTGTATTGCTGATGCGCATGATCAGAATAGTAAGTTACGAACGCTGCAATGAACAGTTTGTGGTTATTAATATTTAACACAGTACAACAGAAGGCGAACCTGACAACAACTGCCTGCCAGCTAGTACTGAGAAATATTCCTGATAGAAGAAACTTAATACTTAACATTTTTCCCGACCTGGGGATCGAACCCAGAAAGGCCAGGACCCTAGCTACCCTCAGTGGGTGACCACAAATTTAAAACCTGCATATACATATATGTCTTTTGGTCTCGTGCTCACAACCGTGAGTGTGTAATGCACAAATAATTCATTTTATTTTGTTTAATTAACACGCTGAGCGCCATGTGTATCCTTCCGGAAACACTAAGCGCCACCACCTTCAGAGGCCGCGTGTTTCCTTCGGGAAGCACAGTCAGTGCTTCATTCGGAGACCAGTGTGCCCGCCAGGAAACACAGTGTAATACATTTAGTACCAATTCTAATACCTCTGGCCTCTACGGTTGTTTCTGGAAAATCACGCATTTAATTTGATACCTATATTATTAAAATAGCATGAGAATATGAATTAGGCAGAAAAAATGCAACTTCCAGAAAATGAAAAACACAGTTTATGGGCTTGGCGCTCAATGTGTTAAATTATTTTTTACTAACTTCTGCCCGCGGCTTCGCCCGCGTAAAAAGTAACTTTGAACTATCATCCCAAGGGAACACATTACCAGGATAAAAAGTATCCTATGTGTTAATCCAGGTAATGGTCTATCTATGTGTCAATTTTCATCCAAATCAGTTCAACGGCTTATACGTGATTGAGTAACAAACATCCAAACATCTTCTCAAACCTTCACATTTATAATGATACTAGTAGGATTAAATTTAGTTCACAGGAAAAGAGTTCTTAGAAGGACTTGGGGGAGACCTTTGCCCGGCATTGGGACGGTATGGGATAAAGCATTAAAAAAAGTATTTTTATGTAAAACTGCGTTATGTCTACGTACGACTAAGTACCTACCAAGCGTCGCCTATTGTAGGTAATACTCGTAATGTGTGTCAACGATCGTAATTAACACACGATAGAAACAGTCATATTTTATTTACAATGAACTATCGACCAATACTCGTGGTACTAGGATAACTATTGTGTGTATGGATTTGATTTAGGTAGGTACAGACGCCAGCACATCAAGCTACTACAATCTGTCAGATTTCTTTAATAGATTTTGAACTTTATCGCTGAATTATAAGGTTCAAAGTTGGTTGGGTGAACTTAACAGTTTCGGGTAGCTTGATGTGCTGGCGTCTGTACCTACCTTATTTAATTTTAGACCAATAGTTTGCTATGTTGTTTGGTTGGCGAGAGCAATAAGGCAAGTATCGAGTATTTAAAACACTCCGAAGTGCCTGACGAGTTTGACACGTGTTTTGGATTTCCATGATTATTTTGTGCTTGCCCAGTTTTTGTCCTAGACTAGCTGTGAACGCGACTTCGTTTGCGTGAATGTTGGACAACAATAATGGCGCTGATTCCCTTGTTCGCAAACTAAACTAAATTTAAGTTCAGTGCATCTTTTTCTTTCTGTCATTAAGAAAAGAACAGAAGATAAATATTAGTTTCGTCATGTCAAATTAGTCAGCGTATGACGTAAATTGACGTATTTTTAGTAGCCAATTTTTTAATCACGTCTAAAATTGTCTATGGAATATCTTAATTTGCTTTTGTTTTTGCATTTGCATACAGTAAAAGGCTGTTATTTTGATATTACAAACAGACATTTCATTTTTATTTCAATCAATCAACTCAGCCTATCGCAGTCCACTGCTGGACATAGGCCTCTCCCAGACTGCGGTACAACACCCTGTCATCCGCCTTCCGCATCCAGTCTACCCCAGCTACCTTCTTAAGGTCGTCCGTCCATCTAGCTGGGGGGCGTCCCACACTACGCTTGCCGATACGCGGTCTCCACTCCAGGACTCGTCTGCTCCACCGGCCATCGGCCCTTCGACAGACATGGCCAGCCCACTGCCACTTCAGTTTGCTTACTCTGCAAGCTATGTCGGTTACTCCGGTTCTTTTCCGGATAATTTCATTCCTGATTTTATCCTCCATTTTTATTTATTAATATTGATTATTTTTAGAATCAATATCAGTGTCCAGTGATATTGTAAGAACAAAACTTCATTAAATAGTTACCATTGAGTTTCTGGCCTTGGGCATTAGGTTCAATTTCCTGACCGATGTAATAACATTTCAAATTGGCTATATATAGGTACAGACGCCAGCACATCAAGCTACCCGAAACTGTCAAATTTTCTTAATCAACTTTGAACTTTGCTTTAGCGATAAAGTTGAAAATCTATTAAAGAAAGACAGATTGTAGTAGCTTGAGGCGTCTGTACCTAAATGGCTTAATAGATGTAGGGAATTTGAGAAAGTTGACAGTTTTGACTAAGTAAGAAATCGAATAGGAATCTGAGTACCGGTTTCGGCGATTTAACTACAATACACGTTACTATTTAGGTCGCCTTGCACAATGACGAAGATGAACGGACACCCGAATTATTTGTTTCTGATTATAAATGTACAGAAATGAAAAAAAAAAATATATATTTTGCCGCTTGTTCTCGAATTGTACCTATTATTTAGTAAGGAATAAGAAAAGTTAGTGTCAAAGACAGACAGAACAAAAGGCAATCAGTTAAAGTTCTAAATACTAATCAATCCAAAACCTCTAACTACATGAAAATCCCAAACTACTTCGTGTTCTCAAATGCAAAATCCAATGCTTTGAAAGTCGCAAGTTGCTGTAGATCTTATTAATACAAATATTTTAGGCGGAATATTTTGCCGCGAAAAACATGCCGCTTTCTTTTCTCTAACACACGATAATATCGTTCTGCCAATATAACTGTAACAGAAGTCCACAGCAACTAACGCCCTCTACCAGCCCTTTCCCCAAGCTACTGTTGTGCTTCACCCCCACTCACCACTGACGGCCAGGTGAATCTCCTGCGTGGCCACTCCGAGGCCATTGTCAGCCACGCAGATGTAGACGCCGGTGTCGTTGCGGTACAGAGAGACGATCTCCAGCGCGCCGTCCGACGACAGTCTGTAGCGGCCCACATTATCGTCGATCTGTCGGGAGATGGTCATTATAGAATTTGTCAGACAACACTATGTTGACTTGATTTGACAGGCCTGTTGGTCTAGTGGTCAATGGCCCTGACTACTATACGCAAGATCGTGGGTTCGATTCCCACCCTGGACAAATGTTTGTGTGATGAGCACGATCATTTCTTCTTTGTCTGGGTATAATTTATCTATAATATGTATGTATTTAGAAATATATATGCATGTTTATCAGTTGTCTAGTACTCATAGCACAAGCCCTGCTTAGTTTGGGACTAGATGGCGTTGTGTGAAAGTTGAGGAATATTATTATATATATTATATTATTATTTAATAAATTGAGTCCAATCTTTAAACATCTCAACAAACTAGACACAGCACGATAAGAGACCTTCAGAATCAGTTTTTATTAAAGTACCTAACCTTAAATTGTAGTATTTGATTGATACTTACGGTGAGCTCTCCGAATCTCCACGTGATCTTGGGGGGTGGGTTGCCATGGAACAGACAGCGCAGTGTGGCTATACCACCTTCAGACGCCGATACCTCCGGCTCTGGCGGCGGCAACGCCTGAGGAGCTGCTGGCACATCTACGAAAAAAACTTGTACATTAGTGATGTGAGATGCATAACTGCCGTGCGATTCTGTAACCATCTCACCATGAAAGCTTGGGTGAAGTGAGCGTGCAGTGAGCTGTCATTCGCTAGGGATTAACACTATTAAGTCACCACTTCAAAAAATGGTTCAAACCATAGAAATAAACGAAAACCCTAAAGGCTTTTACAATGGTTACTTCCAAACGTTCTTACTTGGTGCAACAATAGTTGTAAGAAGTGGATGTGGGCTGGTCTGCTCGACTGGCACCAGGCATATGTCGCTGCATCCTCTTCGGCAGCACTTGCCCACTCCTCGGCAGTCAGCGTCATCTGAACACTCGCGGCGGCACGTCACCTCGTTCGTAGTCGTCTCGTCCATGGGACAGGCACCAGCCTTCACAACTGGTAACGAAACGATACATTGAAGAAACTCAAAGTAACGGTGACATGTACAGTTTATGTTTTCGCAATTAGTTATCTCTTTACAGCGGCAAAGTTTCCTAAACAAGACTGCTACTATACCGACCTCGAAGGCCTTTGAATAGGGTTCCACCAGACAGTTACTCTGTTAAGGATTTTGAATGCGTGAGGGGTTCCCCAAGACGTGTGCACTGTTTAAGACTATAATGTGAAACTATAATGCTGAAAACAACTGGCGAGTATAATGCTGAAACTATAAAGGACTTACTGGTTCTGCATTCTGCTGTGTACTTGGGCTCTGGATCGAGGCCGTTCACGTATGGATGTACCACGCAGCGCTCGCCGGCTCCACAGGACTTCCTCTCACATGGATAGTCTTTGCATTTGCACCTGTATGAATGAATAAATCATATGAGTAAGTCAAACCTTGTGAATTTTACATTTCCATTAGTTTTCACAGCAGAACAGAAGACAAGAAGTTATGAAGTATAAACTGGATGAAATTGAAGAATTATACATAATAATTATATCATATCCACTAGAAAACGTATAAGTATGGAATGTGATTCACAACTGTAACGCTCTTACAAAAAACTTGATTGCTCTTAGATATCGTAGCGTAGCGTTACGTAGTTTCTAAGAACTGTACGCACTTGAGCGAAATCAAAGTAATCCGTGCAGGTAAGCACAAAGGTTAGGTACACTGCTGCAAGGATCTTTTGGAACACGAGTGGTGTTGACAGGGGGCGCTGTTGGGAAACATTTATACTGGATAATTTTTTGTCTATTTGTTCATGTGTTCTACTCAAGAATATGAACAACTTTCACTATGGGACCAACTCTGAAATCACGAGAACAAAAGCAGCTGTTTAATACAAAAGTTCAATACCTACTTGACCAAAATGTATGAGACAGCTGATTTTTTTTTCGTAATCTCAGAGTTGGTTCCATAGTGAAAGTTATTCATATTCATGGGTGGAACACCCTGTAATAATTTAGAGCCGGTAAAAAAAGCATGCTGTATAGTATTGTTTTGCGAAATGTATTGAAAAAACAAGATGACGGCATTGCTTCTGATTTTGACGACGCCGTGACGTGGCAAAAGAATCTTGTGCCGCTTTAAGTGCTAATATTAAAGATGAGTGAAATTACCTCTCACAGCCGTCAGTGCTGATGGTCCTCTCAATGCCGTAGTTGCATTTGAGCTGGTCGCACTCCTGCTTGAGCGGCTCGCAGTCTATCTCGACCTGCACGCACGAACACTTCTCGCAGCCGTCGGGCACCCGCGTGCGCTGGATGCCGTACTCGCAGCGCAGGCGCGAACAGTTGGCCACGTATTCGTCGCAGTCGAATACTTCGTTCGTCTCTGTTGTATGAGTTTTGATGTAGTATACGGATATACAAAAATACTATTATGAATGTAGGTATGCATTAACAATAATAATTGCTAATCTCTTTTGTATAATTTATTTCCAAATCTGTCCACTCGTCGAAATGCTTACTTTAATGGCCAGAAGGCCCGCCGCGTCGCGAGAGATAGAAAATATGTAGGTTTTTGGCCAAGAGTGGAACGCCATAAGCTTAAAAAAAATGGCCTGTTTCTTCGCATCCAGATCAGTTTTAAGTAGGGTACCATCCGTCCGAATTTGTCCGGACGTGTCCGTCTTTTTTTCCCCTCAGTCTAGACTTAGTCCGACCTTGACATAATGTCCGGACTTTAAGATCTACAAGGAGATTTTTTTGTTTTTTTTTTGTTACATAAATTCAGTTATTCAGCACTTACTGAAAAAAGAAATGACTGGACTTTATTGCAAATGTTCGGCTTTTTCTCAAGACTTCTTAAAATAAATGGTGACCCTAATTTCGAGTAACTTATGTGACAGAAAATTTCATAAAAGTTCACTGTCAAATTAGATCTCATCTCTCTCTCTCTCTCTCTCTCTCGCATCACCTCCAGATGGGCACTCCACGTTCTTGAAACAGCTTGCAATTTACAAACTTAGAAATGTGCCTTCAAATACATAGAATGAGATGTTTACATACCGGCAACACATCTGGCGGAGTACTCCGGTTCCTGGGTGGTAGTGTTCCTCATGGCGACGGCCACACAGCGCTCGCTCGGCGGACAGTTTGCTCTGACGCACGGGTCTTCTTTACACAGACATCTACATGGGAGGACCATGGAATTAGTATGTACTATGTAGCACAGGGAGAAAATTATATTGTATTGCAATCGTATCTATATAATCTATAATAAATAGTGTAAAACAAAGTTGCTTTTAGTGTCTGGCTGTGTGTCGGCTTAGTTCTGCGAAAATACCAATGGATTTAGATGCTGTTTTCATCATAATTTGGAGAATTTATTCCAGAAAGTTTAAGTGTTTAGCATTTATATTTAACAAAGATAATGAACAGAAATATCGACGTTTTTGACATGCAAGCTGTGCAAATGAAGGGTGGTACGCTAGTTGTTTTTATGGGAAATGAAACAGTCCAGAATGACAAGTTCTTCAGACTGCAAAAATAGTTGTTCCACAAACCTCTGGCATCCGTCGCCTTGCGTAAACCTGTCAATGCCATACTGGCAGTCAGCGAGCGCCTCGCACTCTTGATGGTAGGGAGTGCAGTCTTGTGTCAGTACTTGGTTCGGATCTATAATATAAACATTTGAATCAAAAACACATTGATTTGCTTCAGTAGACTAAGAATCTTCCTGCGTTTCCAATGTAACAGATACTTGCTTTGATTGAGTATTAGAAACGCGTATTTTCTTCAAAAAGGGCGTAACCAATCAATGCAATGCAGCCATAAAAACATGAAGTGTAGACAGCAAAAATACTTATTTAACGTTCATAACCGGCATTCGACAGCGAATAACTTCACAGATGCACGATTTACTCCAGGAGACAATTTTATCATACGATATCCGAACAATAATTCTATATTATAATAACACAGTACCTTTACATAAATAGGTATAAACAAAAGTTTAGAAGTGCTGGTGCAAGACAGACGCAAGCGAGTGTGCAAGCAGTGCAGAGAGAACATAGCATAAGCGTTTGACGTCCTAGGACTTCAAAAACGGGCGGCTTTCACATTGACGGCGATGGAGTAGGGAGCGTTAGTTCCGCGTGCGGCGAACTTTGTCTATTGGCTCCTAGTCAACTGGTTTCTTTAAGACTATTCAATATAATGTTGTCAAGTCTTGTGAACACTGAATTAATTTAGTGATGATCTGAAGAGCCTCGATCAGCCTCTTCAGAAAACAAGCTCAAATTTTTCTGCTGAAGCAGCTGCCTATCTATTCCGTACATATCTCACCGTGAAAACAAAGGTGAATTGAGCGTGAAGTGAGTCGTCAATAGTGTCAATCCCTAGCATCAGCATGACTCACAGCTCACTCTAAGCTCACTTCACCTTAGTTATCACGGTGAGATTTTTCCAGAATCGACCGGCTGGTGCACCGAGACATAAGTCGGCCGCGCACGGAGTGAAGCGGATGTAAGTACCGTCGCCTCTCGTTCTCGACACTCTGCAGACGTCGGCGCAGTGCGCGTAGGAGTGGAAGTTGTTGTCGTTGCCGCCGCAGCCGAGGTACGCGAACACGACGCAGTCGACGTGCGCCGCGCTGTAGCGGTAGCGCGGCGCCGGCGCGGCCGCGCAGCTGTGGCCCGAGTGCGCCGCCTGCAGGCACGCGCGCGCTGCCGCCGCGTCACAAGCGTTACACACGGACAGCTGGCCTCTACCACTCTACTAGCGAGGAAGCTTGTTGGCCATCGTTAAATGAAACTCATGCTTCGCTTAGATTTAGTTTAGGATTATAATTGTGAGTTATATTTAGTAAGGGTACATTTGAAATGAAGAAATGATAAGTAAAAGTGTGTGAGGAGATCCCAGAACCAGAGAGATACATGTAGCACAGTGTTGATACGCACCAGGTCCGGTGTCCCCGCAGACGCTCATACACTCTTCGACGTTGGAGAACCGGTTGGGTCCGCCGTCACAGCCGCCGTACGTGTATGGCTGACAGCTGCCCGTCTGGGCATCCCAGTATATCTTGTTGAAGGCCGCGCGGCATGGACCCGGGTCCAGGCGGGCGCCACATACATCTTGGAGAGAAAGCTTGTTTATAATTAAATTATCGTTATATGTGGTTGATAAATCTATTGCCTGCAACTTTACAGAAGGCAAGCCTCGGGGAGATTTTAGATAAGTTATTCCTTACAAAAGAAATACAATGTAAAAGCCCATTGCCCTCACCCATTCCGCGGAAGGCTCCGCAGCTCCTCTCGCACTCTTCCTCCGTCCTGTAAGTGTTGGGATGTCCGCAGCCTCCGAAGCCGCTTATGAGGCACTGCCTCCTCTCGGAATCGTAATAGAACACTGTCACGTTATTGCCACATGGCGCTAACGAGCTTGGAGTCCTGCATTCTGGCTCTGACAGTTGCTGTAAGGAAATATGTCAATGTTTGTTGCTTCATGTCTATTTTAAATCAAAATAAAACTGGTCCTTCATATAAGGCCATAACTTGATAACCGCTAGCTTAAGTCTAGTATCTTAGATATAAATGAGTACCTGTGGAGGAGTTGCCACAGTAGTGGTGCTTGGAGCAGGACGCTTGCAACGAGCCTCACAGTCACGCTGAGTCTCGAATCTGTGCAAACAATGTTTAATAGAAATTACACCAGGCATATGTCCGACAAAATCATTGCTTGCAAAAATAAAGCATAATGTTTTGGGCACGAAACCTGGAACGGAATGGGCTGAGTATAAAATTAGTTCGCAACAGTCACCTGTTTTGGTTGCCGCTGCAGCCGGTGTACACAAACTGCTGGCATTGGTCGCGCGATGGGTCGTAGTACCATTGTTGGACGTATAAGAAGCAGTTGCCTCCTTCTGGAGGTAGCGTGCACGGATCTGCTGTAAGATGAGTGACCTAGTTATAGACTTATAGGTTTTTACGCTAAGTTTGATAAATAGTGTTAAAACTATTGGAGTCAGTAAGTAAAATAGTCAGTTTGCATTGGCATCCGGAATGACTTAAGCATATCAAAATGAAGAGCATCATAGCTACCTATTTCAGCTTTGCAGACTTGGGAGCACTCTTCGATTGAGGAGAAGCGGTTGGCACCTCCGAGACAGCCTCCGTAAATGAACTCGTGGCACTGGCCGGTGGATGGGTCGAAGTAAACCTTCGTGACGTAGGACTGACAAGGACCTGGGTCCTTACGTTGTTTGCATACGTCTGTGACAAAAGACAGTTTCATTTTACTCTGTACAAGAAAAAAAGGAAAGAAAAGAAAGAAAAATAAATCATAAACAATGTAACAGTATAGGAAAATATCTGTTATAGTGACTCAAAAGTATTACATGTAAGAGTTACATACCGACTCCTCGGAAGGCTCCACAGGACCGTTCGCAAGACTCCTGCGATAAGAAGGTACCAGTGTACCTGCAGACAGGACCAGCCTCCTGGTTGGCGTGGGACACGCACTCGTGGCGGCTTGGTTCGAGGTACCACACCACACCGCCGTAGCGACAATCCTCTAGTGCCTCAGACATTCTGCACTCTGACGGTTCGTCCTTATGGAAATAAAAGGTGTTTTGAAAATTTATGAGAGATGAATTTTTAAAAGTCTCATTGTAGCAACTCCGATTATTCCAATGGAGAATGTGGCCTGAAATACTATCAATCTTCTAATCCTTGTCCAAATGAAGATGTACGGTGAGCCCGCACATTTCGTAACATTAAATAGGTTAAGCTACATCCGCGTTTGCACATGCGCGATCATTTAGTGAACTGGCTAAGTAAAATAAATCAGTGATTATACCACACTCAACACGGGCGGTTTATTTCTTTATCTCCGGGTTTCCATCATCACAAGTGTACAGAACAATCATCGTACGCTTGAACAAAGTGTATAGACTATCGTCGTACATTTTTTTTGGTCCTTCGAGCCGGATATATCGGATTGTGTGATCACGCGTAACAATACATCGGGTGTATAGATCAAGGTGTGTAGCAATCGTAGCCACACACTGATTATATACTTTGAGTATTTCACGACAGTTCCGTAAATAATTCAACTCAGTCCATTCAGTGAGCCATCAGTGAATCGTTCGAAGAAGACATCGGTGGAGCTGAATCTACATCTGTACTGCACACGGCCTTGAAAACTTAAAACGGATGACATGATAGGCACTTACTACGATCGCTGTGGTGGTAGCGGTCGGGGGCTCAGCCGGCGCAGGTCCAGTCCTGCATCTATTCTCGCAAGCTTCAAGACTCTCGAATCTAAACATGTTTTTTATCATTAGGGAAGTTTTCCTTACAAAGATTATAACATAGTTGAAGCTGCTTTGAAAAAGAAATTAGGTCTCTGACGCTAATGGACCTAAGCCAGTCAAATATGAATTTGGTTCTTCGAGTCGAGTGTTAATAATCATTTTCAAATGTAGTTGGACTTATTATGATGAAGGATATTAATGAAAAATAAAAGATTAAAAAGTGACCTAATTTCTGAAATTCTCGAAGAAGCAAACATTTTGACCAACACCAAAATACTTATTGATGAATTGTATCTTTGCACAGTATAAGAATACTACTAGCAGTACCTGTTGTCATTGCCTTCGCAGCCTCCATATGTGAACTGGCTACAAGAGTCACTGGTGGGATCGTAGAACCAGCGCATCAAAGAATCTTCGCATGGTCCCTGCAGCATCGGCAGCTGGCAGATATCTGGAAAGGAACAATGGGTGTGTGAACTTGGTCCTTAGAGCAAAACGAGCAAAGGAAATTTCCAGGATATCCACCTAAGCTTCGATTAGCTTCCTATTTCCAATAATTAGAGTAAACAAAAATTAAAAATACATAATACCTTGCACCGGCTGACAGTAGTACGAGCAATAAGACTCATCTGGGAAGTTGTTCTGGTTGCCGGCGCAGCCTCCGTACTGGAAGGTGACGCAGCGTCCGAGCTCGCTGTCATACGCGTACCGAGTTTCACTGTTGTTGCAAGGACCGGCATCGATGGCGTCGAAACAGAATTCTGGAAAAATAATATTTGTTGTTAGAGTTAAATAATTGAGCATTCGTAACTTCACCTTCCATTGCATGATTTGCATTTCATACCTGTTATTTAGAGTAAGAGGATCCAATTTTATCTTAATTATATATTTAGGATAATTTATCTACTTATCATAGCGAAGCGAAGCAAAAATGAACGAAAAATTAATGATGAGATTGGACTTCATTTTTGCATAACCAACCCATAGCACACATTAAATGTCTCGAAATATTATGTTCACTATAAAGTGCTTAAATATTGATTATTGGAGAACGAGGAAGACTAACCTACCGTGATACAGTTTTTACTAGTACGGAGGTCAGTGTGAATTACTCTCTAAGAACCATATTTCTACGCACGACATGAGATCTATTTTTTTGTTTTCTTTTCTTTTCTTTATACGTATAAATTGTTATTCTTAAGGTTGTTATTGCGATGCTGGAGATAAATGTTTTTTTTATATTTTTTTTATAGGTTCGCCATTCCTACCTGATCTTTCCGGTGCTGCCGGCCTTTGTCCCGATTCATCAGGACGCGGCTGCGGCTGTGATTGCTCAGTTCTAGCCGTGGTGGTGGTAGTGGTAATGGGAGCGGTGGTGGTCTTAATTTCCGAGCAGCTGTTGTCACATTCTGCTTCGGTCCCGAAGTTGTTTTCGTTACCACCACAACCACCGTAATAGAATTGACGACATCTGGAAAAATAAGTAGTTTTCTTTAGCTATTGTCCGCAGTTGTACTCACACAGGGAATTCTTGGATGATTTCTGCTGTTAAAACTAATCGAACTGTCTTACCCCTTGAAGGTCGTATCATAGAACCATCTTTCTCGGTAGTTGGAGCATTGGCCGGTCTCGGCAGGTAGCGTACATTTGTCGGGCACTGCAATATGAATAGTTGTTAAACAAAAGAAATAAGTATAACAAAACCTTTATCAATTGTGAATCAAAACTGTTCAGTATTAATGTTACAAAGAAATCTAACTACTACGTTCACTACGAAGAATTAGGCAAAATAAAAGACATGCAAGAAGAAAAATCCATCACCATCCACCCAAAAAGCGTTAACGTCCAAGACAGACAAGAATCATTCAATGCAGTATTGATTAATAAATTAAGAAACATGTTGCACCATAATAAATACATAGTAGCTAAAAATTATTGCCATAACACGTTCTCATGAATTATGGTACCTACTGTGAAAGAATAGCCATTCTTTTTCCTGCTATGGAATCTCTTACGTATTCACATTTCTGCTCCTGAGTAGTTCATTTCAGCTGCATTTTGCCAAGGTTATACCACCTACAATAATTCTATAACTTTCATTTACTTTGAAATGAAAAAACTGGATTTCTCACCATGCTTTGTAAAACTTGTAAGGCAATTCTAACATTAATTCTTGTGCCTTATGCACCAGCTGCTGAATATTAATACTTCAGTGTAGATCTCTGATCATATTCTGAATTTACTTACCGTAAGCACTAGGACAGGTCTGTTCGCAAGTCTCCCTTGACCTGAAACGGTTTTCGTTGCCCCCACAGCCGCTGTAGTAGAAGGGCAAGCATCGGTTCTCTGACTGACTGAATGACCAGAGAGCTTCCTTCTCGGCACAATTGCCTGCTTCTTGTGGCTGTGTGCACTGAGCTGTTTGCGCAACCCATTTGTTAGTAGACGTTCACAAAAAGAAAATGTTAGAAGACAGACAGAAACAGTGTTATTCTCTCAATATCACTTTGAACTTTGAAGTGACGAGGTGTGAATTTGCAATGATTTGCTCAAACTTCGCTTTTGAATCATCTGCAGACAGTTTAATGTGGTTTAAAGTGATATTTTCGGAATTAAAAACAATCAAGCTTAGATAATTATTATTAAAATATTTAGCTAATATTAAATAAAATATATTCCAATTCAGGTCTAGTCTGATTTACTATAGTTTACCGATTTAGTAACACCCCAAACCATGCAAGTTAAAGGTAGAAATTACCCAAGCAACTACTAAAACGAATCACACAACAGCATGATTCGTTTACAAAGTATTAGACCCGTGTTCTAGAATGATTCCTAAAACGAAAATCAAATTAAAAAAAAAAATGCACAAGTTATGATGTCATCATTGTTCATTGAGAGGATAAATACCATATGAAGTTAATATAAACGATGAAAAGTGTGCGACCAAGTACACTGCCCTGTAGAACTCCAAAACCAGTGAAAACTTGGTCACCTGGAAGAGCTTACTTTTGTTTTGGGCTTCCGGTTTGCGAAAAAGCGTTTAAGCCATTAAAGAATATTCTTATTTCAATGATCTATTAAAGTTTTTAAGCAGTAGGCTAGTCAAGATCGTGTCAAATGCCTTTTCAAAGTCAAGGATGACACTTTATCTATCTAATGTAAGGGAGATTCTTCAGAGATTCATAAAACGAGAGCAACGTTATAGAATACGAGCCTAATAAAGGTTTAATTGCACATTAAAAATGACCCATTCACAAAAGAATTAGTCTACCACATTCACTGGACATTAGCATAGTCTGGGAAATTAATAGTTTAGCAAATTACCTACCAACCTAAATGGTCCGTATAATCAAACCACAACTGTCATTATTTCTACAGTGGTCTGAAATGGCTATATCAAGACAAATTGGTGTAGGATGTTAATTTGCATAACCATTATTTCTCTCACTGTACAATAAATACGAAAAATAAAATGTGAAGTACATTTTATTTACATAAATCTGGTTGTTTACTTACGTGGTTGTGTGCCCGCACAGCGCATCTGGCAGGCTGCCTCGGAGCTGAACCTATTAAAGTTGCCTTCGCAGCCTCCCCAGATGAACTGCTCACAGCGATGGGTCTCTGGGTTGAAGCCCCAGCGGCTGTAGTTACCAGCGCAAGAACCTTGATCGATTGGTAGGTTGCATTGACCTGAAAAATTTTCGTTACGTAGTTTTACTTACTGTGCCAAGAAATTATGTTCTGCTCTAGGAATCAACCTACATCTTTCATTTAACATAGACGTGAAAAAATGATAATTGAATGTAGTTTTTTTTCCTTATACCTCACCTGCAACAGAGCTGGGTTCACACTGTTTCTGACAGAGCTCCCGGGTGTCGAAGTTGTTGGCGTTGCCGAGGCAGCCTCCGTATCTGAAGGGGATGCACTGTTCCCGCGTGCTGTTGTAGTGCCAGCGCTGGTAGTCTGCGTCGCAGGCACCCTTCACGCCTGGTAGCTTGCACGCGTCTAGGAACGGTAATTTTTTAGTTTGTATAAATCGTTTAGTACTGGTAGTTTAATTTCCCTCGTAGAGCCTGACTAAGATTAAATTAAAAAGTCTGTAAGAATATAATAATATATTAGCTTTATAAAAGGAAATTACTAAAATGTATAATGGAGTAAAGGTGTATTGTTTTTGGGTTAAAATGTTATAATAAAATACCTCCCCACATTCTTCAAGTGAAAGAGACAAAATTCAAGTCTTGTATAATACACACACTATGCCGGCAGGCTTATCGTAAGTTAGGGGATTACATCACTGATAAAATTGCCTGGCTCAATGCTGGTCCTGCTCCACAACCACAACTAATTGATTAACACTTGAAAATACCGTTGGAGCGGCTGAAAATTGTAAGACTATCTTTGCATTGTATAAACTCAATTTCCTTTGTATTGTATAAATGCATAGCACAGATGTGAGTTCTATGCACTTTAGAGCTACCATTTACCGGGTAATATGTCTTTCATTGACTTGAATGTGCCCTGGCGGCTGATAGAGTATACTGTCATGTTCACTCAAATGTCTCTCTGACGGTGGCGTGTGCGTTGGATCATTTAGCTCCCTTCAAAATGGTTGAGCTGAATGGTGTTCCATGCGTCATGTTCGTGAACGGGCGCCGTCAGTTGGGGCTGGTCATCACTTAGCCGCCTCGGCTTATTTTTAATTATTTTATTTTTGTATTGTTGTTTTGTTACTATTTGCTGTATTGTGGACGCTTTCAACGTGTACGTCTTTTTTTTACATCGTTCTCACGTATCATTATACAACGTGTCCCAGAAATCAACGTCAAGCCGAAAACGGGCAATAGGCCAAGTCGTGACAGCTATTAGAAAAATATAAAAAAAAATCTTGGTCATGTACTTTTCGAATTATAAGCATTCAAAAATAAATCTCAAAAAGTGACACCCTGTGATGATTTTTCAAGTCCTGTGACTACATTATTAACATTTCGGTAGTTTTTTTCTCTGTGATCTAACCATGAATAACCCTTCTGTAAATTACAGTTAAAAGTTAAAACGTAACTGCCTCAGTTTTAAATTAAATGTTAGATTTTTGCCCAATATTGAATTCAAAATAATGACATCACCCAACTTTAACCGACTGTACTGAAAAAAAAATCTACTACACTATTTTGGCAAGTAACTTTAAAAGATGGCGCGTTTAGTCACGATTCCAAAATGGTATAACACATACTAATTGCTACTTCTTAATTGAGGAAAAAAAGTACATTGTTGGTTTTAGGTGCATTTGAAATAAAATTCAGTCGTTGGATTTCTTTTATTATAATTTTTATTAAATCAGATTTACGAAGTTTTATAACAAATGTTCAAACTGTTTTCCTTCAGCTGCAATGCAAGTTCTACATCTCTTTAAAAATGATCGCGTAATAAGACGGGCGTATCTTCTTGAGTTGATGTATTCAGCGGCTTCTGCAATTCTTTGGCGCAGCTCGTCTAAATCTTGAATTGGTTTAGAGTACACTTTATCCTTTATCGTACCCCAGTAAAAAAAATCTATGGGGTTTAAATCGGGTGAACGGGCAGGCCACGAAATTGTACCACCCCGCCCAATCCACCTATCGGGGTATTCTCGATTGAGAAACTCTCGTACAGTGAGAGCATAATGCGCTGGGCAGCCATCTTGTTGATACCACATGCTGCCGTAAATGTTCAGTGGCACTTCTTCCAATAATTCTGGTAATTGGTTCTGTAAGAAGTTCAAATAACCCTGGGCATTTAAATTCTCCGGCAGCTCGATTGGACCAATAACTTTACCATTCAAAATTCCCGTCCACATATTTACTTTAAACTGGTACTGAGATCTATCTTCCCGCATCAAATTTGGATTTTCCACGTGCCATTCGTGCAAATTGTGGAGGTTCATGTAACCGTCCTTTTTAAATGTTGATTCATCGGACCATAGAATTTTTTCAAAGAATCGCGGGTCCTCTCGGTGCCTCTGCAACATCGTTCGACAAAATCGTACTCTCTCTGGGTAGTCTCGGGGTAGCAGACTTTGTACTCGTCGTACATGGTATGGGTGAAACTCGTTCTTTTTTAAAATACGATGTGCAGTACTTTTGGGGACTCCTATGCTCTGTTCAATTCCACGTACTGAGATACTTCTGTCTTCTTCAACTGCTTGCAAGACTTCGGCTTCGTAGGGCATAACGGGTCTTCCCTCGCTAACCATTTGGCTAGGAAATCGACCCTCTGATAATGACCGATGCACATTAATAAATACTCGATGATCGGGATGACGCTCAGCATTCGGGTATCTCTCACGATACACTCTTGCTGCGGCATTGGCGTTGCATAAGCATTCTCCATAAATGAGATGCATGTTGGCGTATTCCTGTGCGGTGTATCGAGATGGCATGATAAAACACTACACAAACACGGGGTTGCGATTAAAACAAGTCCGGGGTTGTCAGAAACGGTGCAGATAAATCCAAATTACAATGCAAATCAAGTCCAATAAACAAAGCCACAGTTGTAAGTACGAAGTCAATACGAATACAAAAAGATGTGCAGTCAACGAAAGAGCGTAACGTACTGCAGTATTGCACAATTTGCCGACGCATCCCTGTTTAGCCAGAGTAGCGTCTCTATCTGTTTCACTCACACATATGAAATGATGTGTCAATCCGTCTCCCTCTTAGTTAGATAAAAGTAGCGTCACTATCTATCTCGCTCCCACTTGTCAAAGTAGCGTCACCTCACATTAGCCAAAATGAATCTTTCTCGCTCACACTAGTCAAAATAACGTCACTCTTCGTCTCAATCGAACTTTTATGAAATACGGATTCATAAAAAAAAAATGTTTTGTCTCAATTAAGAAGTAGCAATTAGTATGTGTTATACCATTTTGGAATCCTGACTACACGCGCCATCTTTTAAAGTTACTTGCCAAAATAGTGTAGTAGATTTTTTTTTCAGTACAGTCGGTTAAAGTTGGGTGATGTCATTATTTTGAATTCAATATTGGGCAAAAATCTAACATTTAATTTAGAACTGAGGCAGTTACGTTTTACTTTTAACTGTAATTTACAGAAGGGTTATTCATGGTTACATCACAGAGAAAAAAACTACCGAAATGTTAATAATGTAGTCACAGGACTTGAAAAACCATCACAGGGTGTCACTTTTTGAGATTTATTTTTGAATGCTTATAATTCGAAAAGTACATGACCAAGATTTTTTTTTATATTTTTCTAATAGCTGTCACGACTTGGCCTATTGCCCGTTTTCGGCTTGACGTTGATTTCTGGGACACGTTGTATATTCAACATTAATGATGTAACTAATATTTTTGTAAAAATATAATTTAAAAGAGACATGGAGTTCCTTGCCCGTTCTTCTCCATAGATACCTTTGGAATGGGACCAGCTTCATATTTTCTGACTGATCGACTTTTTAACAGTTTAAAAGTGGCTGTTAATGGTGTAATTGAAATAAATGCTTTGAGTTTGAGTTTGGGGGCCATAAGTGAAATTTAATAAATTAGGTACAATATAACATTTTTAATGAAATATTGTATGACGGTGAATCACAAAAGTAAATCTGAACGGTGTGTGGTGCTTTTGTAAAAAAAAAAACTGGTCGATTCGGTGATCAGGCGGCAGAAGCTTTATAAAAAACTGAAAATCATCCTGTATAAACTGATTTAACTCAGCAACTCAGCTCGCAGATTTAAGTCAGGTAACATTAAAAAAAACATAGTTTTCGTCTTACCTTTAGGCGAAGGTTGTACGCACACATCCTCACACTCTTCCTTGGTCGCGAATCTGTTGCCATTGCCCTCACAGCCTCCGTACCAGAAACGGGAACAGCCTCCGTATGCCAGATCGTAGTACCACATCGCCGTGAAGTTATGGCATGGACCAGGATCCGTCGACATACTGCAAGCAGCTGGAATAACATGAAATGTTAATAAACGCCACGACTGCCGAAGCAGAGACAACAAAAATCAAATTGGTAAGCTTACCTTGTTTATTTACAGGTGCATCAGTACATCCAAGGAATTTAGGTCCAGTGGCTTCAGTACGCCCATCAGGGCAACACCCGTGCCTGCTAGAAGAGCAGTCGCATCCAGCGGCATCAGGGCCGGTGGCATGAGTCTCGCCGTCTCCGCAGCATCCGAACTTAGACTCGCGGCAGTGGCAGCCCTGTTGTTCAGGACCCTTCGCAATGGTGACGCCATCAGCACAGCAACCGAACTGGTAAGTGTTGCAGGCACAACCCTCATTGTTAGGTCCAGTGGCCACAGTGTGTCTGGGGAAAGATGTTAATTTTGTTGTGTTCGAATGTTTGGAGCCCTTCGTTGGAAGTATCGCAAAGCTTGAAAATCATCGGATATTCGAATTGAAGGACGATAACACTGCTTGCGCAACAATGTCATTATTATATTGGCAAAAAGCAATGACAATGCTTTCAGATGAATAATATAATATATGGTATGTTACCTGTCAGGACAGCATCCATGCTGAGTGTACTGACAGCCGCAGCCCTGGTTGTCTGGTCCCTGCGCGATAGTGACGTTGTCGGGGCAGCAGCCGTGGAGCGCGTACTGGCATCCACAACCTTGCATATAAATAAACGATAAATTACACGATTTTCTTATCAGTTACTCAGCAGGTTCACGGTGCTGGATGACTGTCCAAAGTGTGCCGTACAGACGCTTAACATTAGAAGGCTCTATAAGAGTGGGACAATAGCATGCTGGTAAAATACCTTCAAGATGTGGTCCTTCAGCTGGTTTGCGGTTGTCTGGGCAGCATCCAAAGGCTTGCAGCAAGCAGCAGCCTTCGAAGTTAGGTCCGTGAGCAGGAGTCTTGTCGTCAGGGCAGCAACCGTGCGGCGATGTACTGCAAGGGCCTGGGCATCCTACTTTTTCAAGGCCTGAAGCTGAAATTAGAATACGAAAATTAGGAGATGGAGTAGTTAATTGATATCTGCAATACCAGAGACATCGGGTGCGCGGCTCCCAGAGTGAATGCGTCTCAAGTGACTGTAATTAGCTTTAATAGGCATAATAAGCCTATAATATTGCCAGTTTTAATAACAAAATGAAGAATGAGCCCTGACCGCCGTTAGCTTGGAGCCTGTTTCCGATACCGGTGGGCTACTGTTTTTTTTATATTTTTAAATGTTTTTATATTCTAATATTTAAAAATATAATGTATATGTATTTAATTAAATAAAGGAAATAATAAATGAATAATATGGAGTCATTTACCTGGCGTCACACCATCAGGACAGCAACCAAATACAGTAGCGTTACACGGACATCCCTGTCCGTCGGGCCCGGCGGCTTCGGTCTCGTTGTCAGCGCAGCAGCCGAACTCAAAACCACTGCAAGGATCCAGCGTGGTGGTACCGATGACGTCAGTGGTTCCCTCGTCAGTTGTGCTACCTTCGCTTGTTTCGATAGATTCGGTTGTGTCAGTTGTCGTATCGGTAAGAGCTTCCGTGGTCGAGGTTTCTGAAAGAAAGTCAAATACATGTTCAACATATACATGTTCAAAGTTATATCTAGAGGGGTTTTTAAGAGAAGTCACGTGTACAAATTCCTTTAGCCGTCATCACTGCAGTTTAAGAAAGTCTTGAGTGACATTGAGGTGGGCCTTTCAAATCTACCAAAGAAAATATAGAACAATATCGATTGAAATTAACATAATTTTGAACTCACCGGTTTCGGGGCATCCTTCTTTCTCAGGTCCAGTGGCTTCAGTGTCGTTATCAGCACAGCACCCATATCTATAAAATTAAAAAAAAAAAAAAAAAGTAATGAAGTGTTGCTGTGGTTTTTAATGGCTGTTTTCAAAGTCCAATATGAAAAATAGACTGAGCTAGAAACAGAAACCTGTACGTACTTGGATGAGGCGCAAGGCGGCGGTGGAGGCGGGCACCCATCCTGATCGTTGCCTTGAGCTGCCGTCTTGTTGTCCGAGGCGCAGCAACCGAACAGCGTGTCTGCGCAGGGCTCCACGGGACATCCCTTGTTGTTTTTACCTTGTGCCGGAGACAGGCCGTCCGGACAACAGCCGTGTATAGAGAGCTTGCAGGTATGTGGTTTACTACAACCTGAGTGAAGAATAATAATGTTAGATGCTTACATGTACTTTGTGCAAAACAAAAAAGAACCAAAAAATATGGAAAAGAATTTAAGTGAAATCATCTGTAAGAAAAATTAACTGAAACTTATTCGGAAGTGTTAAAATTGGGCATGTGGGATTAAAACGTGTGGGAATACCTTCGTCGAATGGTCCCAAAGCGGGCGTCTTCTCGTCAGGGCAGCAGCCGAACGTAGTTTTATCACATTTAGGCTTCCATCGCGGCTTACAGACCCTCTTGGCGGGCACGAACACAGTAGACTTGGTCCATATTGCTATAATCATGGATTTAATATAAACGGACTTCATAAAATCATTGGAATTAGTTGAAATCGAAAAAGAAAGAGAAGTCAATGGCAAGGAGCGGCAATCAACCTGTGTGGTCTCGTCAAAAATAATGCGACCAGAACATAGATTAGACATGACATAACGTATCATACAGTCCTGGAGTCATGAGGAGATAGCTGCACGATTGGCGCAGTGGCTAAGGGATTGACTGCGGTGTGTCGCGGGTTCGATTCCCGCACGGAAAAAAATATTTGTATGACCTACAAGTAGTTGTTGTAAACGCAGCCACAATACAGGAGAAATTCATAGTGTGGGGTAACGTTTTTTGTTTTTTTAAATAATAATAATTCCGAATCTTGTTACGGCAGTCGTGATGGCGGCATTATCTCCCACGACCTTTTCGATCTTATAGCGGCCAAGTCCTAAGGACTAAAAACTGCTAATAAAGATGGTCAGTTCAGAATTAATACTTTTTAAAATAATAATAATAATAATATTAATATATTCCACAACTTTCACACAACGCCATCTAGTCCCAAACTAAGCAGAGCTTGTGCTATGAGTACTAGACAACTGATAAACATACATATATATTTCTAAATACATACATATTATAGATAAATTACACCCAGAAAAAATGATTGTATAAGTAATTTGATCACGTACTTGTTCCTGTTGATCCTTCAGTGGTAGACGATTCCGTAGCAGTACTTCCTGATACTGAAAAACAGCGTTTGTGAGTATTATGAAAGAACTATATGATATAGTTTTTGTATAATTTAGCGATATTTAAATACAGAGACGAAGAAAAACTCCTAGAAATTTTGGCATGATGATAATATTCCTTTGGCCAGTTATAAGGTAGGTATTTATATACGTATGCTTATTCTCATAGTGTTGATAATAGACGATGTTTAGATTTCTTCTACTTTTACGCACTAATAAACCATTGGATGGAAAATGTTACTACTGTGGCTAAATGTACAAGTTGTGTTTTATAAAGGTTTTATATAAAAAAAAAAAATATAGAACCTAATGTAAATATGTAGTTAGCGGAATAATTTATGAATATTGTTTTTATAAGAAAGATCTTTATAAATAAATAAACGAATATAATTTTATAATATATCGTATTTATCAATTTGGTTTATTAAAGTAGGTAATCGGTATTTCTATACACTAATACTAATTTATATATACCTTCGGTACTTCCTGAGATCGTGGTGCCTTCAGTGGTGCTGTACGTCGAGATGGTAGATTCTTCTGAGCCTGTGGAACCTGAAACGGTAGTGCTCTCTTCTGTGGATTCCATTCCTGTCGTAATCTCTGTAGAACATAAAATGGCCGCTAATTATATGCACACTGGTTTGATTGAAGAGCTGGCTGGTGCATTTATCACATTATACGTTAGTCTTGGTTAATAATAACCCAACAGCCGGTTGATTCTATAAATATCTCACCGTGAAATCATAAGTGAAGTGAGCACTTAATAGTGTTAATCCCTAGCGAGTACATCACTCCACGCTCACTTCACCCAAGCTTTCACGGTGAGATGGTTACAGAATCGCACGGCAAAAGTGACATGCAATGAGTGTTTATTAGCTGTTGAGTTTTACACAAAAACATTCTTAGTTTTATGTTCTGAGTAATTAAAAGAAAATTATAAGTACAAAAAACTGTAGTTAAATATTTGACTAGTGTGCTTAACAAAAAACCCACCTCCAGAGACTGTAGAAGATTCTCCTGTAGACGATCCACTTTCCGTAGTTGATTCTGAGTCAGTACTGCCAGATTTCGTGCTCTCCGCGGTAGACTCGGTGCTTGAAGGAGTACTACTTTCAGCACCAGTAGATTCAGAAGCCGAACTGCTTGATTCAATAGGTGTAGTAGTCGATTCGGTTTCAGAAGCAGTGCTGCTACCCAAACTGCTAGATTCAGCGCTTTCTGTGGTCGACTCGGTGCTGACCGTAGAGCCCGACTCTGATGTTCCATCTGATCCAGACGTAGTGCTCGATTCTGCTGCCTCGCTAGTTGATTCTGAAGCAGTAGATTCAACTCCGGAAGAAGTGCTTGTTTCAACAGTGGGCTCAGAACTATTAGAGGGTTCAGTAGCTTCAGAAGAATCTGTTGTCGAAAATAAATGTGTCGTTTAGTAGGATAAATAATTGGTTAATGGTTTGCTTACAACAAATCAATGAATAGCAGAAATGTATTGTTTGTAGACGTAATAATTTATTGATATACATACCGGTTGGGACCGCACGCGTAGTTGTCGTCGAGTCTGTAACGATATTCAAGAGTATTATTTGCGTTCTAAATTCAACATGATTAGATTTCGGTTCAATAATATATTAGGTCTTTACCTATGAAATTGCCGTTCTGCAGTACTGGCCATTTCAAATCAAAACAATTTTTGTTTGGCTAACAATTCTAATTTCAAATTAATTTTATTTTAAAAACATGGAATTTTGTTTCCAAAAGTAGTCATTTGTTTATTGATTAGTGTTAAATTTTCATCGCATTTCAATCTTTTTCGTCATCATGGATACGTTAAAAATTCGAGTAATTATCGAATATGAGTACCGTCGTGGCAGCAACGCGGCACAAGCGGCACGCAATATCAACGACGTTTACGGAGCTAACACTACAAACCAACGCACCACCTGTTATTGGTTTGCTCGCGTCCGTTCTGGAAATTTCGACCTGAAAAATGAACCTCGCGGTCGTCCGAAGACTTTGGTCGACAGTGACGAATTAAAGGCGATTGTGGAAGCTGATGATACACAATCTACGGCTGAATTAGCAGCAGCTTTCGACGTTAGCGTCAAAACAATATTGGTCCATTTGCGTCAAATTGGCAAGGTAAAAAAGCTTGACAAATGGGTGCCCCACGAACTCAATGATCGCTAGCGCGAAGTGCGCGTCGAGACGTGCCTTGCACTGCTCAACAGACACACAAATGAAGGAATTTTGAACCGCATTGTTACCTGCGATGAAAAATGGATTCTGTTTGATAACCGCAAGCGCTCAGCAAGTTGGTTGGACCCTGGTTCAGCACCTAAACAATGCCCTAAACGAAAACTTACCCATAGAAAAGTGATGGTCACTGTTTGGTGGTCTAGCGCCGGTGTGATTCGTCACAGCTTTTTACCAAACGGGGTGAGCATTACTGCAGATGTGTACTGTGAAGAACTGAACACAATGATGGAGAAGCTGGCACATCTCCAACCAGCATTGGTCAATCGCTCGTCTCCGCTGCTCCTGCACGACAACGCGCGACCTCATACTTTGGCGGGAAAAAAATTCAATATCCGAGAGGCAGTACAAAATGCCTTTGAAGAATTTGTTGCCTCCCGTCCATCTGATTTCTTTAAGGAGGGCATCAATAAACTGCCACTGCATTGGCAACGATGCATTGATAGCATGGGTGATTACTTCGATTAATAAAAATAAAAAATACACGAAAAAAAATCGTTTAAATTTTTTCATACAAAACGGCAATTTCATAGGTAAAGACCTATTATTAGCTGTATGTTTCCTGAATAAAATAAACTTGCAAATACCTGTGGATCCGGTTGATGTAAGATCTTCGGTGCCAGTACTGCTTGTCTCCTCAGTATCCGTCGAACCTGTGTTTGTAGTTTCCGTTCCGGTCGAGTCAGTATCACTTGTGACTGTAGATTCAGTCGATTCTGTGGATCCAGTCTCTTCTGTGACCGTCGATTCTGTAGATCCAGTCTCTTCTGTATCCGTGGATTCAGTGGGACTCGTTTCCTCTGTAACTGTCGATTCAGTGGGGCTCGTTTCTTCTGTGACAGTCGTTTCAGTTGGACCGGTTGTTTCTGTGACTGTTGAATCAGTAGAACCAGTTTCATCTGTACTGCCAGATACTGTAGTTTCTGTTTTGTCAGTATCAGTAGATCCCGTTTCGCCAGTTAGTGTGGTTTCTCCGGAGCTAGTTGAGACAGATTCACCAGTAGATCCAGTCTCCTTTGCGTTAGTAGAACCGCTACTGTCAGTACTTTCCGTCTCTTCTGTGACAGTTGATCCAGTATCTGACGTATCTGTAGAACCAGTTTCTCCTGAACTGGTTGAGCCAGTCTCACTTGTAGATTCTGTCTCTGTGCCATCAGTGGAAAGACTGCTCTCTGTACTTCCTGTTTCTGCCAATGTCGTTGAACCTGTATTATCAGTATCTGAGGAGTCAGTTTCTCCGGAGCTAGTTGAGCCACTTTCACTAGTGGATGCTATTTCTTTGGTGACAATAGACTCAGTGCCTGAAGCTCCCGATTCAGTGGTTTCATCCGAACTAGTTGAGCCCGTATCTGAGCTTGTAGAACTAGTATCTGCAGTAAGTGTGCTCTCTGTTTCTTCAGTCGCAATAGATTCAGTAGAACCAGTGGAGTCACTTGATGTTGCCTCTGTATCTTCAGTTATGCTGGTTGGTGTGCTACCAGTTTCTTTGTCAGTTGATTTAGATTCACCGGTCTCAGCTGAAACCGTTGCACCAGAGGTTAATATTAAAAAAAAAAAAAAAACAATAAAGATAATTATGTAGGAATATTATAAAGACGTGATATATACTCGTAATAGACGAACGCTAAATACATGTAATATAAAAAGTAAGTATTTCCACAAATTTAACAATGGTAAGCAAAACAAGTGTCTAATATTGATGAATAGAAACTGCTTACTTTCCGTCGGTGGTAAAACTGTAGTTGTAGTCGTTGCAAACTTGTCCTTCCATACAGTAGACGAAGGTACATCAGTAGTCAGAGATGTTTCACCGGAGCCGGTGTCATCGTCGGTCGTATAGTCGGACTCCGTGGTTTCCGTTGTACTGAATCCTGAGCCTTCTGTGGTCAGATCGTCTGTTAATCCTGAAAAACGAGAGGAATTATAAAATACTTGGTTTGTACAGTTTTCAAGACGTGAAAGTCGGGGTAGACACAGAAGAAGATTAAAAGTGGTAATTTTCATATTTCCGCATATGTCAGACGTTTGAAAGGTAGGAAGAGAGTACTTAGCAGATTTATAAAAGCAAATAATAATATCTAAGTTAAAAAAAAGTGGTCGAGAGGAGTTCGTTGATAATCATTTGCTTCCGATAAAATCATTGATTAGTAATTATGGAATGATCCTTTTAGATATATAAAAAAAAACATAATAAGTACATGAAAAGTAATCGTACCCGATCCAGTTTCCAGAGTAGATTCATGCTCAGCGTAACCTACAAACGAATATAGCGGTTACAAAGGTGATTTTGCGGTTCATTTTTGTAATGAACGATTTTTTAAATGTGAATATAGGTGGTGCGCGAATTGAGCTTTGTGGGAAAAGTTTGGTGTTTTCGATTGCATCACTCAAGTTCTTTATCTGCGAAATCATTAGTATTTAACGGACTGGTCGCACACTATCAAAGCAAGAACCACTAGGTGTGGTTAAATTCATTAACCGACTTCAAAAAAAGGAGGAGGTTATCAATTCGACTGTATTTTTTTTTTTTTTTTTTTTTTATTGTTTTTTTAATCAAAGTAATAACACTCACCAGGGCTGTCACTCATCATTTCGTCAGACTGAAAGGAAGAAAAACAATTATTATTATAACAGTATCGTAATAAATAGTTAAAGAAGAACCTTGGTTCTATGAACTTTGGATATACATATAGCAGTAAGATGGTTGAAGGCGGTTAGTTTAGTAACGTAGTTACATTTCTAGATCGTGCTTCTGCCATAGTTGTATTCCTAGTAAGACAGTTATGAAGCCCTTTCACATAACTATATTACGGTATAATACCTATATCCCTAGGAATATAATTATATCACGACTTTAACCATCTTACTGCGATACATAATTTTTTTTTAAATTATTTATATGAACTATTGAATTGTTCAATAGTTCATAGAATAATTAAAAAAAAAACAATGACAACAAATTCTTCTCTTCTTGTTCCCACACACTATTGTCTACATTTCTCCTTGCGCGCGTCTGCTGGAAGATATTTCTTAAGAAATACGCAGTACCATGGCACTTAATACTAGTATATATCTGTATCCATTTTATTGTGTGTACATACATAATAAAATAAATAAATACGAAATGTTCATGTTGATATTGATATCACAGGGTTTGTCAAAACAACATGGGCTTACCGTAAAGCTCTCCAGGCCGACTTCTTCGTAATCCTCATCGTCACAATATTCCTCTTGGTCGTCCAGAATGACTGTAGTTGTCTTCCATATCAAATCGTCTGGGGATCGAAATAAATGGCAGGAGTAAATAAGGATCTTTGTAGTTACAATTCAATTCAATATTTATTGCATCCATAATGCACACATGCAGGTGATAAGTATAAAACAATAGAATCAATTATGGACCCTGTCGGGCACAGCAAAATTTTAAATAAGTAGGAAAGAGGAAGAGCGCTTTTTTTACGTATTAGTTTTATCTCAGCACTAGCTAGGTACAGACGCCGCCAGCACATCAAGCTACTACAATCTGTCAAATTTAATAGATATTCAACTTTATAGCTAAAGCATAAGGTTCAAAGTTGATTGGAAAAATTTGACAGTTTCGGCTAGCTTGATGTGCTGGCGCCTCTACATAAACTAAACCTGACCTAGCCAGACGCAGAATGTACTCAAAATACGAAGTCGAAACTCTTTCTTTGGTCTACTCATCATCTGCCTAGCCTTTTCCCAATCAAGTTGGGGTCGGCTTCTAGTCTAGCTGGATGCAGCTGAACACCAGTATTTTACATGGAGCGACTGCCTATCTGACCTCCACAACCCAGTTACTGGGTAATACGATACCCTTTGGTAAGACTGGTTGTCAGACTTTCGGGCTTCTTACTACCCGTAACGACTGTCAAAGATTCACGAATGACAGCCGGGAGCAACGGCTTTCCGAGGCACGGAGGGGTCTCGGTATGTAAAGATGGTCACCCATCCACAGGCCAACCGCGGCAAGCGCAGTTTAACTTGATCGATCGACCTGTGCGGCTGTTATTATTTAGCAATATTTTGTTTGGTCTACTATACAGGGTGTAAAGACACATCACATAGCCGTTAACTACATTCTGGACATCAAACTACATAAGTAACGTTGCACAAAAATAATTACTGGGCAACGACTTTTATTTTTGGTGTTAAAATTTGCTGTTTGCGGTAGTGCGCAATGTAACGCACGCAAAACATTGTGCTTATGGGCGCATGCAACGGTACAGGAGTCGTGGGGGTATTTAAAGTTGTGTTATAAACTTAAAACATTTTTAATTTCGATATATTATTTTTTTGCTTGACTACCTACGTATAGTTTTTATTGTATTTGTTGAATTGTTGGTATATTGGCGTGGCTAGCTGACATATGGTAAATAATTTAATTTAGTGTTCTGTGTCTTGTAATGTTAATTACTTTGCATACCTTGTATTGTATTCAATCAAGTGTTTTCTAACTGAACAGACAGCTGTGTTGCTGGGGAGTTTGTTGCGCCACTTCTTCTCCTCAGCGAAAGCACTAGGAAGTGGTGAAGGGGGGCGTTTTGGGGGGCTTTCTTGCGTAATTTTGACGTTCGGAAAGTGCTGATTATCAGCCTAGTTTGAATAAATGAGTTTTGATTGGATTTTTGACATTAACAACTTGTTTACGTAAAAGAAAAACGTTATTAAAAGTTGGAAATTTGACCTTCAATATCTCCGTAACCAGAACGTTACCAGGTATGATCCAGTACTAAAAATATATATTACAACGATGGGTACCGCAAGTGACTCTCGACACCGTGAAGTGTCTTTATGCACCCTTTTGAATTAGTTTAGACGTTGACAATCGTTCCAGGCGTCTCTAAGGCCCGCTTGCACCACAAATGACTACCCACGTTTAGCGGTAAAGGAATGTTAATCATCGTTCTGTTCATGCCAATATTTGAAGTTGACAGAGACAGCATGACGATACCTATTTTAAATATTAATAGTTAAACGTTTTTAGTGATTTGTGGTGCAAATGGTCCTTAACCAAGTACATAACATCTACTTGACGATGAGATTTCGTGATACCGTTCTCGTTGACACGTATCTTTATCTCACTGCCAAAGCTTTAGTTATTATACTTTGACCAACGAAGGGTCTGTAGCATTGTAAGCTCTATTACCTGGATCACAAGGTCCTGTGTTGCAGTGTTCAGTGGAGTCCAGCAAGGTAGTGCCGTCACAGTCCCTGTCCTCCTTGTCTCCTCGGTAGCACATGACGCGTCTGTACCGCTCGCCTCCACCGCATTTTACAGTGCACTGGTAACCACATAAGGTATAGCATTATAGCCACAGAATAGCTAATAGTACTTTAGCTATAACACAAAGCTTCATCTTCAAGCCTCTAAATGTGCACAAATATCTACACAGATCCAAGTCCTGCGATTATTTTGGGATTTTGCAATCAATTTTATAAGGGCTTTGCTGTCTGGAAAGGACTGATAGGACCAAAACTTTTTGGTAATTTTGATCCTTTTACAAATCAAATTATTTGATTGAGTCGTGCTCATTCGTAGTGTACAGACGTGCTCGTTAGCAATATTTAATAATTAGTACAAATAGTGACCTCCTTTTGCAACTGTAATTTTGCTAAGTGTATTGTTTTAGTGAATAATGGACACGAAATAGTGATCTTTTATAAAAGTCGTTGACATATCTTGGGATTCCAGAGTCCCGGACCTATGGTCGCAGAGGCCCCTTAAAAATTGAATGGAATGAGGCACCAACCAATGATTATCCCTGTATGCACTATGCAAGTGCACCCAACGACAACCCCTGGTTTGTGCAGGACTATTGCGGAACATGGAAACAAAATATATTGAGCTCTGGGTTTGGGTGGCTATAGTAGTTACCTTGAATTACGGAAAGAGTATGTCTATTATCAAGAATGAGTACTTACTGCGCTCCAAGGTCCAGCAAACCATTGCGCAGGACACTCCTCTTTGGGCACTGTGCAAGGTTTGGAGTCATTGTACTTAGTAAGGTTGGCGCACTTGGCGTCTGGTATCACTTCCACGCCTGCCCCACTCTCGTCATCATGGAACATGCCACAGAACACCTTCCTGGTCTGCACTCCGTCGCCGCACTGTACTGAGCACTGTTGAGGAACAACGAGAGGTTATGTAGTATAAGTTATCATCTTTAGTGTTCAACTAATGTAAGCCCATCAGTTGAACACTAAATTTGTTAACTTTACCTACATAATGTCTAAATACCTACATTTTTTGACGGAAGAAACACCTAGAAACATATTTCTTTGTGTTTTTTCTTGAAGTAAGTTTTTGCTTTTACAAATTTGTACCAGCTTGTACCTGAGAGATTCATGTTATAAGCTAAATTACACATTAATGCATTACGCATCGACATAAGTTGAATAGTCATAACTTCATAAGCCAAAAACTATTCCAGAATCTCCAATCAAGAACTGATTAGTGGCAGAAATAGGCTCAGTTGGGCTAGAAAACCATGACCATAATAAGAACCTTGTAATATTATACGATAGAAATGGTTAAGAGCATGGCAGTTGAGGGTATGTCATGCTCACTTTAATGTTGGATCATTAGGTTCCCTACAAAATGGTTGAGCCGGATAGTGCTGATCCACGCGTCATGTTCGTGAACGACGCCGTCTGTTGGCGGAGACTGCTCATCTTTTACATAAAGCATAATCAGACTATAATATTTCCACTGCTGGGACGCAGGCCTCCTCTCAGTGAGAGGGACTGGGCCGTAATCCACCACGCGGGCCCAGTGCAGGTTGGTAGATGTCACATGTCTTGGAATTTTGGTCCTAGGACATGCCGGTTTCCTCACGATGTTTTCTTTCACCGGTTTGGGAGCAGTGGTGATGAAATTATTTACACGTAAGAAAGAAAAGAAAAAAAGAAAAAGTAAAGCGCCTGTCTGGTTTCGAACCCACGACTTACAACTCGTAACTCTTCACTTTTTTACATGCTTCTCTTTTACATGCCAGGGTTTATTTTATATCCTATATTTTAAATTGTTTCTTCATTCCATTTTTTTTTTTACATTGTTCTCATATTATAGAAGCAACAAGAAAACTCGTGTTAATAATGTACAGACGCCAGCACATCAAGCTACTACAATCTGTCAGATTTCTTTAATAGATTTTCAACTTTACCGCTAAAGCATAAGGTTCAAATTTGATTGGGAAAATCTGACAGTTTCGGGTAGCTTGATGTGCTGGCGTCTGTACCCAGGATTTTGTAATATCTCGATTTATAATAGGGTCGTTGGAGTTTCTATCCCGTTCTTCTACATAGAGATCTACGTTTCGTAATGGGCAGTTACCTTCAACTTTCTGACTAACTGACCGACTCTTTGATAATTCAAGAGTGCCTGTAAATGGTTTCATTGAAATATTTTTTATACTACACCTGCTTGGAAAGTACCTTGATACTTTATCAAATTTACGGTAGAAAGTACGTCATTGCATATCGAACAAATATGCGGGGAGAAAACGCATCTGAGCGGGAGAGAAAAGTGTATGAAAATCCATTTCGAACGTGGTTTTTCTTTTTTAATTTTGGGTAAGACTATGCGCCGGTAACCTAAATATCAAAAGCCAAAAAGTTTTTACAGTGAGTTTTTATCTCCAAGTTCGCAAAATGACACTGGCCACTAGCTGTGTGTTGGATGGTGTCGGGCTGGCAGTGCGACCCTGCGGCGGCAGGATAAACAATTTGAAAAAAGAACATGTGAAAATTGCAGACGCCATTGGCGCCATTTCCAATTTGTGTGTTGTTTGAGGATTCAGTTTTCGTAGAAAGTAAAATAAAGATTTCGTTTTTTATTTTCCTCGTAGGTGTAGTATAAAGCACTATGTATCACTCGAGAGAAAGTGCGATTCCCGATCTCGGGTGTTTTAAAGCCCTCGCCTACGGCTCGGGCTTCAAACGACACCCTCGACGGTAATCGGTCACTTTCTCCTCTCGGTGAACAATGTACTATTTTTTAACTTGAGTTTTTGAGTTTAAGTTAAAAATTACGCTACACTAAAGACTACATCCGTTGACAAGTTAAAAGTTTAATGTGACAAAGTCCAAAAGTAATAATCGTACCTTGCTCCACTGAGTGGCGTACCACGACACCTCGCAGGCCGGCAGCTCATCTTCCTTGCACTCTTCAAAGTCAATTGGACGCTGCTTGTGATAAGAGCAGAAACTATCGTTCAGAATTTGTCGGCCCTTCGTCGAACACACTACGAGTCGCGTACGATTCTTTGACGTGCAGGAGTCGCACTGAAAAAACATAAAGTTTTTGAGAAAAAGTCATATTCGACGGAGTTTAGTTTTCTTGAAGTCGTTGGAAATTGCTAATTGTTAGGCAAGAAAATGCATTTTACGGTACTAAGGACCAAAATTCTGTAAGAAAAAAAAAAAGTTTTTATTGTCTCTCATACAATTGTTTTACAGCACAAAATTGAGGCAGCCCCGATGAGTTATAAAGATACTTGTGATGGGGTTACCTCGCAACTTCTCATAGGTTATTATCTACAATGTTGAGACATAATTAAAAATAAAAAGAAAAGAAAAAGTTGAGATTCCAGGATGTTATAAAATTGTTGTAGCATGTTCAGGTATGTGTAGAGTTTGTGTGTGTATGTGTGTGTGGGGGGGGGGGGGTGGTTTGCAGGGTGTGTGGGTGTGAGTAGGTGCGTGTGTGTTAATATTGACAAGTGATGTATGTTATGATTGGGTGCAGTTATCCATTAACATATTCTGGTTAGTATAAGTTCAATTTCGTCGTATGTTTGTGATTTTAAGCATTCCGCCGAGTCTTTTTACTATCGTACCGCAATATGGGGTAATTTATATTCAATTTGAGGTTCAATTTATGTTCAAGGGAAGATTCGTTACACACAATAAAAATTAGAATTTTAAGGTTACTAAGCTGGTTTGCTGTAATAACACAAAATGAAAATGCGAGTGTGAGAGATGTATTTCTTAATACTTATCTAGAAGATTTGATTTTAACAACTTGATGAAATGACATACGAGGATTGGAAAATACTATATCTTTTTAGGTACGATTACTTACTCCAGACCAAGTGGATGTGACCCAGTCGACTCCATCACAAGGCTGCAGCATGCAAGGCTGTTCCTCCTCCGGTTTCGCCTCAGTACAGTTCCCATCACCCAGCACTTCTTTGCGGCCATTTTTCAACTGGTAGCAGACCACCTGCCTCGTCTGCTTACCCTCGTCACAGAGCTGGTCACACTGTTGAAGAAAGCAGTCGCTTAATTAATACACTTAAAAATGGGAGCGGCATTGATTATAAACTTCGTTATCAACGTCCCAACTTAAGTTTGTTAGCTCTACGTTACAAACTTTGCTTAGACGTCAGTAGACATCATCATCAAAAATATCTTATAGTGCCTAAACGTGTTAAGATTGATGCATTAAAAGATGATTTAATACCAAGAATGGCCGTTGAATAGGTAACTGTTTGAAAGTCTAAATGGTGCTTACCGGTCTCCAATGTCCAACGAACCACGTGGGGCAGGGAGCCTCCTCGTTACACTTCTGGAACACTTCAGGCTTCGGGCCCAGCAGGTCGAAACACTCCTTGTCTGGTACTACAGACTTGATACTGTGCACAAAAAGCATTTTTTTAAAAATAGATGCAGCAATATATGTAGTTTTAGTACACCCGTGCGATTTTGTAACCATCTCACCGTGAAAGCTTGGGTGAAGTGAGCTGTCATTCGCTAGGGATTAACACTATTAACTTCACTTATGATTTCACGGTGAGATTTTTACAGAATCGACCGGCACGCCTTTAATTTGACCTTAGGACGAAAAGAATAGTAAAGGTTATATTTTAAACTCAAAATAATTATTATTTTTCATAACAAACCCATTAGCAATAATCTTCTGGCAGGTGACCTCCCTTGACCGGACACCTCCACTGCCGCACCTCTGGGAGCACTCTCCCCATGGTCCTTCGACCCATTGCGCTGGGCAGGGGTCTGGACTGCAGGACTGGTTAGTGGGGGGCCTCAGACCCTCGTCGCACAAGCTAGCATCTACTATCTCCAGTTCTTCTCTTGATCTACATGTCACGTTACGGGTTTGAAAGCCTGGGAAGGTGTTAAAAATTATTTGTAAGTACCTACCTATATCAGAATTAAGTCTTTTAAACGCTATCTTTGCGTTTTTGTAAGACCTGTCCAGTGACCAGAAAAGGTCTTGAAAAAACGCAAGGATGGAAACTAAAATTGCACAACTGTGGATTAAAAGCTGAAGAAAAACTGAGCTGTTCTTAAAGCTCATATTTTTATCTTTAGAAACAATACTTAACTATTTTCTATATTTAAATAGCAGTAGTTTAAATTGTGGTTTCGAGCAATTTATAATCCATGCGAGCCATCCGAGCGATTTGAAAAAATATCGGTAACTGCCCACGTTATTAAAGCAGCCATAAAATCTGAGGTGTCAATTGTTATCATTGCTGACTATGAGAACATTAAGAAGGTATACAGTTTGCTCACCTCCGCCACAAGTGGTACTACACGGCGTGAACTCTTCGTGCACCCAGTTATATTGCTTGTCGGTCGGGGGGGCGGAGTCCTTGGGCACACTGTACTCGTACCTGATCCCCACATTCTCGTCTTGAAGGAGAAGCTGGTACAGAAGATATTTCATGAGTGATGTAGTCAAATTACGCTTTTAAACCAGCAAGACAGTTAAGTCTCTATGTCCTACATAAATTTAAATTAAAAAAAATATACATTTAAAATAGAAAATTTTTAAGATACAAATTCAGGCTCAAATTATCTCTGAACTAGGGGAAACACTATAGTTATTGGCCATTTAATTTTAGTTATTGGCACTAGTTTTATCTCACTCTAAGTCACGTCATTTCCATTTACTATGCCAATTACTATGAGGAGGCCAACAACTGTATGGTTTCCCCTAAATAAATAAAAAATACAAAAATATATTTATCAAAAATCCTCTTACAGAAAGATACAGAGGTTCAGTGGTTGGTCCTAGGCACCGCAGTTTGTCCGGCGCGGCGAACCCTTGCTGACTGCGCTCGTAGGTCCAGAGGGCGCCTGCGATTGTGATGCTCCTCGGGAAGTCGATGTGGTAGTGGCCGTTCAGGTAGTAGGTGCCGTTCTTAGCTCGTAATGCTGTAGAAATTTAATGAAATTGTAGTAAAGATCACATCATTTTCTGGAATATTTATACATGAGAACACAGATTTGTTATGTAACACATACCCAAATAATTATTTGAAGGTTCCACTTCTTCAATATAAATGCTGGTAGAGCCTGCAGGAATCAGCAAGACGTCGTTGTATCCTATGATCAAAATAAGAAATGGATGTAGGTACATACAAAGGATAAGGCAACTTTCTTAATTAATACTAGCATCCGCCCACAACTTCGTTTACGTAGATTTCGGAATTTCCGCCGTTTAAATCCTGTTACCCGTTTTCCCGTAGGAATGAAGCATTTTCCCGCCGTAAAAAGTAACCTATGTTCATCACTTCATCAGGCATAATGTCGGCTTCTAATGGTAAAACAATTTTTCAAATCGGTCCAGAAGTTTCGGAGCCTATTCAATACAAACAAACAATCAAATCTTTCCTCTTTATAATATTAGTGTAGATTAGTAAGGAACAGCCTAATAGTCACTTTGTAGGTCACTTTGATTGAAATTACCTTCAGTAGGCCGCTTACCTTTTGTGAGGTCTTGTGAGTCGATGATCCCATCAGAGGTGCGACAGTTGGCGCCGTTCCCGCGGCACTCGCGACACTTATCCTCGCGCGCGGTAGAATTCAGCATCATGTCGCAACCGACGGGCTAGTGGAAATAAGGACAAGTTACTTTAATAGCTCAAAAGACCAATTTGTTAGTGAAAAAATTGGGCGAGAAGACTACCACTCTGCGCAGAATTTATTTATTTACTTCTTGGATTGCGAACAGAGGCTACACAATTACATGCACGTTAACATAAATAAGGACAAATACAAGTGTGCGCTTCCAATTATAGGAGACCACATCATTCACTTATTATCTACATGGAGAGAAAATTCTTAGAAAAAATTACTGTGCTTGTCACTGTAAAGTGAGTGCAAGTGACATCTACAGGTTTTTCTGAGTGAGATAGGGAAAAATTCTCTATTTGTCCAATAAATTTTACTGTACAGCATAAGAATTTTTATTGTGCTAATTTTTGCATTACCACTCAAATGCACTCAGATTATGAGACAGCACAGTCATTTTTTTAAGATTTTTCTCTCCGTGTAGATAGGTACAACAAGTTAGGAGGCGGAAGGAATAGGAGTTATGTGTGCATATGCACAAATGTTTCGATTAATAGTTGTAATCGTGTAGGATGCGGGATTACTTGCTTCTTAATCGAAAGCAAGAAGTAACCACGACTTAGCAGTTATGTATTACCTGACATTTGCCATTGACGCAGACGTCGAAGGACTCGTCGTTACACCTGGTGCCGTCCGTCACTTGCAGCTTGTGTCGGAAGTAGAACCGCTCTCCATGTGGCATGCAGTTCAGCTCGCAAGGATTCGGAGCTTTCGTGTAAGGCACCCAGCTGAGAATGACAAAAGCTTACATCAGAATATTGTAGTCTTTGGCATTTCATACCTTGTGCGTTGGTACTGATTGCCGATGCAGTAATGAAAGCTGTGTAAATAGCTTTAACTGTTGGTTGTGATGGATACTCAAGTTGATATAGGATTAAGAACGACTTATAAACGTCACACTCTCATAATAATAATAATAATAATATTCCACAACTTTCACACAACGCCGTCTAGTCCCAAACTAAGCAGAGCTTGTGCTATGAGTACTAGACAACTGATAAACATACATATATATTTCTAAATACATACATATTATAGATAAATTACACCCAGACAAAGAACAAATGATCGTGCTCATCACACAAACATTTGTCCTGGGTGGGAATCGAACCCACGACCTTGCGTATAGTAGTCAGGGCCACTGACCACTAGACCAACAAGCCTGTCATATAATAATACCTAAAACTATAACTGTATACTGTGACTCATATAATAATACCTAAAATACAGGTCATTCTAGTATACTATACCTAAATAGAAAATCTAAGGATCAAGAACGTACTTATATTTGAAACCCCTGAAGGCTTTGTCGTTGAATTCAGCGCATTGCTCAGCTCTGAAGTCGCCGGAGCCGTCAGGACAGTCCTGCGTTTGACACGAAAAGTACTTCGTGTCGCCTCCCCAACATGGACCGTCTCGCCTGCAGATGTAAACAAATAAAATTATAAAGTATTTAATGACAGGAAATTGCAATAGGATATCAGGACATGCAGTTTCTGAAGATACTGATCGAGAAATTGACATATTAATCCGGGAAAATGAAAAAACACAGTATATATAAACCTCCTGTCTTCTTAAGTTGGAAATACTAGCTTCTTTTCCACATTCACCGCGATTTTTGTTTTAGAGAAAGACAGTATTTCACAAATTCATGTAAAACCTGCCCAGATGCTCTATTGCTCTAAGACTAATACAGAAAAAGCCAAAAACATGGCAACTGATGTTAGTCTAATCGAGTGCTTTTGCAACCCTTTTGCATTTATAATAGGGACGCGATTATGTATTTAAGGTCTTATATCATCATAATAGCATGAGGTAGAAATAGTAAAATTGTTCCATACTAGATTATTTTAGAACCTAGAAGTCTTAGTTAATCTAGAAAAGCATATTTTTTATCAATCGTACCCTGGCTGCAAACATATCCTCTTTTGACTGGCCACGCCTCCTCCGCAGGTTCTAGAGCAGGGGGACACCTCTCCCCATTCCCCCCACGGGCCCCCGCCCTCCCCACCGGGGATGACGTAGGACGCGGGTAGGTAGAGCCCGGCGCCTTGCCGCCTGTGTCTGGTGCGGTGTTGGTGTACCTGGTGAAGACAATATCACGGTAAGAACGTGAAACAGCAAACCTCTCAAAAATTCTGATTGATAAAGTAGGTAATCGTTTAAGGTACAGACGCCAGCACATCAAGCTACTACAATCTGTCAAATTTCTTTAATAGATTTTCAACTTTATTGCTCTTTAGCAATAAAGTTGAAAATCTATTAAAGAAATTTGACAGATTAGACGCCAGCAGATCAAGCTACCCGAAACTGTCAAATTTTCCCTCCTGTTCAACTTTGAACCTTATTAAAGAATAAGGTTCAAAGTTTATTGGGAAAATTTGACAGTTTCGGGTAGCTTGATCTGCTGGCGTCTGTACATACGGTAAGGGTACTGAACACTCATTTCCACCCAACATGCCTAAAGGAAATTACCACTTCTTCGAACTTTCCTAAATTACTATATATTTTATTGGTCCTTTGGGACGGAATTTGCACTCATTTAACTCCGTTTATAAAAAATCTCTGTTGCTAGCAGCAGATTAATTTTGGAAAAAAAAACTAATTACCTAGATAATTACTAAAGACACCACAACAACTAAAACTATGGTGTTTCCTACAAGTCCTACAGGATACCACAACGAGCAGACAAAACAAAATAAATTCGTACATGTGAAGTAGGAAACGCTTTGACTTGATCAAATAAATAACGTGTCCTAACACTCCTAAGCTGCGGTGTCGGAGTGGTCACACTTGTCTTGTTAGCTGAGGTGCGTGGGGCTAACAAACGCACTGTGTAGCCGTACGTGTTTCCGATTGGACTTGACAACTAAGTTTTTCTAAGGCTTGTTCACAATTTATTTTATAAAGGTGATGAATATGACAATAATGTCCGCTGATCAAAGCGCTGTACACGTTGTACAAAAGTTGAATAGTCTTTTGCATTATGACATAGAGATTATAGTCGCTTAAATAGTCTCCAGTGAAGTAAATAAAGTCTTCAAGATATTGGTCCTTTTACCCACTTTAGATTATTTGAATGAACCTTATTATTTATCGATTCAAACATACCATAAATACAACCTACGTGTGCTACAAAGAATTATAAAACAATTAAAAACAAAATTAAAAACTACATGTCAGAACTAAATCAGTTCATAAAAATTGTTATAAATAATATGGCGAGTTCATAGAGATGCGCCACCTGCCGCGTTTATTAAGTAACGCGCGGTGTGAAACAGCTCTTAGGAATAAAACGCACGTCACCGCTGGGTGTATGTAAAATGTTATGACGATAAACAACTTGTAGAACATTACCGACGCTACGTGAGTGTTGCAACGTGCTGCACTGCGGGCGATGAGCACTTTGGGAGATGGGCCGGAGTTGAATTTTTGTACAGTAAAACGGGGTGAATAGGAACGCAGGGGTGAATCGGAACGAAACTTTAAAATGGATTTTAACATTGAAATAATATCGTTTTTTGCCAAAATGTCTGTTAATGTGTATACTATATTATAGTTGACGATTAAGTGTAATTGTTGGCTACAAACTATATTACATCAACGTTAAAATCCATTTTAAAGTTTCGTTCCGATTCACCCCGTTTTGAGGTAGCTATGGTGAAATCTTTAAATTGGTCCCTATATATCGCAGAAGGAGGAAGAGTAAGCCGAAAAACGTCCACAACTATGGACGTTTTTCGGCTGAAATAATGATTATGATATCGCAGAAGCAGATTTAGACGTAAAAACTCATTTTATGAGACAATTTCATCGTCCTTTTTGCCTAGTTTACGTGGCTCAGTGAGACCTTAATCATGCTCCTTCTTGACGTGTTTGTTGGTTCAAGTGATGTTGCGTGTTGACAGTCCAGATCGAACTTAATCTAACTCAAATCCAACTGGAAGAATACTTAAAGTCTCCTTTCATTTCTCCCCACTCGTAGGACAGATTTTACTATTTACAAACATCCAATCAATTCATATGTTGCACCATGCACCTATATCGATCCCTAAGTCCGGCCCACAATTGCATTAAGCGAAGGTACTTATTGATGAAGTGTAGTCACAGGTTGTAGGTGACAGTTTATTTTCATTTCCCCCACTCGACACGCCACCTGTCGACGACAAGACGGCAGGAAACGAACGCCATTCAGGTTTAATTACTCCAGTGAGGCGAGTAATGGAAGAAGAAATATGTTGATTGAGTAAACTTTAGACTGTTAAGACGTTAGATGCTTTGAAAGTATTTTTATGTTGTCAGTGTGTATGTTGAATATTTTTTCTTACTTAGATAATAAATTCTTAAAATATTAATAGCTTAGCTTATTCTTCTTAGCCATGAAACCATTCATGAAAATGAATTCCAATTTGAAGTCACTACGTATGTTGAAACTATTTTTGATTTTTTTACACAAATAACAAACTATTGATTTAGATTTCACGAGGCGGCAGCAAGTTATTTATTATCCAACACAATGCCACTCATGTTTATTATCATCGTCAATAACTGTCCTAAACAATACATTGATCTAAATAATCTAATGTGCAGGCGCGCCGGCGTCGGTTATAAACCAGTATCCATCAACCAAAAATAAAATTTTACAAACGACATAAAGTTTCAGAAATAATGAATTCGTATGTTGATCATCAAGTCATACATCCAGAAATAGTACTTACTGGGCAAAAGGGGAAAGAGGGGGGACGAAGCGCGCGCGCAACCATCAATAGGCGCCAACCCTGATTAGATTTATGACTATTCTCATGTTATTCTATTACTTTTGTTTAGGGCTGTCAGTGGGGTCATTCTTTTAAATGTTTTTCTTGAGTGTAACTATTTAATTTGCAGCAGGTACCTTAAGTTCTAACTACGAATGTCTGCATTGATAGATGAACGTGCTCTTCATGAAGATGCAGCCACTAAATATTAATGTTGTCGACTGTGCTATAAATGTCGGAATGCAGACTGACTCAGTCATTTTTCCGGGTCCAGTATTAGACCCTGAATAACTCAGCAATTGAAGGACAACAGCCGGTCGATTCTGTAAAAATCTCACCGTGAAATCATAAGTGAAGTGAGCACTTAATAGTGTTAACCCCTAGCGAATGACAGCTCACTCCACGCTCACTTCATCCAAGCTTTCACGGTGAGATGGTAACAGAATCGCACGGCAGGCAGAAGGTTAATTCTCGTAATTTAAAACGTTCAAAATCTAGTTGCAATCTCATCTCGGCGACAAACAAATGTCAAAAACTTGTCAAAAGTGTAAGGAAATCAGAGGTACTCTTGACAAATTGTGACTGAGATCAGACTGTGAACGTCTTAAAATTACGAGAATTGCCCCTCTGATATGTAGGTACGTATCACTAGATCTAAAGGGAGCCAAGGCCGCTTTCAATATATTTTACTTTTAGAAGGAGGAAGAAGATGGAAAGAATGGATGAGTGGATGGTGGTAGAATGTTTTCCTGACACCTGTCAGTGCGACAATTCTAGTACATAACTAATAAAGATCAAATTCGCAAAACATGTATTCGCAAAACTGACAGGTGTCAAGAACGCAATCTCACGGCGGCCGGACTGTAGATGATTTTTGAAGTGAAAACTTCTTTAGCATCATTGTGATTTGAAACTCAATGAAATGAAAAAGCGACAGTAAAAAGAGATAAACACATACAACTATAGGATTTAACGTGCGAGACAATGAGATAGAAGTCATTATACAGTGTTTCTTATATTTGTGATCTCCGCTTTGTACGCTGTCTGTAACCTCTCCCATCTTCATACGTTCGGGAATATTCGTAAGTCTTCGTAGAGTGTCGGTACTGCTCTGGGCGCCTTCAAGCAGAAACCTACTAACATTTTTTAAGGTTTCACTTCTATCGCGTGTGAACTGGACACATGTTTTTTTTTATGTCAGAACGTTAAAGAAAAGAAAGGAGTAAGTGTTTTGATCATAACAGTCTGTAGTTTCTGCTTACTCTCGTGGCACGAAGGCTTTAGTTTATGTACTGTGTATTAGAATTTAGACTACCTAGAAATAACATTAGCCATAAAGTTTTGGCTTAGGTTTTAAAGACCTCAGACACTGCAGTATCTTTCTGGGTTCGATTCCCACGTCGGGCACAGTATTATTAGGTTTTTCCAATCAGAATTTCCTTAGAAAGCACGCTGCGCCTGATCTCTCTCCGGTCGAGTCGGATTGTCGTCCCATCGTACAATAAGAGTGCGGGAAAAGAGAGTGCTCGTGCGCATACACTTGTGCACTATAATATCTCCCGCGCCGAACGCTGGTCTCCGCTGATATTGGTCGCTATGGCCGAAACTTTTTTTTACCCTTCCACTAGCTGCGCCCCGCGGTTTCACCCGCATAAGTGTCGATCCCGTAAGAATATCGAGATAAAAAGTATCCTATGTGTTAATCCCGGTTATAAATTATCTGTGTACCAAATTTCATCCAAATCCGTTCAGCCGTTTGAGCGTGAAGAACTAACAAACATACAAACACTCACAAACTTTCGCCTTTATAATATTAGTGTGATTGTATGTTTTATAAGATGCAATACTTGCATTTACGTTAGTGTAGCAATAAATATGTAGAATAATTAATTGCCAGCCCTGTATGTAATGCTCTAAGTAACGAAACGGGTCGGCTCACATGATCTCACGCTGTGACTGCCACGAGTCTTCATCATACACGTCACTCTTAACGTAATCCAATGAAACATGCTCGTAGTAATTGTAAAAAGGCTATGTTCATTAGTTTATGGCTATTTGTGTTTTAATGATCACCAATTCAACATAGGTATGTTTAAAAATTTGGTCCTTCCGCGTCAATTAGGGAGTTCAGACCACTGGTAAAAAGGACCACGTAAAACGTATGCACTTGTCGCATCAAACATGGAATGAATACTTAGGTACTAACATTTAACTATAAGAATAACTTATGTAGATCTTTGACCCCATTTTTAGCGTCATTTATCATCCCACTTCATTTTGAAAGCCGTATAAAATGATAAATTATAAAAAATAACCACCTATTTCTAAAATGACCACCAATAAATCTGTATCAGTAACACCACTTAGCTACTTTAAAAATGGCTGCATTACTTACAGTAATATAACATCGCGAATTTATTTACGAAACTCGTCAATCATGTATTGGTGATCGTATAAACGTCAGCTGCTCATTCGCGAGTGCGATACGATGATTGAAATATTGCTGCGGCGGCTGGTCGCAGTCGTTACTGTGATAAAGTATGATCGGTCGGTCGCGGTCGCGCCATGCAGCTCGATAGACCAGTGTCAAGGTTTGGCGGTCGACGCTCTCGGGAATTCGATCGGATTTGTATCAATGTCTATTTCTTTTGAATTTTACTGTAATTGAGATATATCAGGATAAGAATAGGTTGTGAAGTAGAACTGTCTTAGAAATATACTTACATTATGTGCGTAGTGATGCCTTGATGCCGTCCATGTTATACAATTACTTAATACGATTGCTGCCAGAAGCAGCGATCTGAAACAATAAAACAATGTATTTTAGTTTCGGGATTTACATTTTCAACAATAGCAACAATCCGAGTCTATTTTCAAATAAAATACACTCGAGAGCAATTAATTAGGGTGATATAAAGATACCTGATAGTCACGGAAACTAAGAATACTATCTTAATTAAATAAATTGTGTTTAATAAACAATTAAATTGTCCTTAAAAAAAGTAATAAAACTTCTTAAACTTCGTTTTTTAATCACAGAGACTAATGACAAAAGACAGGTGTAATGTCAAACTTCTATGCTAAAAAAACGCAAACACAAAAGACTTAATGTCAAATTAGTGTCTAGGATTAAAAGACGAAATATAGTTACTGTAAAGTTATGGTATCAAAAATGACAAAATAAAAAATGGGACTTTTGTAAATGGAACTACGAATTATCTGGATCTGTTTTTGCTTTTGTTTCTAGTCTGTCATACAAAAAGGTATGTAAACAGCGTTTCTGATGTTCAGTACCTATTAATTATTGTAGCTGTTATAATGTCGCTTACCTACACCTTAAGAATGCAGCAGAATTCTCACAATGCTGGAAATTGGCCGGAGTCAGCGTGATATAGCAAGGACAGTTGGTGTGTTGTTGTCAACTGTACAACGAGTTCTCCGACGTTACGAAGAAACCAGCTCTACCCTACGCAGGCCAAGAAAAGGCAAGGCCAGGTTTACCACAGCACGAGAAGATCGATACTTGGTCAACACAATGCTTCGAAACCGCTTTCTCACAGGAACTGCACTTACATATCAGTTCCGACGCCTCGGAGGAAGTAACCCAAGTGCATGGACTGTAAGACGACGACGTACTGAAGCTAATTTAAAACCATTAAGACCTGCAAACATTCCTAAATTGGAGCGTGGGCATCGTATTTCGAGATTAACATATGTCCGGAACCACGTAAATTAGTGTATTGAAGATTGGTCAAGAGTTATGTTCTCAGATGAATCAAGATTTATTCTCTACTAGCGACCCGCCCCGGCTTCGCACGGGTGCAATGCTGATCACTATCACTACATAGTATAAAACAAAGTCGCTTCCCGCTGTCTGTCTGTCTGTATGTATGCTTAGAACTTTAAAACTACGCAACGGATTTTGATGCGGTTTTTTTAATAGATAGAGTGATTCAAGAGGAAGGTTTATATGTATATAATACATGCATAATATAGTAGAGAAACACTGATAATTTTAGAGCCATTATTTCTCTTAAAAAGTATAGGATAAAAAATAGTTATTGTGGGTTATCCCTAAGAGATAGACATATGCCATCGCGGATTTTTTTTGTAGACCTTTTTAAGGTGTACAATACTGTAGTACATTATTTTGATCTATCTCGTAGGGTTAAGCCAGCGTTTGCAATGTAAGCGCAAAAAAATGTGTTTATTTACGACATCACATTAGAAACCTCTAAAATGATCAGTGTTTCTCTACTATATTATGCATGTATTATACATATAAACCTTCCTCTTGAATTACTCTATCTATTTAAAAAAACCGCATCAAAATCCGTTGCGTACCTAGTTTTGAAGATCTAAGCATACATAGGGACAGACAGCGGGAAGCGACTTTGTTTTATACTATGTAGTGATAAGAACGCCGGAAGAACAAGAGTGTATAGAAGACCAGGGGAGCGATTCAAGCAAGCATGCATCGAAGAGAAAGTGTCCTATGGCGGTGGATCTGTACTTGTATGGGCCAGAATTTCTGCAGAGTCACACAGGGCTGCTGGTTATAGAAAACGGCACTATAACTAGCGAAAGATACATGGAAGAAATCCTAGATGGATACGTTGATCCATTTATGGTTAATTTGGAAGATAAGCCCTTTCCTACATTTTGACGAGTTATGTGAACATGAATGCAAGGAACAGCTGTTTTTTTTGCGATTTCAGGTTTAGTCCCACAGTAAAAGTTGTTCATAATGATGAGAACAACGACCCCTTAAAGGGATGGCCATGAATTTAATTTCACCCTGTATTAAACACAATTTTCATTCAAATTTTCATTAAGCTAGCATTCTTCGTTTCCGAGACTTTCAAGTATCTTTATGTGACCCTAATTCATCGCTCTCGAGTGTATATACATGGGTTAAATATAAATAACTGTAAGATTACCTGCGATCAACGGCAGAAAAAAAAAAGTTTACAGAGAACTAAAACGAAAATAACATATTTATCGACTTCGAACATCTAAGTACAGTCCAAAAGACCAATTATAAGGCGTAATGGTATGTAAATAAAACTTTAATCGACGCGTTCATCTCCGGTGTCATCTGCCGAACACCGAAACGTCGATGGAACTCGTCGATAAAGGACTCACGGGCCTAACAGTACCTTTGGGCTGGTATTGATAATATCTCTATTATGTAATAGATCGAGTCAGAAGAGGTCAGCGATTTTTGGGATAGTTGAAGATTTCCAATTTATTACTTTGCTACTAAGACCCTAATTTAGTTTTTTTTTTTTTTTTTTTGTAGATTCAAATTGGTCCTAGTTTACTCAATCGTATTTTAAAAACTAGATGAGGTCGGTGTTTCCTATCTGACTACTCTGAGAAGAAAGGCCGAAACAAACTCAAAGGTCGCGATCTCTTTTAATCTCCACATATAATCTCGGTCAGATCATGTGAAGACCATGTAGATTGATGTCTGAAATGATCTTTTGAGGAAAGAATCACACAGATTGAGTGTGCCTTACCAGTCAGTGCGCGCATTTGGCAGTAATCGTGCAGCTCAACTCAAAACAGCAGTTTTCAGTATATTCGTGTGAGAAGAGAGAATTATCAGAAGTCTAAATATCTTCTTATTTAAACTTTATCGTCTCATACTTTTCACCATGACACCATATATTATTTCTCCAAATAAAATAAAAGAATATAGTTCCGCAAATAAGACAAGGCGTATCATGTAACTAAATCAGTACGCGCAACGTCCATGACTCACGCATTCAAAACTCAAGTGAGGAGTCCCACGGGACACTGGTCCTTACGATCGCGATGAAAGCGAAGAGTTAATTACCCTCCGAGGCCGAACAAAGGCGGTTCCCTCACAAACCGACAGTAACTGAGTAACATCGGTTTAATTAACACCAAAGTAATCTGAGTCGGAATAACGTATCATTGCTCTTTGATTCTGTTAATTAGTCTGAATGATGGTTCGGTAATAAAAGTGTTACGTACTATTAAGTATAATGTTTAAGTTTACGTTTCATGTTTGGTGGCAGATGGGTTGTGTGTTCGCATTGATGTATATTACCACATACGTTTGACTGAATATAATAAAGTAGAGGTGCTGAGGGTCAAGCACTAAAGAGATATCATAAAACCCGAAACAATAACTTCTTCGTATAGTTTTATCATAGACCGGTAGTGTGAAAGTTTCTACAGATTCTAGACGAACTTTTTGCATCATAATTACGGGACCAGCCGGTTTATTCTGTAAAAATCTCACCGTGAAAACTTAGGTGACGATTAGATAGCTGTCATTCCCCAATTACTTGGCAGATTTTTGTTTCGGACTCCTGCTAAACTTCCTCGTGCTCCTATTACTTCCTTGTTGTACCCACCTCCCCGTAGAACAGCACTGGGCCCAGGCTCTATCGACCCTCGGCTTTGTAAACTGCTGAACAGCTACAGTGATCTAGTTGACGTGCATCCTGCCTCATTTGGCAACTTCCACAGAGTAACCGTTAGCAATGTGTAGATTATTTCGTGTATTTACAATATTATTTTTGCATTCCTTTGTATTATGTTTGGGACTGATTTTAATCTTAATTTTATTTTTTGTTTTTAATAGGTTTTTTTAATGTATTATGATTTTAAGTAGTGCAAATTTATATCATAGTTCTTACTTTTATGAGGCATGCGGTGCTAACCTATAATAAACTGTAATACTATACTTAGTTAATAGTAAAACATTTTTATAATTGTACGAGTATATACAGTTGTTGGTTGGCCAAAATAAATAAATTCCACCTGTTACCTCCATTGAATGGCCTGGCGCTACTGACGCGCTTAAAGCTCACTTCACCTAAGTTTTCACGTTGAGATTTTTACAGAATAGATCAGGAGGGCTCTTGCTAAAGTAAAGAACCCCCCCACAAAGCTGGCCGTGGAATGAATCAAAACATAAGCACCCAAATTTATCTTATCTTACGTCTGGATCAACAGTAGCGTATCTAACATAAATCATCATCTCCGAACATTAAGGAATCGAAGGTCAATCTCAAAAGGACCCACTTCCTTGCCGCTTTGGTCCTGGCAGTCACAAGTTAGGCTACCAAGGCTGCCTAAGTCTGAATAATTTGAATATTAAGATGCAAATGCGCCCGTCGTATGACACGAATGCACAATTACATATCGATAATGATTCATGGAGCAAGCTAAGTGTCGGTAATGGGTTCTTAAGACGATGGCATCCATCCGGTCACTATGCGTATATCTAATTCGGTAATGATTATTTTGTAATGCGATTAGCAAAGTGCATTGATATGGTACGAATAATAATAATATATGCACGTATTGTTTTGCTTTTTAGGTCCTCGAATTAGACAAACCAAATATTCGAAGGAGGTCAAACTGTGCATACACTTGTCCGGACAAGTACCTATGCTTACGCACATAAGTGTGGCGATGAGTGGTCCCTCCGTTCTTTGACTTGTTATTTTACTGTACTTATTAATAACTGCATAATCAGCCTATAATATTCCCACTGCTGGGCCACACAGGCCTCCTCTGCGTCAGAAGGAGTGAGCCATAATCCACCATGAGGGCCCAGTGCGGGTTAGCGGATGGCACATGTCTTCGAAGTTTTGGTCCTAGGACATGCCGTAAATATGTTTCCTCACGATGTTTTCCTTCACCGTTTTGAGAGCAGTGGTGATGAAATAATGTACACAAAGCAAAGTGCCTGCATAGGTTCGAACCCACTTAGAATTATGGCTTTATTCCTATCCTTTGTCCAAGTATACACATGGATTACTTATATATATGTCGCAGGGATATGATAAAAACAGGGATTTGCCCAAATCCCTAAGGGATTTGATCAAATCACGGAGGATGTTAAAATAACAACAAGTTTTTATCATTTCCCTAAGCAAATCTGGTGATTTGACAAATCCCACTAAAGAAATCTAGTGATTTGAACAAATCCCTAAATTGGTTCAGTGAAATGACAAAAATAACTTTTGTGGCAAGAGCGAGCGAAGCGAGCTCGTGACTTGGGGCACCCCAACACGGACAGGTTAGGTTCGAAGGGGATGACGGGGGCTCAAGTGAGCGAGCGGAGCGAGCGAACGAGCCCCCGTCATCCTCTTCGTGTTAGGTTCCTTTAAACCCTGCAGACAGAAATAGGGGCCCCGCGAAGCGGGGCTCCGTCGACTACGCCTTATTATTATGCTCATTTTGTATTTTAAGTAACTCAAATTAATGTTTGTAAGATACTATTCACTGACAAGCAAGTGCGAGCGCGACGTAAACAAGAACTGGACATGCTTTATTATCATTTCACTGTATCAATTTAGGGATTTGTTCAAATCACTAGATTTCTTTAGTGGGATTTGTCAAATCACTAGATTTGCTTAGGGAAATGATAAAAACGTGTTGTTATTTTAACATCCTCCGTGATTTGATCAAATCCCTTAGGGATTTGGGCAAATCCCTGTTTTTATCATATCCCTACGACATATATAATAAATAAAATAAAATAAATAAATAAGATCTTTTCCCCTCCGTATGTAATTTACAATTTTCTTAAGAATTTTAGAATAAACAATCTTCCAAATCGAAATCGGTTAACAAGTTTCTTTCATATCTGCCAAGAATTCTTTGTAACTGCTAAACAAATACCGATGAATTACGAGAAGTGTAAACAGTACCTAAGGTGAACACTCCAACTCAAAGGGAGCGGCAGAGAGCTTCGATCTTTGCCAATAAACAGTCGCACACGCATGATTTGTTAGAACAAAGACCTACACTGGTGACGTCGGAATCATATTCGCGAATTTATTAGAGAAGGAAACCAAATGCGGTAGAAATAAACAATAGACTGATTTTACCAGAACAAATTTGTAAAACTGTTCTGAAAACAGAACCAGCCGGTCGATTCTGTAACAATCTCACCATGAAATCATAAGTGAAGTGAGCACTTAATAGTGTTAATCCCTAGCGAATGACAGCTCACTCCACGCTCACTTCACCCAAGTTTTCACGGTGAGATGGTTACAGAATCGCACGACTGATTGTACTTTAGTGAGACTTGTTAATATCTAAGTGAGCAACCGTGGTCGTTCTTTCTCTGTAAGTATAAGAATGAGAAGTTATGCTTTGGACTTGAATGGCCACATGCTGGTGTTATATGGGAACATGGTCCGTTGATCGTTAGCAAATAGCGAGAAGCTGACTCATTTAGAAGAGCCAAATTAACCATTTTTTTATAGTCAATACATTAGAAACAAAGGATTGTAACAAGTGATTGTGGAAAGTAAAAGCTGCTCTATAGGGTGGCATCCCACCTCGACGCGCAAACTGCCGCTCGATTCTGGAAAAATCTCACCGTGATAATTAAGGTGAAGTGAGCTTAGAGTGAGCTGTGAGTCATGCTGATGCTAGGGATTGATACTATTGACGAATCAATCCAGACTCACTTCACCCAAGTTTTCACGGTGATATGGTTACAGAATCGCACGGCTGTAACCATGGATTTAGTACATGTTTCAGATCCCCCTGCGTTACCTACTCCTTCACAGTTCACGCGGTGCTGTTGTGGAATTCCCTACCGCCTGACATTAGGGACTGCCAAACTGTTGCAGTTTTTAAAAGAAAGAGTAAAAGAACACTATCTTTCTACTTCATCATAGTTGCGTATGTATTTATTATTTTGATTACGTTATATTTATTAAAATTCTAGTTATATTTATTTTAGAAGTCAAGTATGTATGTATGTTTATTTGTATGTATATATATTCTCATAGTATTTGTTTAGTTTTATCAAGTGAATAATTCTTTAAGGTTTTATGTACTTTTTTTGTCTCCTTTACTCTTTCACACGCTGTCTATATCTCTCTATCTATTGTGATTGCTGGAAGTGTTGTTATTGCTGGAAGAAATTTCTAATGAAATAAGCGTCACCTTTGTACCTATTTTTCTGTTCTGTTGTTTCTTGTCTGTTTATATATGTGTGTACATAAATGGTAAAATCAATAAATAAAATCGTTAGTTATTAAATCGATATCCTTCATGTAAAATAATTATGAAGCTATTATTGTCCCACTGCATTGCCAAGATCTCTACACATTATGAGACGGCAGGAGCTTTGATCACCACGCTTGCTCAAGAGAGGTTGGCGATTTACCAGACTTATCTAAACTAAAGTACAGGATTCCTCACGAAGTTTTCCTTCACCGATGCCTTAAATACCTCCATTCCCTATCCTTCCATATCATTGGTCGTAAGAAGTGTTGCGTCAAGTGTCTTAACATTTAAACATGACAGATGAAGTTAACAGCAGTTACTGTTCTTAAGTTAAACATTGTAGCGAAAACAAACGACTGCCAACATACAGGTTCTATTAGTCGTCGGGTAGTTGCACAGGTAGTTGGTAACTAGTGAGTATGCAATAGGTCGCGGGTTGCGGTTATGTACTGTCACCTTTCTTTGATTAGTTTGTTGTATTTGTATAGCCTAGTGCCCAGGTGTTTGAGTGTGACTTTGTCGTTTCGTGGATTTAGAAGCTTGGTGAGGTTGTTAGGAAATGTTCAGATTAAATTATTCTTTCTTGCGTTATTTTTTTTTTTTAAATATTTAACAGCTGCACGGGTCGATCGATGGTTAAGCTACGCTTGCCGCGGTTGGTTTGTGGATGGGTGACCATCCATTACATATCGGGACCCCTCCGTACCTCGGAAAGCACGTTAAGCCGTTGGTACCAGCTGTCATTCGTAGACCTTTGACAGTCGTTACGGGTAGTCAGAAGCCCAAAAGTCTGACGACCAGTCTTACCAAGGCGTATCGTGTAACCCAGTAACTGGGGTGTGGAGGTCAGATAAGCAGTCACTCTATGTAAAAAACTGGTGTTTAGCTGCTTCCGGTTAGACTGGAAGCCGAGCCCAACATAGTTGTGATAAGGCTAGGCAGACAAAAACAGTTACATGCTACAAACCACAGATAAATAGAATTTCTTTTTATTCTACTCTACTTTTTATTGATTTATTTTTTGGTACGTAGGTACACGTGGATACATGTCAAAGTAAGCATGCTTAGACTATTCAAAAAGCTTTTATACCGTCGTAAAGAGATAAACCATTCAGTAGGTCCTAGTGCAGCTGACTGGCCAAGGTGCGCCATGGTTAGTGAAGGCCCTTTTATTGCACCCCGTCTCTTTATTCAACTAGCTGTTAAATGTATCCAAAAGAACCATTTTCCTGCATCCTCCACCAACATCCCGACATCCGACACCACTTCCTACTAATCAGCATGGTATTATAAATTGTCAGTGTCGGCCACGGCATCCGACACCGCAAGTAATGACGCGGCATCCGTCCGACGCGCCGCTGTCAATTAGCTGCGAGCTGATGGACTGATGGTGGAGCTGAGAAAGTTTACTTGTTCATGACATTATGTGTGTTGTGTTATTTTGAGGGTTAGTCAGAGATGAGCTGCCGCTTGTTCGAATTTCTAATGCTGCATTGGAACATGATCCTACCATCAGACTTTTCATAAGCTTACAAAAGCTCAAAACGGTTTATGTACAGTTTAGTAATTTAGAGTAATTAAAAAAAGAGTATTTATTCGTTTACTCGCTCTATGTTAGGCGAGACAGACAAGGACTTTGATTACCTGCATGCGCGTTTACTGCGTTCAGTTCAAGGAAATGGAGTTTGGGGTGGATAAAGTATAAAGTGGTCCGTTTACCCGCAGGCCACCACTACACTTCGTGATATAAAACAATAAACATGTCATCAAAACCATAAAACACTAGAACAATCCCGATGCAATTCCGACGCCATAGCTAACTTAGACATTTGCAACACGACTCCTGCGCAATAAAGTAACCGTTAAGCGTCATTTACATGTACGTGCGCCAGAGGCCGCCACGGGCGCGCACATTTAATTTCGCCATGATATCACTATGACAATATACCTAATAATAAACTATCATAAATTTCATCGGAGTCCTGTCCCCAATCGAATATTAATAAGTACATACATTGGCACTCTATTGTCTGGTGAAGTGAAGAAATGAATCTTGAATGTGGGTAGTTAGCAGTTTGTATGCACGAGCTTTTGTCGTAGAGTTATTGTGATTGGATGTCAAAGAATGGCTATTTGTTTTAAACTTATTTGGAAATAACTTGGCTACTAAAATTAGGAACTCAACAAATCAAGAGGTCTACTCCCTCAGCACGAAATCTGTAGTTCCGGCCAAAGCTACGGCCGATTCTGACTCCGTATCACCTACGGAAATAAGATTATGTTGGGGCTTGATCTCAGAATTAATTACACCACGAATTTAGTCTGTCCGAAAAAAATAATTAATCCGGTGTAGATTTCGATCCGAAGTTTTGAATTAATTTCGGAGGGGCTCGTATCTTCGTTGATGTATGTAAAGATTAGGCCCCTCTCTAAAGTGCTTAGACGAACACGTCTCAAATCACCAAAATTAAGTTTAAGGTGTGCCTTAACAAATTCAACAGAGAACTACTTGCATCGTCGTTAGTCGTTAACAATTTTACCCTGTCGCAGTCCACTGCTGAAATCGGCGAGCGTTGCTTGGAGACATGGTGCAATGGAAATAAGCTTAAGATTAGCTAGGATTACGTAAAAGATGTGCACTGTCGAAGGTTCCTAAAGTCGAAAATAAGACCGTTGTGGGAAGACAGTTATTAATCTGTCAGTTATTTGCAAGATGGTAGTACCTACTCTTGTTATGAGTAGGTATGAGCTACTAATGCATCTGTCAGACATTTCCCATAACCCCAGTCCAAAGCTCTTAAAATCTATCAATAGTTGGCCATTAAAAATTATTTATGTAAAACTTAGAAGTTAAATTATGTAAAGTGGTGCGATGCCGAAGCGCAGCGCGCGCGCGGCTTCCGACGCAGCCGCCCGCCCGCGGCGCTGACGCCGGCGCGTCTGCGGATAGACGATTAGCATTCGCACAGCGATGCGCTAAAAATAACAGTTAGATAATCGCGATGTTCGATCGATTAGAAGGTCGTAGCTAGACATTTTTTTTTTTGGTAGCGGCTTTTTTGGATTGTAGATGGCGTTGATAGGCGCATTTGGTCAGAATGGAAGGTAAGTCAGTTGGTCAGTCTACATAGAGTAAATAATGTCTGTCTATATCACAATGATGGTATTTTATAATATTTTAGATTAGCTGTCTAGGGTAGCGTCCAAAAACAAAATATCAGCCTATACCTAATGTTACCGATGCTGGGACACAGTCCTCCTCTCTTCAAGAGGGAATGGGCTTAATCTACCATGCGGGCCCAATGCGGCTTGGTAGACTGATATACAGTATGGAAACCACATATGTGCAATAAATTATACCACATAGGTACTTGTTATCGCCTTTTCTGACGACATATAAAAAATTAACGAAATCGGTCGCGAAAAAAATCAGCTGTTCCCTACATTTATGTTCGTCAAAATGTAGGGAACAGCGGATTTTTTTCATGACCGATTTCGTTCATTTTTTGTATATCGTCAGAAATGGCGATAACAAAGTATGCGGTATAATTTATTGCATATAAATGTGGTTTCCATTGTGTATTTCACATGTCTCTTTTTTAATTTTTTGGTTCTATGACATATCCTCACGAGGTTTTCCTTGACCGTTTTGAGAGCAATGATGTTGAAATTATTTACACTAAGCAAAGCGCCTGCCTGGGGTTCGAACCCGAACAACTCCAAAGTGGTGGCCAAGTGATGAAATATCTATACTAGTAAAAAATTCTGAGCTTTGTGCCTTGAAAATGCAAATCGTATATTCATACAAGCACGTATTTGCTCACAGTATGTTCCTCGTTGACCCAGCAAACAACTATGTTTACACTGTCCATCGAACGCTTTCAACCCATTAGGGTACACAAGCAAGCTTCGAAAACATTTCTGCCTGGCCTGATTACGTAGTAAGGATATTAAATAAATACTAGAAATCATTGTTATTTATTTGCGAGACGCATATTCGTAAGGTGGCGCTTCGTCACCACCAAATTCTGAAGTTATTAGATACAACACCTACTTAAACGTCCGGTATTATAGCTACCTGCACCCTAATTGCGTAACACTATCTCAAACGGAATCATTTTGAAGGATATTGCTAATCTATTGCTTCGTATGTTCGAAAAATTTGTCTGCTCAACAACGTTAATATAATAACTTAATGAATGCTGTTGAACTGTCAAAATGAAACCCATTGCTACTATAGACCGACTGCTTAACTGTGACGTTTCTTGAGGTAGCTGCGCGGTGCGGGAGGGGTGATACCTAGTTGTCACAAGTTGAAGAATCACTATGCTCTCGCATCACGTCACCACACCCCTCCCGCACCGCGCTGCTACCTCAGGCAACGTCTCTGTTAAGCGGTCGGCCTATAATAGTATGTTACGCAATTACTCCGCTGGTCTGTAAGTCCTAGCAATCATGTCACAGCTAGTCAATCTATTCCCAAGAAAATGAGATATTTAGTAACATATCATCACGCCTGATTTCCCCGAAGGTTTGGGCAGAGGTACACCTACAGTGACACCTACATTTGACACGTTATGTTCAAGTCCCAAGCCTAATGCCATCGACCGGGCACAATTCCAGACTCCGGACCGCTACTGAGAAAGTTTTTTTTTTTTTTTTTTTTTTTAAATCTGATTGCTTGCATGCTTCTAGAGAAAGAAGCTTAATCTAGTACGTGATGCAAATTTTCCAATAAACTTCAAATTAATAAAAAAAAAAAAAGCTGATTTATTAGTTGGTTGGTTAGGTGACTTGATTGTTGAGTAGTTGGTTGGTTGTTGGCATTAAGTCCGCCTCTGTACATTTATGTGCTTGAAGTATTAAATAAAATAAATAATAAAAATAAATTAAAAATAAAAGATTAGCAATGACGGTGTGGTCATCATCTAGTTCATCCAAAGATTAATGAACTGTCAACGTCCTCAGAATTTGCTAATTGTTCTCTCGATTATGTTAACGTTGACATCGATTGACTAATTAGGCACACACGCGGCTTAATAGAGGACAATTGCTATTAATGGCTTTCGCTAAGGACTCAGCTGGTATTAATCTCCATAATCTTAGTTTGGCTATACATTTGAGTTAGGAAGACAGCTGTAATTATGAGCTTTTTATTAGAGAAAGCCGACATATTAGTATTCCATGTTTTATGTCTCTTAGGACCAATAAATACTTGGATGTCTCAATTTAATATCTTTTATTAACTTTTTCCAGTCATTTCCGAGTTACGCGTCGCCGTATGTCTGCACGAAATCTTATAATATTATCACACTTAAAAATAACCAGCTTCCTGCCGTCTTCTTTAGAAGCAACGCAGGATGTCTGTATCTTCCAAATATCTATACGAGAAGTCAGTAGCTGTTCACTTCTTGACATATAATTTCGTTAGTGTCATTATTTCTTTCGACATCACCAAAATGTGTTGCGAAAATTATTAAAAGTAGTTATGACAAAATGCTCCCATGCCTGCAAACACCTACAGGCCATTGTCTCGCTATCTCTCTGTCATGTTTCGCTACTATCTGCAACGCCTCTTTCATTTATAACACCAACTCTTTCCAATAACAGTAAAACCGATTTAGTTTTATGCAACTTTCTTGACGCCGTTATCTCCGAATGTATTTTCGTAATGTGGTGACAAATCTGATTTTAAAAGATCATTAAACTATAATTTGTCGAATCAAAGCTGTCATAAGTTGTCGTGTAAGCGTATTCAAATTCATTAATCTGCTTCAAAATGATTGTCATTCAATTTAATTCACATTATGAAGTGAAGTAATCGGATTAGTTCGCGTTGAACGCACTCGTCACCGTCATGGTGTCGCGAAATCACTTTTGGAATGATGAGTTCATTGTTACGCGGATTAAATAGTCGTGGAATGGAAATTCGTATTTGGGTATATGTAGTTATATTTTTAAATGTTTTGACGATGTCCAACAAGCTGCATATACCTTGTTTCTTACCATTTCATTTTGTCAATAAAGATACATAATAGGTAAGCCTTCCAATTAGGTCTGGAAAAACTTAAGCTTTAGAGCAAATAATTAACTTAGACTCTTCCAAAATCATAATATACTTACTCAATATCTACTCAATAGCATTCTTAAAATCATTTATTCTTTCACTGACAGACAACGCACAGCCTAAACGGCTGGGTCTAGAAGCATGGAAATTTTCACAAGAGTTCCTTAAATAACGAAAGTGAGTACTAAGGAAGGATTTTGGAAAACTCATCCCTTAAAAAGGTTAAAAAAAATATGAAAGTCTCGTTGTTTCGTAATAAATTAATTGAGTACTGTATAATTTAAGTATAAAATAGCCTTAGTAACTATTAGTCATAGCAGTAAACCATTGAATTCTAACACCTGCTTATACCTATGTTTTATTCACGTTGCTGAATCACGTAACTATAAAGAGAAACATTAAACACAGCGTAAATTGTGTATCGACTGAAAACAAAGCAGACATGCGTGTGAGCCATTAATAAATACTGTTGAATCTATTTTTTAACTAAAATCTATCTTTCACTAGCAGCACTAAGTGAAAAACTAGGGTTAACAACCTTGAAAGATTTCGTTTAATTGTTCTGAATGACGAGGAAAACTTTTTTGACAACTAACACAAAACATGTAGAATCGTGAGTGAGCCTTTTGTTGTTTTAAACGATAGTCCTGTCATTTTTTTAGGTGAAAGAGGTCAAGGCTATTCAGCCAGAAATATTACGTAATATAAACAGCATAATGTTCCCACTGCTGGGACACAGGCCTCCTCTCGGTGAGAGGGATAGAGCCGTAATCCACCACGCGGGCCCAGTGCGGGTTGGTAGATGTCACATGTCTTATAATTCGAATTTTGGTTCTAGGACTTGCCAGTTTCCTCACGATGTTTTCCTTCATCGTTTTGAGAGCAGTGGTGATGAAATAATGTATGCAAAGTAAAGCATCTGTGTCGGGGTACGTAGCGAGGTGTCGGTGTTTTTGAGGAGAAACAAATGTTTATGTTAAACACTATTTATTGACTCACTCTCAAACTGTTCTTAGTGATAAAATGTTGATGGAATGTTTGAATACACCCGGCTAACGCGGTAGACAAAAGTGCACTGAATGTAATATCTAATATAAAACAATAAGTAATAAAATTAGGTCAACGCTTTGCGCCGATATTGCTAACTAAGGTGTTCGGTGAAAACACTGAACATATTCCGGGCCACGAAAGATAGGGATGCTGAGATGAAACAATTATATGTTAGTAATATAATGGAACGATCATGATAATAATGTTTACAAGGTGAAAACAAGCCATCTTTAGATTAAAATGTTAGTAGAATAAATGTAACACTGATTTAAAATAAAATTAAGATCTTATTGTTCCTAAAGGATTCCTAGGCACGCTAGGACACGCCCTATTCACCATTGTATTGTTTAATTCACCGTAAATATGTGTCGCACTAGATTGATGTTCACTCATGTTTTGACGCGCACTAACACTAACACTATTGACGTTCACCTCACTAATATTTCTGGTGGGTCGAAGCTCCATGTCTGACGTGATGTGGACGCGGCGCGCTCGCAGCCGCAGCCATCTGTACAGCAGCGTTCCCGCCGCCAGCACCAGCGCGCCGACCAGGATATAGCTTACTGCATACTGATGGATGTCATGAGAGGATAATGTTTCTCCTACTTCCCCTTGACTGTTTTTCATGACTTCGATGCGTTGGTGTAAGTCTTTTAAGGCGTACTTTATCTCGCCTGAGTCTGTTACGTCTTGTAAGTTTTTGAAAGGCATAGTGCTGTTAATGATGAAGTTTAATTGATCCATCTCTGGTATCAGAATGTCCGGGCTCAAATCAATTCTGTTTTTCTTTTGCCTTTGAATGTTCAGAGTAAAATCCTGACCCTTCAGCAGGCACCCTGGTTCTAAATAAATGACACCAGCTTTGCTCAGTTGTATCTGGTTTATCTGTTCGCCGCAGATTACTTTAACGGCATAGATGTTGCAACAATGGTACAAGAATAGTGACGGGTTTGTTAGTGATGTCCATTTGTTTTCACATCGAGACCTTCGTACCTTGCACTTATCTTTGTCTCGGTCGAGATCACAAAAGTTGTTCTCGTTGTTAAGATGGTATATAGGCTTTTTCCAGTCACACATAAACTTATCATCTTCTTGTTTACATAGTGAAAGTTCTTCAGACGTAATTTTTAAGTATGAGTCTCTTTTTAGATCCGTAGCGACGTATTCTGACGACGGGATGAACTCTATCATAGTGTTGTTCGTCTGGTGTGGTATAGGATGTATTTTATACAACTTATATCGGTCTCTACTGATAAGTGGGAATGTTATTTGGAAGAGGAAGTATTCTTCCGTTATTCGTGCTTTAATACTTGTCAGGGAATAAAGCTTTCGAATATCGTGTGGTTCAGTAGGCAATGTTAGGTCATCCGATAAATGCCCAGAGATAATGTTAAGTTCTTTTTGGAACTGTTCCGGGGTAAGCAGATGAATGTTAAATTGTCCATGGTGGACATTAGTTAGGATGTCAAGTAAAATATCTTGAGTTCTTTTTAAGTTATTTAGTAAATTACTAGCTGTTAGAGCTGTCATGGTAAATTCTTGAAGTAAGGATATGTTGTTTATCTCTCGTTGTAGTTTATTTGAGATGTTATCCAGCGTGATAAGATGTTTATTGATTATTTTATGTTGTTTTGCCATGATTTCTTCTGTTCTTTTTAACAAATTGTACTCTGATTCGACAATCGACGTCTGATTCTTCCATAAACCGGCTAAATGTTTTTCATTTTGTTGTATCATGTTGATGTCTCGACTGTATTTTTCCGCGAATTGTTCGTCTAATACGCCGAATAGGGAATTTGCAATGTTGCCAACTGCATTGATAAGTCCCCGCCGCCGTCTGGAGTGTCCCCTTACGTGTTGCGTCATCAGAAGTTCATTGTAGTATTTCAGTTCATTACACTCATGGATCAGCTGTGGGACTATCATATTGCACTGTTCGCTGCCTGTTCTTTTGCATGTTTTGTCCAGATATGTGGTTACTTTTTCAAACGCCTGCATACCTTCCCAATACGGAGACATGTTATAGAATATGACTAGGGTCCAACTGTCTTTTACGAGGCTGATTTTTGATATTGGGTCAAAGTAGAAAGATTGGTTATTGTTTAGTGATGTTATGTTGTAGCTGCAATTTGCAACGGTGCAGATTGACATAAAAAAGGTTAACGCCGTGGCAATATACGATAGCGTTCCTGGTATTGTTTTTCTTGTTCGTCTCCTGTTATTCTGGGTCTTAGAACCCTGTTCAGTTGAACTGTCTGTTTCAGTTGTGCTGTTTTGTTGGCTGTTTGTTTCGTTTTCTACTGGTAATAAAGAAAGTTTGACTACTGGCCGCTTTATGACGCCATTTTTCGTTTTCAATGACACCACCCGGACGTAGCCATCGTTACCGGGATGCAGATCTATCACTCGGCCCATTATCCACCGTCCAGCTGGAATGTTATCTTCATGCACTACCACCATGTTGCCTATTTTTAAGTTTTCCTGAGGTTTAAACCACTTTTCTCTCGCTGTTAATTGGCTCAGATATTCATTCTTCCATTTTTTCCAAATCTGCTTAAAAATGTTGGTTGTTAAATGCCATCTTGTTCTCGCATCCTCCTTCGTCTCAATCACTGTTAAATCGGACCTTCCTGTTAAAAAATGTGCCGGTGATAAATAATCCAGATCCTCAATGTTTTCTGTAAGCGAACATAACGGTCTCGAGTTCAGACACGCCTCCAGCTGTGTCAGTATAGTGGTGAACTCTTCAAACGTTAGTCTTTGTTCACCCACCACTCTTTTTAGGTGGAACTTCAGACTGCGGACGGCTCTTTCCCACAGCCCACCAGCGCTAGGCCAAGATGGAGCGTTGAAATGCCATTGTATGTTCATTTCAGCTATTTCTGCCTGGCAAGTATCCCCGAAAACTTGTTGTAATTGGTTGTACTCCTCTTGCAGCAGTCTATTAGCTCCGATAAAATTAGTTCCTTGGTCACTATACAAGTTATGTGGTGTTCCTCTCCGGGCCGCCATTCTCTTAAGTGCAGCTAAGAATGCTGAACTAGTAAGGTCAGACACCAATTCCAAGTGAACTGCTTTCGTGACCATGCATATAAATACAGCCACGTAGCCTTTCAATGTTCTCACTCCTCTTCCCTTGTTTGCCTTGATGTTCACAAAACCTGTGTAGTCCACGCCAGTATGGTAGAATGGAGGAGCGGGGTTGGTTCTAGCAGCGGGAAGGTCACCCATCAGTTGATATTGCTTCCTTGCTTCATACTTCCGGCAAGTTACACAATTTCTTAGTTGTTTTTTAGTCGTACTGTATCCGCTTGTTATCCAGTATTGTTGTCTTAGAGCAGCTAAGGTCAGTCGAGGGCCCCCATGGAATGTTAACTGATGAGCTTCTTCTATGAGTAACTCCGCCAATCGACTTCTGTTAGGGATTATCTTAGGATGTTTCATTTCGTCACTCATGTTCGCGTTCCGTAAACGTCCTCCCACTCGGAGAAAGCCGCGGTTATCGATGAAAGGTTTTAAATTCAATAATTTGCTGTTTTTTGCCACATTGCCATTTTTGTTTAACATTGCAATATCTGACGTAAATGCTGTACTTTGTACTTGTATTATAATAGCCGATTTGGCTTTTCGCAATTCTAGTAATGTTAGGTACTTCGGTAATTGTTTACGTTGCGACGTTGGCGTCAATGCCCTCAGTACCCATGCCAAGACACGAGTTATTTTTATAAACGAATTATGTTGTAATAATAAATTATTTATTATACTGTTACTGTTAATGTCTTGAACAATGTTTACAGATCCTATCCTTTTCATCTCCTCCTCTGTTTGGTAGATAGTCTGTGTTTGTTCCTTCTCTTTGTCATAGGACGCTAGCCATGCTGGTCCCTTCCACCATAAAGGATGTTGTAATAGTTGAGGCGCTGTTAAACCCCGGCTGGCGCAGTCGGCCGGGTTGTCTCCCGACTTTACATATCGCCAGCAATTGGCCGGCATTATCTGTTTGATCGCATTGACTCTATTAGCCACGAACGGTTTCCAACGTGCCGAGTCGCCTTGCAGCCACCCTATGACCACCATAGAATCACACCATCCATAGATTTCCAATTGACAACTTATACTCTGTTTGATTTTTTCGATGAGCTTAGATAGTAGATAAGCACCGCAAAGCTCCATCCGTGGCAATGTTACGCTCTTTTTACTTGGTACAAGTTTCGACTTTGCTGCGACGATTACTGTTTCTTGTTGGTATTTTGTTCGTGCGTATACCACACACGCATATGCTTCGATAGATGCGTCACAATAGCCATGCAGTTCGATGACATCATTCCTGTTGCATAATATCCATCGAGGAATCTTACAATGTTTGATGTTGTCAATTCCCGTAATTAAATTGACCCATTCATTATGTATGCCATCGGACACTTTATCATCCCACTGTAGGTCATGTTTCCATAATTTTTGAAATAATAATTTAAGTTTCGTGGATAGGGGTGTCAGCCAACCAAGAGGGTCATATAACTTTGAAATTTCTGATAGTAAGCTCCTTTTAGTTGGTTTTGAGGTTGTTTGGGAAAAGTCGCAACGGAACGTAAACTGATCTCCTTTTGGGTTCCAGCACAAACCTAAAGTTTTCAGCATGTCATCATTTTTGAAGCTGTAAACGAATTCCTCTTGACTTGTTGATATGTTCCCTAATAACTCTTGACTGTTGGATGACCACTTTCGAAGATTAAAGCCTCCTGATTTCAAGAGCTGAATTAAATCATTTATCGATTGTTTACCCTGTTCTATGTTGAAGCAGCCGTGTAATAGGTCATCCATATAAAAACTGTTTTCCAGGACAGCAGCCGCTGTTGGGAATTTGTGTCGCTCATCCGCCGCCAACTGTTTTAAAGTCATAATTGCTAAAAACGGTGCGGCCTTTGTCCCGTATGTTACCGTGTTCAGTTGATACACTTGTATAGGCTGTGTTGTTGACTTACGCCAAACGATTTTTTGTAGATGTTGATCCATGGGGTTAACTAAAATTTGACGGTACATCTTCTCGATGTCCGCGGTGAAGGCAAAGGGATATTGTCTCCATTGAAGTAGTAAGGCCTGTAGATCTTTTTGTAGATTGGGCCCTTTCAACATGACGTCATTCAAGCTGTATTTCGTGGATGTTTTGGCGGATGCGTTGAATACCACACGAAGCTTTGTTGTTGAAGATTCTTCTCTTTGCACGCCGTGGTGAGGCAAGAAGCATTCGAGTGTTATTTTATCGTTTTTCTGTTCCGGTTTCATGTGGTTCAACGCTGCATATTCATGCATGAAATCCTTGTATTTTTCGGCTAAATTTGGTTCTTTTTCCAAGCGGCGCTCCAAGCTCTTAAGCTGAGCAATAGCCATAGGCTTGGAAGACCCCAGTTGCTGTTTCAATTCTTCTTTCAGTGGTACTCTAACTTCGTAGCGACCCTGACTATTTCTTCGTGTTGTTTTTGTATAGAAGTCCATGCATTCCTGATCTTCTACAGATAGGTTTGATGGTTCTAAAATCTCCTCAACTTCCCAAAATTTCTGAATCTCCTCGACGTTGTTTAGGACCACATTACATTGGTATGTTTTGACGTTGCCGCACAGTAACCATCCCAGCTGTGTTTGCTGAGCTATTGGCTGTTGGGCATGTTCTCCTTTTATAATCCCGCCTAGCATAATGTTAGCATAAATGTCCGCTCCGAAAAGCAAGTCAATTCGTCGACTTTTGTAGAATTCCGGGTCAGCTAAATTAATGTTTTTAATGTAAGACCAGTTAGGTTTAGGGAATGTTTGGTTTGGCAAGCTTTTAATAAGTTCATTCATGATGAGCACATCAGATTCGAATTCAAAGTTGTTGTACATAGAAGTGCATTCTATGCTTATCATCCCCTTACAGCTGTTTTCCTTTTGTCCCACTCCAAAGATGACTCCTTTGCATCGTCGTCTCTTGATACCTAACATCTGAGACGCTTCTTCTGTTATTAAGGATATTTGAGATCCTTGATCGATCAAGGCGCGCATGGTTTGGTAAGTTCCATCCACCCCCTTGACCTTCACCAGAGCAGTCGCTAGCAATATCTCCGCCTTTTCATCTTGAGAGGCATTCACGGTGCCCGTCACGGGTTCATTGCGCTTTGCGTTTTGTTTTTCAACGTTGTTGCCGTTTGACGACAGAGTTGATGCATTTGCTAATTTCGCAAATGCGTCATGGAGAATGGTGTTATGTTGATCTTGGCATTTCCGGCATGTTAAGTTGGAGGTGCATTGCTTTCCGAAATGGCTAAATAAGCAATTTATACAAAGTTTCAATTTGGTTGCAGTTTTTAGCCTCTGGTCGTCACTCATTTTTAAATATGTTTTGCAATTATAAATGCCGTGTTGGTTATTGCATAGAGGACATTTTATGTTCGACACGTGCATCGATTTCGCAACTGTTCTATTTCCGTTGCTCTGGTTGTTTGAGTTGTTGTAATTATTTTTCTTATTGTTAGATGTTTGATTGGGATAATTGTTTTGATGAGAAGTCTTGGAGGGCACATTGTCTTTCCGGCGAACTGTTTCCAATGACGTAAATTTTGTTTCCAAAAATTCTAAGAACTCTGCGAGTACCGGTAGCTCCTTCGAATTCTTCAGCGACTCTATGTAGTCTGTATATGTTTCCGTATCTAGCTTTTGACCTAGAATGTGTACAATCATTGGGTCCCACGATGTGGTGTCAACTCCTAAGTTTTTGATGGCATTAAGACATTCCAGCGTGGTGTCATGCATTCGCTTAATCTGCTGTAACGATTGCTGTTGGATGTTTGGTAGGCCTAGCAGGATGTTCATATGGGCTGAGAATATTAGTTTTTTGTTGTCATACCGGTGGGTAAGAATATTCCAGCATGCCGAATAGTTATCGGTACTTATCGATAAATGTTGTATAAGTTTCTCAGCTTCTCCACGAACCTTCCCCTTCAAATACTGCATCTTTTGGCCACTTGACAACGAGGGGTTGTTGTGTATTACTTCCGTGAATAGATCTCGAAACGATACCCATTGGTTGTAATTCCCGTTGAAGTTCGGTATCTCCAGTTGAGGTGTTGATTTTTCTCTGTGTGCGACTGACCACATTTTCGTGTTAATAGCCCTTTTCAGGTTGTTGAACTTTTTCTCATACTTATCGTACATGTTGCTGTATTGTTCGTTCTCTCCCTCCAGTTCGATTTCGATGTCCCAATGTAACATGTCGATAGCTGACCACCTAGACTGCAGTGACCTCAATACGTCCTCAAATTCCCACTTATCTGAGATAGAGTCTACGTCTATGTTTGCGGTTGTACGGACAAAGGCTTTAAAATTCGCATACTGTTTTTTCAATAATGCGTCTAGCTTGCTGTTTAGCTCCAAGTTCGACTTCTGAGCTGGGCGGTCACTCAGCTGCAATGGGAAACTTGGCCCCGCCTCCTCACCTGTTTTATCAGCTGCACGCGTACTCGATGCCGATGGCGATCGGTCACGAGCTGTTGTTTGCTCACCTGTTGAGAGGCTTCCCGCTTTCACGAACCGCAGCTGATACTGTTGGTTGATCAACGCCTTGGTTGACTCATACACGGTACATGTTTTCTCGTACTCTCGGTCAGTGAAATAAGGATCAGTTTTACTTACTTCTCCCTCAATTCGCTCATGATTAACTTGGTAATCATTCCAATAGCTCTCCAAAGTATTAAGCTTTCGCTTAAAGTAGTCTACTGTTTTCCTATCAGCGCTATCCTTCTTCAAGTTAATGCCAAGTTTTATGATGCTATCATAGATCATTGATTGCGTTTCAATGAGTTCTGACATTGTTATTCGGTGTTAACACGCTTACTGACTAGAAATAAGGAAAATTATTACTTGTATTCTCCGCTGTTAGTACTCAGCTTTAGCTGCTACTTCAGTTTCTGCTCCAATGTTCGCTCCGACAGCCCTACGACGCACACACACTGTTGTTTGTTACGATAGTCCAGACCTCGCACACCAAAATACCGAAATTACGCGACGCGTGATCCGGCTCGAAGGACCAAAATATGTCGGGGTACGTAGCGAGGTGTCGGTGTTTTTGAGGAGAAACAAATGTTTATGTTAAACACTATTTATTGACTCACTCTCAAACTGTTCTTAGTGATAAAATGTTGATGGAATGTTTGAATACACCCGGCTAACGCGGTAGACAAAAGTGCACTGAATGTAATATCTAATATAAAACAATAAGTAATAAAATTAGGTCAACGCTTTGCGCCGATATTGCTAACTAAGGTGTTCGGTGAAAACACTGAACAATCTGTCAGTCGAACCTGCAATCTTACAACTTGTAAGTCGCGCCCGTTACTACTGAGCCACCACTGCTGCAAAGAAGATTAGATTTTGAATTCCAAGATGAGTATATCATATTATTACTTGAACTGCCAAGTTTTAACTGACGCAGGGACTCTATTTTCTACACAAATATCTACATATAAAACTTTTTTGAAAACTAAAACAAAACATGTACTTAGAACCGTGAGTGAGCCTTTTGTTAGGATCGATACAGGTTCTGCAGTTTCTGCCTACCCCGATCGGAAGAAGGCGTTATTTTATTTATGTATGTAGTTAGGTATAATACTGGTGGTAGGTATTTAAAAAGCGCATTATTTTTACTAAAAAAACAAAATCGGTATTAAAAAATAACCAAGTGAAATCAAAACCGATACTACTACTAACGATTGGTCAGCCCTAAATCCGTTAGTCTAATGGCGTTGATTCATTGCTTATCCAGATTTTTAGTGTTCCTACGCATGCACCCACGAACTAGAGGTTAACGTTCCGTCTTACGTTACAGATTAGAACATAAAACACGGTCGCAAATCTATGAGAATATTGCCCCGAGCCATTGGGTAGTTGCATGGTATGACCAATCCGATGGATACAGACTTTCGATACGAATTGGTCATCATTTAGTTCAATACAAATTGTAGATTTGTTTGAGATTTGGTTTGATTTGACATGGTGTTAAGGCTGTCTAGAAAAAGTCTAGTCATTCCTAGAATGGTTGATAGGTTCCGCAAAAAGCGTTAAATAAGTACGGAGAAAATTCTCTGAAAGAATCATGGCGAGCTTTTGTTAGTTCTATGTCATAATCTCAGGCGGTGATCTAAAACAAGTGCTCGCGTCGAAAGAGGGCGCTTTCCGGTTTTCCGAACAAAAGGTGAATTTTAAACAACGAAGAATTTTAAGGTGTCCATCTTACTGACGGATGACAACTTAAAATTCTTCGTTTTTTCAATTTTAATGTATTTATTTTGAAAAATTCATTGTGTTTCAAAAAAAACCCAAAGAATGTGCGCATTATGGAAGGAGTGATGGGGCTATTGAGAAATGTCTTGACGATGCGTGAGCGTACGTGATCCATCGCCGCCCGTTCGATGTCCACCGCGCACAGGTTCATGAAGTAATTTTTTGCTCCGTTGGTGTAATTGCTGAATGGCGTTCCAGTGTGAGGGTAAATAAATAAATAAAACTTACAGATGATCACGACGATCGCGTAATCGCGCGACGATAGCTTTTGGTTAGGACGTGGGGCCAGGGGTCAGTGAAGCGTTTTTGTTTTTTTAAATATGTGAAAATTGCAACGATTTAGTTAAGTTTTACATCGAAAGACCTCTTGCACCTCAGAAAATTTTATGAGTAACACGAAAATCATTTGATCTAGAACGAAAAAAAGTTGTTTCTATTTTACACCATGTAATTTGAATGCTGATAAAGATATACAAAGCCATGAAAAATTAATTAGAAATTACATCGTTTGTTTGCTTCGTAACGAAGCTACGCGAATAGCTGGCATAGGGCCGCAAAGCTCGTAAACCGCCCTGCGAATTCGCACTAAAATCTTCAAAGAAAGCAAACGCAAAGCTAAACAATTGTACTATTCTTAACCGTTACTACGATTATGTATTCAGTGCCGTTACTATGTACCTATACTTATATATAAACTGAGAATGGAAATAGAAAGAAAATGTCTGTGTACTCAACTTTCAAAAACTTTACTCATCAACTGAAGGTGAAATAAACAGTGGTGTAATTGCATTGGTAGGAATGGCTGAACAATATTCATTGCATTATTTACTTTTTTGAGCAGACTAATTTTTTGAACATAATATGAAGCAATGGCTAAATGGCAATATCCTTCAAAATTATTCAAATTCTGATTGATAGTGTGTTATTAGGGTGACATGTCGTGAGGAAAGTTTTGAGCATTAATTGAAGCAGATCAAAGAAACAATGGGAGGATTGTGCGAAAATTAGATATATGGCTGGAGGTGTTAAATACTGAGATAACGGCTCATTTGAGATGTGTATAAAAACCGGCCAAGCGCGAGTCAGATTTGCGCACGAAGGGTTCCGTGCCATTATCTATAAAAACGGCAAAAAAATCATGCCTGATGTATGGGAGCCCCCCTTAAATATTTATTTTATTCTGTTTTTTGGTATTTGTTGTTATGGCGGCAACAGAAAAACGGCAAAAAAATCATGTCTGTTGTATGGGAGCCCCCCTTAAATATTTATTTTATTCTGTTTTTTTGGTATTTGTTGTTATGGCGGCAACAGAAATACATCATGTGTGAAAATTTCAACTGTCTAACTATCACGGTTCAAGAGATACAGCCTGGTGACAGACGGACGGACGGACGGACAGCGGAGCGCACCATAAAAAAGAAGAAGATGATGAAGAAGGGCGATTTTATTTAGCCCATCATTTTTTTCACAGTATCGTCATAAAAAGTCAAAGTTCATCTTCAAACATTTGTTACTGAAATTCATTGCGTTTTAGATATTCGAAAGCAGAAGTCATTGCTCTGCTACAGGAACTCACTGTTTATTTGTTTTAGGAACATACGAGTACACTAACATCGCAAAAACTTTCAAGATGGGACGAAAAAAATGTACGACTGAGCCGCTAAACTATTGGGTTTTATAGACTTAGGTAAAACAGATTGCTTCGTACTTAGAAATAAACATAGACTAGGTAGACTGAAATAAAATGTTTTAGTTACGAATCGATTCTCCGGTTTGTAACTACCTGCATCTAAACAGAGCTATGTTTAAAAGTAAACTTACGTTTACTTTTTTTTTTTCAATGTAAATCTCATGTCCGCGTGCTTTTGGGTGCAATGAACATTTGATTCTTGATTTTACAACACTTTTTTCGTACCGTAAATGTTATAAAGTTTGAGACTAGAGATGCCGATGCATTTCACCAGTTTCTATGACAAATCTTTTACTGTTCAAGCAGTACGGTTATGGAATGACTTGCCCGTGTCGATAAGGCGTGCTCAATCTTTGTCCACTTTTAAAGTTATCATAATAAAAAGCACTTCGTCTCTCCTTAAACAGCATCATCATATTTTCTTTACTCTTGTTTCATGTCTATTGTATATATTTATTTAGATTAGTATAATATACTTTATGTATGTATTCATTGTAGTCATTGTTATAGTATTGTCGTGTGAATGGTACACCACAGACTACCTACAGAATTTGTCTCTCCTTCCCTTTTCAATCCATCCAAAGGTTGTCTTTAAAACATCGCTCTTAGCGATAAGACCGCCCATTGTGTCACCCTTTGTAAAATTTCTATATTTATGTCTGTAATTTATATGGTGTACATAATAAAGAGTATTCTATTCTATTCTATAAAGTTCCATGTGATAAACAACAGCCACGTTTTTAAAGATCAACTATCTGATCATCATTCTGCCCTTGTCTCGTGTTACATGGGATCTGAGCAAAACGAAAAATGTTCGAAAAAGTTTAAATAGCCCATCTATTGGAAAATATTCATAGAAACCTAGCGGTCCAGACAGCGGCCGGGTCCAGTTGTGAATCTAAACCATCTAAGGACTCTCTGAAACACACATAACATTTCATCAAAATCGGCCCAGACGTTTAGGAGTTCAGTGACATACAACATACAGAAGAATTATATGTATACTCGTATATGTATAAAGATTATAACTTTGCTACGTATTTTATTACTTTTACAACTCATTGAAATGTATATTAGCAACTCGTTTCGAGCCATAAAAATAAAAAAAATATAAAACCAGACATAAAACTAATACCGTCGTGTATGATCAATCTATAAAATGGAACAGATGTCCAGCTTTCGATTTTATTATCGGGACAATTGTCAATTCGCCTGTATGTCTGTATCAATCAGAGACATTTCAATGTCTTTTACGATTGAGTGGTAAATTTTTATGATGTGGGTGTACTTGACTGGTGGTGGGAGATAGATATTTTACCCTGTTTAGTGGCTTTGGTGATGAATGTGATCATTTCAGAAGGGTACAGGAAAAAGGAGAGTGGAAGCAAGGTTTAAATAATACATAATTTTAGTAATGGTATCTTTTTTTAGGTAACCCCGTCTAGTGAAGCTTTATAGGAATTCTTAATTGGAAAAGAGAGTTTGTTTCGGCATTTCTTCTCAGGGATCAGTCAGTTAGGAAATGCTCTTTTCTTTCTTTTCTTTTCTATACAACGTTGCCCCACACTAGGAATTTCTCCTGTATTGTGAGTGCGTTTACAAACATTTAAAGTCACATACACAAATAGCCAGACCCGGAACAACTACTTGTAGGTCATACAAATATTTGTTCCGTCCGGGAATCGAACCCGCGACACGCAGTGCAGCAGTCAATCGCTTAACCACTGCGCCAACCGTGCCGTCATGCTGGTGCTATCTAGTTTTAAAATGTTTCCAAAAAAAAAAACTACGTTTGAAGGTGTCTTAAAATATCTACTTACATAAATAAATATCTCTTCATTTCATCATTAAAAACAATTAAGCAGATGATGAGGCTAATAAAGTTTAGTCAAAAACACTGCACGGATTTCGTATTAAAAAGCTTTCCGATGTCAAATAATCTATCCGCAAAAAACATAATGGCGCCGTATTAGAAAACAAACTTCCGCTAACATACAAAGTTTATTGCACTAGTTAAGCAAGTCACAAAGGATAGCAACTTGATTCAGACGGTGACATATTAATTTTTATGTAGGCGGCAATCAGGACGATTATAATTTATTAGCATTAGAACATGGACTTGACACACGTCGCTACAAATTTTTTATCGTCCGATTTTGTTTACGCTGTCATAAGCCCACTGCAACCTGGCTCTCCAAATCTTGGTAGATCTCCACCATACATTCAAATCCAGACTAGCAATCACATCAGTCGATTGTTGGACATGTTGGCATAATAAAACAATTACTTAGTCCACAAAAAAATAATCTGCAGTCTGCGAAGTCTCTTGAATCCTCTTAGAAACACACGTTGTGAAAGTTGGGTTGCGGCAAGCGATTAGCGTGTGGGTGATGTCCAAAAACGTTTTATGAATTAGCTATGACTATTTTTGTAGTATTGATTTATAAGTGTCGTGAAACTAGGCTTAACTTTTATTGGGGCTACGAATTATGTGATATTTTGCCGGCTATTTTAAGGAGATAATACAATACTTTAACTGTTCAAGTTTAGCAGCGTTAACGTTTACGATCCTACCTCTTTATGAAACGTGATGAAACAAAATGGCTGAAACGATGACAATTTCAATCGTGCCATATTCTTATAATAGAACAGAAAACCCTTTACCATTATAATCCTTTAATAGTTTTTAACTGTACATCTCACTAGGAACAGAAAAACGTTACAACCCTACAATTTGCATAGTTCGGAATTACAAATGCAACACATTATGATGCAAAAACGAAATCCCCCACGTATACGAGTACACACGGGCTTAGTGACCGTTATTCCGTTATTCGTAGAAGTTACAATGTAGGTTTTGTCATAGATGTAAAACTTTATAGAAGCGAAACTCAAGCGCCTTTCTTTGATCCCAACGAAATAGATGCAGGAGTGCAGTACGTTACACTTGACTGCGTTGGTAAGTCCTCATCATCATCATTTCAGCCAAAGCCGTAACCTGCTAGACATAGGCTTGCGCCCAGCACTGCCACTTCTATCAGTGCTGTGCTTCTCGCACAGACTGATAGATTACTGCGGTCTTCACCAGGTCATCGGTCCACGCTTGCTCGTCTTTTTCCTCTGTTCTTTCTCTATTAGCCGTCTCTAGTTCAATTCATTCCTAGTCATATAATCTTACCCACAATCCATCCAGCTTTCCTTGGGTCTGCCTCCTTTTTTGGCTTTCTTTTCATACTTAATCCTTTCACATGCTTCCCTTTCCTTCGCATGTTCATCAGACTTTTTTCTTAAAATCATTCTGGACATATCACACCACCGCCTGAGGGCCTAGACAAGTGGCAATCGCTTTCAAAGCATTTCATATTTCTACGACTTTCACAAGCTTAACTTAGATTGACATAAGCTTTTCGGTAGCTTATATCAGTCCCATACATTTTCGACTTTTCCTTCATCATTGTCGCTGATAGAATGTAATTTTGTCTAGGGTCTGTTTACAGACGCATATAGTTTGCATTCCCGTTTGCCGGTTCTATCAATCTGAAACTCTTGCAACACAGCAAACTAAATAGTTTGCTGTGTTGCAAGAGTTTCCCATCTCCAGATTGTTATTCTATGGTTTTGTATCTATTCTGTTCTTCTACTTCGTTTCAACACATACCACCTACAGTACATTGTTCAGTTCATATATTGTTGCTGAATCGACACAATGAGAGAACTGATGAAATTTTCGATAACGTTTACAATACACAATTACGTTCCAGGCTTTGCTTGTGGAATAATTTCTATCTCAATTTTAGATTCGAAAGTGACTTTTTTGAAACTTGAGTTTTCACGGTGGTCTTTGAGATTACTGGTTGGCCATTTAAGTTTGGTTTTATTTTCTAATATCCTTTGGATATGCTTGTTAGGAGTCCTGCTTAGGCTAGCTGGGCATTTGTACATATTTTTTTGGCGATAGGTTGTATAATTGCTGAAAGCACTTTCAGAAGTGCATCGATTTCAACGCCCTCACTATATCTCTCTTTCCCTCGCTCCTTTCTGCCTCTTTATTGTGTTGTCTCTATAACCTATTATAGTAATATCACTACATAGTATAAAACAAAGTCGCTTCCCGCTGTCTGTCCCTATGTATGCTTAAATCTTTAAAACTACGCAACGGATTTTGATGCGATTTTTTTTAATAGATAGAGTAATTCAAGAGAAAGGTTTATATGTATGATAAATGCATAATATAGTAGAGAAACACTGATCATTTTAGGGGTTTCTAATGTGATGTCGTAAATAAACACATTTTTTTGCGCTTACATTGCAAACGCTGGCTTAACCCTACGAGATAGATCAAAATAATGTAGTACAGTATTGTACACCTTAAAAAGGTCTACAAAAAAGTCCGCGATAGCATATGTCTATCTCTTAGGGATAACCCACAATAACCATTTTTTATCCTATACTTTTTAAGATAAATAATGGCTCTAAAATTATCTGTGTTTCTCAACTATATTATGCATGTATTATATTAAAAAAACCGCATTAAAATCCGTTGCTTATTTTTAAAGTTCTAAGCATACATAGAGACAGACAGACAGCGGGAAGCGACTTTGTTTTATACTATGTAGTGATAGTGATCAGCATTGCACCCGTGCGAAGCCGGGGCGGGTCGCTAGTGTACTAAATAAAACAACCAAATGCTATAAACGGTTTTTTTGTTTGGACCCTTCAAAATCTAACAACACGCTTCATTAGTAGCTACCGCAAAAATACAGCTTGATCGAATTATTAATGGAACCCAACCTAACGAGCCAATCGTAAACTAGGTAGATGATTGATGAAGATATGGTCATTATACACTATCAATCAAGACCTAAATACTAGCTTAATTGTTTTTAGATCAAAAACTATCTTGTTAGTTGTGGGTATCTCTACAACATTGTCCAGATTTTATAAAATATCGTTTGCTATCCAATTACGGTCAACACTGTAATTTCGTACATTAATGGACTCAACTATATTAAACTCGCCCTGCGGCCATAATGATTTAAAGGACGTCGTAATTTTAGTATTATACATATATTTTATGGTGTATATAGTCCTTAATACAGACGACGTTGGCTAAAAAACTAGGGTGTCTACATGACGACGCTGGCAAGTATATCTACATAGAATTCAAGTGGAATCATCTTATAATGTTCCCACTTCTGGACCACAGGCATTTTCTATAAGAGATAGTATAAGAGGCCGTAATATACCTACCACGTGGGCCAAATGTGAATTGGTGGATATCACATGTCTTTAAATTTGATAGGTTGTAGTATATGGCCGGTTTCCTCACGATCGCTATGATCAACATAACATATTGTAAACTACTATATCTTCATTAATGACGTATACTATTCCAAGACCACCCACCGATCATCCAAATGGATTATTAATACAAGTTCATACCAGATGCGTTCCCAAATGTTTCTATGACACACACGCATCATCTTAATTGCAATTTAGGTTCCATTATTAATTCCACATGGGAATTAGGTCTCAGCCGAGCTTAGCATGAAAGCACTAACAAATTGATTTACGACTCTAACCGCTATTGTATAGTCACTCACGGAAATAGGTTGACTATTTCGGAGACTGTTATTACTTTTATAGTTCTAGATTGCGTGTTAATTGACGTGGAATTGTGATCTTTGGTCTTATGCCGCCCTGGTTCTTGAGTTACGCGACCAGCGTTATTTTTTTTTTTGGTATTTTTGCTCTATGTCAAAAGATAGACTGCCTCGGTAGTTTTCACAAACGCTACTGCTGAACATGAGATCCTGGGTTCGATTCCCGAGTCGGGCAAAGTGTTATTGGGTTTTTCTCTCAGGATTTTCTCAGAAGCAGGTTGGAGTCAGGAGTTGTGCCCGGCTGATGGCAATAGGCTCGCGATATTACATGGGACTTAACCCTTAAATGCATAATGTTGCCACATGGCAACAAAGTATGTGATTTAATTTTTTTGAGAATGTGATAGCTGTGAATTTCTGAACGCACCTCTTTTTGTCAAAACAATATAAATACTCTATGATTAATATTATTACATAATTATAATAAATTTATTTTTTTCTAAATTCTATAGATAAATACCTATACAATAGAATTGTTTGCAATACGATATAATAAATCATGCATTTAAGGGTTAAATTAAACAGAACTGACGAAATGTACGTATTTTACGTACACATTTCCCTAATCCTTCGGAGAATACAGCCGTGATGAAGAAGATAGACTCATTCCAGGCAAAAATGGTTAACTGGAAACAAAATACTTAAGTAGATCAAACCGTTGCTAGGCAACTCTCAAGAGGCAAATATTCAGCACTCCAGCACTGACCTGCTTTCGGCCTCTTGATGGAATGGGTGTGAATCATCATTATACATGCATACGAAGTTACTCGTGCTCTAAAATATCAACTAGGTCAGTGCAACTTTTTCCTAGTAAAGATCCTTAACGACAACGTTCTAGTGGTTAAACAAACAATTGAAACTGTCAGAACAAGGATAAGTAACAATACAAATAATCCAATCATTCAATAAACTGTATGGAGTCACCAAAATGATTTGGCACTCATTCAATTTTGACACTTAGCGTTCAGTGCCATGTATGACCTAGAAGTCGTTGTTGCTACCAATATGGATGATAAATTGACATTAATAGTACTTACACGTGGGTACAATACTAACAGACTACATGACGTCATTACTGAAGTTCTAAATGTTAATGAAGCGGCGTGTGTTAGTGTTAGACGATCTAATTGTCCACTTATGGCGTCCACTTTCTTTTAAACACCGCCTCCCACGGCCTTCTATTTAGATTTAAAGATCTGTCCACACGTCCGTAAGATACCGACGAACATATTAGATTGCTCGTTGAATACAAGAGCCCAATGAAAGTTGTATAAGTGTTGGAGTAATGGAATTCCTTCACGTTAGAGGGCCAAAGCAGGGTAATAAATTGTAACATCAGTGAGAACAAACAGTCTTTTGATCGGGAACCGGCGCATAATGATGTATGGTGTAAATAAGTACCTGTTTAGGAAAAATATTAATTTAACCGCTCGTACGGTGAGTCAACGTTTGAATAGAAGCTTTAATTACATTAGGAACTGGGTGCAAACCATGTGTGTTTGCGTGTCGTAAGTGCATATTATTGTTTTGTAATGTTTGGACTTATTTTTTGCCGAATTGATAATTTACTCCAACAAGGATAATTCAATCCAGTTATGAAGGTATAGGTAATGAATTCTATAAGAACCTCAAGTAAGTCACGAAAGACACTGAAAGAGTAATGATAAAAAAATCACGTAAAATAATTTAGAAGCTAGAACAAGAGAAATGTGAAAGAGAAAAGGTAAATGAGGAGTTATATCAACTTTTTATGCTATTATAGACTAACTTAACACGCCACGCCACAGTAATTTACTGTAGGAACTATGTAGGAACAGCAAAATAGACAATTTAATGGAAGAGTTGGCAACGAGATTGGGAGGCGTTCCCGCGGCTTAACATCGTGTTTTCTAAATTAATCAATTTGACAATTACTGTGTGAATTCCGTACATTCTTCCCAAAGTTATTTTATAGCAATTATTAAACTATGTCAACACGAGAAACAAGCTGAAGTGGCAATGGGCCATATTAGCCGTACTACCGATGACCGTTGGGGTAGACGTGTTCTTGAGTGGAGACCGCGAATCGGCAAACGGCCCTCAGGCTAGGTGAAGCGACGATCTTCGCAGGGTGGCCGGTAGCAGCTGGATGTGAGTGGCCGAGAGTCGAGCCGAATTACGTGCCATTGGTGAGGTCTATGTCCAGCAGTGGACTGCTGTAGGCTGGTGATGATGATTAAACTACGTCAAGTAACAACAGATGATAGCTTCGTTGTGTAAAAAAGCTTATCATTATTTATGATTTATTTATGAGAAGTACCATTGCATTATGCGTATGTACTGATTTGAATTTCTGATACATGTAAAGGGGATGCTTGAATGATATTGACAAGATTGAATCTGTTGAATAAGTTAAGGCTATCAGGAATATTGATTTTGTAAAATGCATGTGGCTGAATCTTAAACGCTAGAAAAGCTTGATGCTAGTTAGTAAATACAAGACAGGAAAGTTTTGTTTAAGCTGTGACCAAAAATTCTAATTAAATTATTGGAAATTCAAGCGATCTACTTAGAAAATGAAAATGAAAAATGAAAAATGTTTATTCGTCTCAAAACAGTTACATGGATTATAAATGAGACAACCCCAGTAAGTAATAGATAATACTTGTGTTGGGGCTATCTCGCTCTTACCCTTAAGTATTAACAATATTGAGACTATTGAATGACTTAACAATAAAATAAAATATATGACAATGGGTGCTTAAAAATTAAATTAAATTTAGGAAAAACACTTATCAGAAAATGACTTATAAAAAAATAAAAAAAAAATAAAGTATAAAGAAGATAATCAATTTAGCAGCTCTTTGTGTAACTGTAGTTGCATGCGTATGTGAAACTGTATGTGCGCCTGTTTTTTAAAAAGGCTTTGTGTCTGTATGCGTTCGTTTGTGTATATGTGTTTGTTTCTGTGTATGTGTTTGTGTGTGTATGTGTTTGAGTGTGTGAGAGAGTATGTCTTCTTTGAAGTGCCGATGTGTTCGACGCGCAATTACTTGCATTATTGATCTATAAGCAAATTAAAACAATACTAATATAGTAACGAGATATAGGTAAATGGTTTAACGAAGTCTAAGCAAAACTTGCTCAGTTTCTTCGTATGTTAAGGTTCTTAGCCACTCGGTTATAACCTTTTTGCCTTCGTGTGAGACCTCTTGGTGGAATTTTAATTTAACGTTTATTTTATTATAAATATGGGCTGATTGAGTTGGATACTGACGCCGTGCAAAAGCGGTTCGGACCCTTGGAGAGTAAGCCACTATGTCCTTTCGTCTTTTCTCCTGCTTATCTCGGTTCAGTGGAATTGATTTTTGCAAGTATAGCGCCGTAATTAGAAAATATAGTTTTCTTACTGAAAGTAAGCCACTGATTCTATAAAGATCGCCTGTGGGGTATCTGTATGGTTTAGAGTACATTACTTTTATAAGTGCCCTTTGGGCTCTCTCTAGCTCAAGGAATTTAGTCTTAGTGGCTCCTCCCCAGACTGGTAAACAGTACGCAATAACCGATTGCGTGAGCGCAATATAGATGCTATTGAGTGTCTTCTGAGGCATGACATATCTTAGATTTTTAAAAATCCATATAAATTTTCGCACTCGTGACGTAATAATCTCAATATGTGAATGCCAACTTAGACACTCGTCAACAATAACTCCCAAGTATCTTGTGGACGTGACACGTTCTAGAGTTTCAAAGAACCCTAATGACATCTCATTTAAGCGGTCCTAGGATAGGTCACGGGTGGACAAGTCTAGACAAATTTGATCGCTCTAATCAATTAGTACCGCGCCGTAACAGTTGACTGAGTCGGGCATCGAACTCGGGACCGGGACGCTAGATATCAGGAACTTGAACTTCTTTGTTTCGTTTATGAGGTCAATAGCTTATAGTTCGGCGACATTTGTACAGAAGATAATAATGAATCATTATATTTGCTTATTGTGAAAACTTCACGCAGTAATGTCACGCATTTTGTAGGAGCGTCACTCATTCTTTTCCTGAACAAAACATTACTTTATGAACTATGAAGGCATTTCAATGATTGTCTCCTTTCGTGACAAAAAGATTCTTTTGCGTAATCTATCGATCACCATTTTTATCAGCAGTTTTCTTTGGATCTCCTGTTCATTTCGATTTCTGCTTTTAACTTTTAACTCTTTATGGGGCTCTGTCCATATATTGGACACCATACATTTTGAAGTTTTAAGGCTAAACTATACGTTAGACAAATGCAGCAGTAAAGCTCTTGGAAAAAAGAGCAAAATAGAGTGTGTCAAATGCAAAGTACCATTATGCATTGCACCATGTTTTGTACAATTATGAAATTGTGCAAAACATGAGAAGGGGCAGTGTCCAAAATGTGGACACCATATTTTTTTTAAAGTAAAAAAAAAAATATGGTCAAGCCAGGGCGAGCGCGCATTGCTAGCGCAGTGAAATATATAGTACTTTTATTTTATTTATAAAAAATTTAAGTTCACTATGTTTTTTTTATTGTTATTGTTTAAGCAATTATTGGAGACTATTTTGGTAAAAATACTACGTGAAAATGATGTAGCATTTCGGAGATATTCAGACTTGTTTCCAGTAGAAAATTGAATTAGGTCCAGTCGATTTTTCTTTATTTATAAGAAATATGACAAAAATGACTTCTATTATTATAAATGTATATAACATTTGTGATACTCGTATGACAAAAATGATTTTGAGGGATTGTATTTAACAGAATCTGAAAATTAGAGCTCTCAAATCACCTCTCCATGAGTTTTTGCCTAAACATGCATCAAGAGAACGATTATTGCTAAATAAATTAATAAATAATATAAAAAAAAAACCTTTTTATTATTATTGTACAAGAAAACATGAACTATCAATTAATTGTTATTTATACCAACCAACGAATAGTAGGTATTCAATTTCAACGAGGAAATCATGCATCTACGCGCATTTCTGTTATACTCAGCTTAATCCTACTAATATTCTATTTTTTATGAAAAAGTTTGTATGTTTGGATGTTTGCTGATTAATCAAGCAAAAACGGCTTACCAGATTTGGATGAAATTTAGCACAGAGATAGTTTATATCCTGGAATAACACAAATGATACTTTTGATCCCGGTAGTACCGTCCTGTGGGATATGGCAAAGCTACGTAAAATAAAGAAAATAAATATCTTCTTGAATAGGACGTAGCTCATATTATCATTGTCATATTTATTGACTTGCCTCACTAATATGATTTAAATTTACGATCATACGAATTACGGAACCATTCAACCTCCAATTTACATGCCAACCATGTCCAGTTTTAATAAAATGCCCACAAAAATAATACCTAAAATATCTCCCATTCAAACTGTATTTTTTGCCGTCATCATTAGTTAAACCTTCGGAGGCACGTCCCTCTTCTCGGGGGGTCTAAATAGTCTGTGTGTGGTTCCGTAAAAACTTCGGCGCGTCGCGAAAGGGTTAGGGTTATTACATAGTAAATAGATTTTTTGATGAGCGTTTTAGTAAAGTAATGGTGGTTCTTGGGTGGCGAGTAAGGTATACAACGAAGTAAATTACTGACAGTGGCGCCTTGCTCACAAACTAAACTAAATTTAAGTTCAGTGCATCTTTTTCTTTCTATTTCATCAATAAAAGTACAGAAGATAAATATTAGTTTAAAAAATTGGCTACTAAAAATACGTCAATGTATGTAGGTACCTCAGGCGCTGACTAATTTGACAGGACTAAACTAATATTTATCTGCTGTTCTTTTCTTAGTGAAATACAAGAAAAAGATGCAGTGAACTTAAATTTAGTTTAGTTTGTGAACAAGAGAATGGGCGCCATTGTTTTCTTTTTGTTTTAACCTCGTAACGCCCAAGCTAAATTTCGCAAGATGAGCTAAACGCTCAATGTATAATGTATTGAACAAAGCTACATACGGCATTCCGGCCCAGACTAAAAACAAAACCTTCTCCTAAACGCCCAATGTACATTACAATGTACATTAATTAATTTAAATGCATGTTTGCAATGTGTAATACTGTATGTCACTTTGTTCAATACATTGTACATTGGGCGTTACGAGGTTAAGACTAGAAGCAACCACAACCTAACTAACACAAAGTTTCAGGACGATCCAGGATTCCAGTAATCTGTGGAATACTTTCTTCATTTATAATCTAACCCTGTGTTCATATGTCACTCATTTGATCGGAAAACCAGAAAGCGCCCTCTGTCAACGCGACCACGAGTTCGTGTTCGCCGAACGAAATGAATGCGACGATCACGTATTCGCGCGAACGATCATTTTGGTTAGGACGCGCCTTTTTGAAGTTATAATATCTATATCTCTAAATATGGCGTACCAAAACATCTAGCTTTTCTACCTGATCGAAGCTGTCTAAAAACTAAGTCTATAATAACATATGTAGACGAGAATAAATCGCTTTATTAAAACTCAAATTCAAAAGTGCCTATAAATCGTTAAACTGAAAGAAATTATTTTAAATAAACGAAATACAGGCACTTTCGAATTGTCAAAGGAGTCGGTCATTCAGAAAGATGAAGTACCCATTCCAAACCCTAGTTAGTAGGTTCATATGGAGAAGAAGGGGTAATAAACTCAATGGATCCAATCCAAGCTGGTCGAAATAACCAAATCGCTCCCCCCGTCACCGTGTCCACAGGTCGTCGTTAGTATAATGACTGGCAACTTTAAATCTTTATGCTAATATTGTTATTATAGAGACATTACCACTGCATCTTCAATAAATTCAGCTTGTTCGTGATTACAGCCTTGTAAACAGTAATATCAGATTAGTTCTGCAAAATATTTGGGCAGATGATTGAGTTATTATGTAATAAGATGAAGATTTTGAATAACTTGGTTGGTTTGTGAAAAATTTTAATAGACCACATCAACTTTTATTTGTTATTGTGGATAAGGACCAAACACCGAACATTTTCGTCCAGAAACATAAATTAAGCGGCATAGAGCTTTCCCTGTGGATTCTTTGACGGACAGAACGAAGAGCATTATACTATTTACTTTACACTATAAAGCAATAATTCATGTCGTGATGTAGTTATCTGGAGAGAAGTTCAATGTTAGCCTTTGAATGGCGCGGTATATCAATTTATTTTGACGTCCTGTCACTCGCGATGCGTGTAAGACAGACGTAACAAATCTGAGAAATGGTCCTTTGCTACGCGAAGAATTTTTAATGTTCAGTAACTGCACTTTGTAGATAAAACTTTAGTTATAAACAAATATTATTAAAAAAATGTTTATGAAAGAAGAAAGTTTGTTTTTATTAGAAAAAAAAATCATTTCATGGCAACAGACGGGCACACAGTGTTTTCTTTTCATGATGAGCCGTATTCCCTTGCAATAAAGTTTACATTCGTTTAAAAATGAAATAGAATAATGTTATCAAAAATATTCATGAGTCATGTCCACAGGTGTTTGATTCATCTGTAGGGTCAACACCTGGGTCCACGTGAGAGCCCCTGTCACCTTTTCCTTGGGATCATACCTGTGGCAAGATGCCAGCCGCCTACCAGGATACCAGGAGATATCAGGAGGCTGCTACCAAGCTTACCTGGCGGCTGGCGCATGCGTCCCACTGTCCACCTGTTTTCTACCTGTCCCGTTAACCAATTTAGAAAGAACCATCCCTCTGCGGCGTGGACCCTTCGAAATTTCAGAATTAACTTAGTTGCGATGGGTGGGGAGGTCTGGTTACAATGGCGACCGTGTTAACGCATGCGTTCTGGTTACCTGGCGTGTCGTATCGTTTATTAGGCACGCGACAACGGCACGCGATGGATAGGGGCTTGTGTAAACAAAACAGGTTTAGAGACAGTCATAGTAATCATCTCGAAGCGTATGAGGTGTTGTGATATAAGTAATTACTTTTTCAGAGGGATGTTGTTTTTGTGAAAAAATCTTAGGCTATAATATAATACCTAGTGTCCAGCGTGTAGATATAATATCTACAACTACTGTTGAGGTGTAACAGGTTACCATAGAGATTAGGACATATTGCAAACGTTGTGGTTCTTGTAAATTCTCATGCAACATTTCTTTTAGGATAATTACCTAGTACCTATCATATTAAAGTAAATGCAGACTTATTGTAAATTAGACTTATTGTTGAATGTTGCTACATAATCACTGCCGTTTCCGCGTTTGTAAACATCAGTAGCAACATTCAATAATAAGTTGACACCCAACCTCATTGTTCTATTACTCGTATCAGTCGTATCATACAAAAGCATACGAACAAATACGGACTGTGTTACGAACAAATTTTATTATGGACATTAGTGCCGTAATAAAAGTAAAAAAGCGTAAATATTTCTTTTTTAATGATAAGTTTATTACAGAAAAAAAATAAAGCCACACGACCAAAAATGGTTTCATGCAATTACACTAAATTCAAATTGACATTTGCATCTTGATTACATAACCCCCTGAGGGTTCCTTGCTCTTTTTACCAGGAGTGCAGTCACCCCAAGAGACATGGCCTTGAGGGCTGGCATGGCCATAATATTTCAGCAATAAAGAGGTAATTACGTCAGGCGGCGAGACACGCCCGCGTTATTAACTGGTTCTTATAGGCTACGAGTCAGGCTGTAGTTGCGATTTGTTATTTATGGTATATCTATTCATACACGAAATCTCTGAAGGGGTCATTGTATTCATCATTACGAACAACTTTTATATATAAATCGCGAAAAATAAAATCAGCTGTTCCCTACATTTTGACGAGTTATGCGAACATAAATATAGGGAACGGCTGTTTTTTTTTCGCGATTTCAGGTTTGGTCCCATAGTAAAAATTGTTCGTAATGATGAGTACAATGACCCCTTCAGATATTTCATGTAGAATACCTTATACATATAGATTTTGTCGTAAATTAGTACCTAATATAAAATTTTCATAATGGGAACACCTAAGTCTGACTGAAAAGAATTAATCCTAACTTCCGATCTTACAAATTTCCAGAAAAAAAAAATATGAAGATATGAAAGTAAGGAATACTAAACACAGTAAACACCGCACGTTATGAAAGAAATTGAGGGAATTTAATTTACAGTACAAGCTCACTACTCTCACAAAAGCATCTATAGTCCACATAAGTAGATCGTGCTACATTACAGTTCTCTTGTCTTCAGGACTATGCTCGTAAGCGCAGACTTTAATGATGACAGCGACGAGACGTGCCGCGTGATAATGCTCCCCTGGTCACGCCTACTGGCTCAATAATGTAACGTCACCTTTATTAGCGCCGCCAGAGAGCTAATGACATCCATCCCCTAACTACTTATTTGATAGTATTTTCACACTAATAAGGTGACTAAAAAAATGTTTGGTCGTAAGTACCTATACTGAATTATCTTTCCAAATACTAAATATTTTGAAAATCTGGCCAGTTAAGATAGGTAGGAGTAGGTACAGGGAGTTTTTGTGAGATTTAGGCTGAATGAATACTAATCAGACGGTCGATTCTGTAAAAATCTCACAGTGAAATCATAAGTGAAGTGAGCACTTAATAGTGTTAATCCCTAGCAACTGACAGCTCACTCCACGCTCACTCCACGCTCACTTCACCCAAGCTTTCACGGTAAGATGGTTATAGAATCGCACGGCTTATGTATATTTCCAAACACTCATCATGAACTCATCTGGACCCCAATTCTGTATTAAATAACATACGTGGTTTTGCAGTAAGGAATCGTTAAATGGTAAATAGTGAATTAGAGCCATGGATGTTTAAGGAAGCACTGGGAAATTTCTAAATTGATGAATTCTAAAACAATTACAACGTATTTTGACTGACTTTGTATATTTTGCAGAGCTTTTATATGAAACTGACAACCCTTGAAGATCAACCGTGCGTTGCTAATGTCAGCAGACTGTCTTTTTAAACTTAAAGCATAAAATTACAGGTTTATATCCTTCATATGTTTTCAACTCGCAAGTTACTGTTGTGTATTGTACGGTAATCTTTCGACTCCTCTTTGAATGTTTTTTTTTTTGAGTCGTAAAGCTGAGGAATTCTCTGTATGTTTACAAAATGTTGGTAAGTTGTCACAGATCCACGAAGAGGGAACCATTCATTAAGGGAGTAAATACATTAGTAATTGTATCTTGAGCTGATCTTGAGATCTATAAAACCACTAGAATAAAAATGGCTAGCCATAGTTAGTAAAGTTTGGCCTTGCTTTTGACAGCAGCTAATCTTAAATATTCTCTTTTAACTCGATTTAGTCCTAAAAGTGCAATTAGCGACCTAGTTTGTTCGGAACAATAGGAAAACTCAACAGCTCTATCAATGTTACCTCTCAAACAATGATTATGAGGGCAGATCAAGTGCCATAACTGTCAAAACGACTCAATTTAAGCCTGAAATAAGGGTGACTAACGAGCTGGTTTGTTTTGAAACAATAGGAAAACTCAACCGTATGTTGAACCGGCCCATATGATGCGTATGGCCTTACCCATATGCATCATATTATGGGCCTCTATCTCTGCTTAGAGATAACTGTCAAATATTACATAAGGCAAGCTTTATAAAACCTTCTGTGTTAGTCCCATCAATTTACTGTATACTTTTATTTCCATATTGGACCATTTTATAACCTCCATTTTATATGAGTGTAGCGTAGTGTTGTGCCTACACCTTATTTGTTACAGCAACAGGGCTGTGTCCATCTATATCTTTGTAAATGTGAAAGAGGATCAAATTAGCAGAAGCTTGTGTTCGTTTAACCACAAACTACTTAATGGAAGCCGCGTAATTTTATGTGCAGGTTAGATTGGATGTTGCTAGAACAAGTTTTCCGTTTATTATAATGTCATATTTTTTAGTTTACTTATTTGGGTTGTTTGACTCAGGACCTAAGGACCACTGTTCCACAATAGAATGCACCTCCGAAGGAGTTTTGGGATTGTTTTAGTAATTAACTTTTACTTTTTGAGTGAATGAAATGGCCATCAAAGTAAACAAAATAAAAATAGTAACAGTTATTTATGACTGAAGTTTTTACTTCAGTTATAAATAACTATAATTATTATTATTGTTTTTTTTTTTTTAAATAATGTCAATTAAATACAAATTAATTTGAACAAAGTTGCATTGCGCATTAGACCAATATCGACCATAATTACACAAAGTAAAGAATTTCTACAACCACGCGGGGAGCTACCGGTGCCTATTTCTCTATCCGATACCAAAACAATCTTGAATTCTTAAGACAGTTATGACGAAGATAATATATGCAAAGAAACTATTACGTCACCTACAGTACCAGGGCAGCAGAACTCAGAAGATATTATACTGAGCCCTCAAAGCGCGTAATCTTGGAGTAGTATCGGTAGCCGCGGTAACCGCACACTCGCGCACTATCATGCAGTCATGTAACCCTTGTACGGAGTGTTATCGTGAGAGAGATCTTTACACGTAACACGCACGCATGTTACACCGAGTTCAAAAAAAGCTGAGATGAACATAACACCAAAATAAGAATGTTAGTTTTTGATATTAATTTAAACCGACAATGTGACATGTTCACTTTTTATTTAACCTTACAGCGATAAACTACAGGCACGCAGGTAAATTTGCAGTGGTTAACCCTGAATTACTGAGAAGCGAGAATCATTTTGATTTATAATAGGACAACATTAAAAACTTTTCGATATTAATTTGTAATTTCGAAATTTTAATACCGTTTCACTTATTGTTTACTACATAAAACCGGCCTATCAAGCTTCAAAATAAGTTTCCAACGACTAAAACACGGCGCTATCAGTTCCATCTTCACGGTACATTATAAAAAGCATTCAAATTAACAGATACAAATCTGTGAGCACCCCTGGCAACTGCTACTTAGGATCAAATGTTAAAAAGAGGATAAAAACGAGTTATTTTTAATCCAACCCCTCGGATCCTGTTACGTAGGAGTCTCGGAGATTTGGACAAAAATAAAAATCGACACTCATACAAAAAACTGGGAACGTGCTGTAATTTAGTTAAAAATGTTTTGGTATTTTATCTGGGCATCATTCTAAGGCAGGATTTTGTTAATTTTATCTAAAAAACGGAGTTAGAAGTGGAATTAAAGAATAATTACACACATCAAAAGTGTCTAGTGATACATTACATTTTTTGGTATAAAAAATTATACATTTAATATTTACCAAGTCTAGTCTTCCAGACTGGCTTCTTGCTTTAATTCCTATCTTATTCCTATATTTTGTAAAATTAAGAAAAATTTCATTTTTTGTAAATTGTGAGCAACACACAATCACAGCGATTTGGCATGCTTAAAATCAGTACATCAAAATCACTTTGAGGAATGGCCACCCGTTCTTTCTAACAAGTCAAAAAGTTGTTGTGGGGTATGCACGGCATCCATACTCGGCAGAGCTCTTCTTTGGAGCATATGCCATGTGTGCTCAATTGGGTTGAGGTCTGGCGATTGAGCAGGCCACGGCAGAACGATTATGCGAGCATCGGAAACAGTGCGTGTTAAGACTTTAGCCGTGTGTGGACGTGCATTGTCGTGGATTAGTCGGGATGATCGCGTCCGGAAACAATCCTCTCCGCATAAACCTGAGCATTGAGGTTGCCCCTGATCCAAATGAGATCGGTCACCGATCCAAATAACGGCCCAAACCATTATCGTTCCCCTTCCATATGAATGACCTTCCTTACAAAATTTCAAACGTTCTTGACGACCAAAGATCCTCCAAACTCGAGTACCTCTTGTATCCGGCCTCATACCGAAACGAGATTCATCGGAAAAGCAAACACAACGCCAGTCGTCTTCCTCCGAATTTCTGTGTTCGCAAGCCCACGGGCGCAACCTAAACGGGCGCTACGATTGCGGGGTGCTGTAGGTGGAACTCTCAGCGGCCTTCCGAAACGCAGACCCACTTCACGTAAACGATTTCGGATCGTTTGGTCGCTTATCAGCAAGCCTGAAGAGCTGTGGAGCCTCGGAGCCAACATCATGGTCATGGTACGATTCCATCGAGCAGTATTTTGGATGTACCGGTCCTGTCTGCGAGTGGTGATGCGAGATCGTCCTCCATGTTGCTCGGCCACGCTGCCCGTGATACGATAGCGTGTCTGGAGGCGGCTTATGACGCTCTGTGTGGTGCCAAGAGCGACAGCCACAGTACGTTGCCTGGAACCAGCTTTCAACATTCCGATGGCTCTCATCACCTCTTCACGTATCAAATGATGTCGTCGCTCCATATCGATGCAACTTTTTTCAGTTCTGATGCAGAAATTGTAATGGTTTTGTAAAAACGCTATAACACACTTTTGTTGATTCTAAATTTAAAGAGAAATGCAAATACTGTAACCTTATTTATGGGTAACTATAGCTTTGAACCGTTTGGGGTCGAAACGCTCGGGTCATGGGGCCCGAGTGCGCGACTTCTTTTTAGAAATGTCTCGCCGGATGACGACTTCACGTGACCAGAGGGCCGGGTCGTTCTTTGGCGAAAAGAATTAGCATTGCCATTCAACGTGGCAATGCAATACTGCCAGTCTTCTGGGCACGTTTCCGTATGACAACGATGCGGAAGAGTACTTCGACGCCTAAATATCCTTTTGTTTTTGTACTTATTTATATAGTTAGTTAATTAGTCTTTTAATTTAGTACCTAGTGTAAATAGTTAGATATGAGATTATTTATTTATTTATTTATTTATTCATGGAAGACTTACAGCTAAAAAAAACTTAATTACAACGAAACTATAGTAGCAGGAAGCCAATTACAAGTCTTCACGTATAGAAAATAAACAGTCAACAAGCCTTTATTCAAAGTTACTTTAAAGAAAATTATTTATTCAAGTAGTGAAATTAACTAAAAAGAATCAATAACGATCCAAAAAAGTTAAAATAATAGTCCTCATTTGCGGCGATACTCTAAAACTTACTTGATCCCTAGACACTTTTCATGTGTGTAGTTATTTACTACTATTTACTTTTTTTCCGGTAGCTATAAGTACTAACACTACTTTCTAAGTTTTTTTTTACCTATACTAACCAATCAATGGACTCTGTCTGAAATATAAGATTTTTTTTCATCTAGTTTCAAATCTTCCATTTTATGGTTTAGAAATACATATGTTATACATATTAGAGTATATTATGGTTTTTGAAAGTTATTACACAAAATATTGAAAAATATGATGAATAATTTAGTGAAAATGCAATACTAACGTGAGAGTAGAACTAAAATATTAATAAGGCATTTAGCCAGTTATTAGTAATTAGCCCAGAAACAACGGCAAGCAATTAGTTTCGGTTTGTTAGCAGCAAATATTATTGCCGGCTGGTGTACTTAGACGTTTGATGTTCGGGCCAAGTATTTGTTGAAGTAAAACTCACTTTATACCAAAGAACAGCCGGTCGATTCTGTAAAAATCTCACCGTGAAATCATAAGTGAAGTGAGCACTTAATAGTATTAATCCCTAGCGAATGACAGCTCACTCCACGCTCACTTCACCCAAGCTTTCACGGTGAGATGCTTACAGAATCGCACGCCTGACATTTTGAAATGGACCGTAGGAAAATGCATTTGAAACTAGTTCGTTAGTGGTAGAGTAAGTTAGGTTAGTAAAATAGTGACAAACTACACGTAGGTTTTCGACAGCGGTATAGTACGAAAAAAAAAAATGGTTGTAATTCATTCTGTAGCTAGATTCCGCAGTCTGCCAGATACAATACATTCGACCCTTACAGTCGTATCGTGAACCTAAGCCCAGCATTATACGATTATTGGACGCTACATATTCCATAATTTATTAATAAAGTTAAATATGCATCATCTGCCTAGCCTTTTCCCAACTATGTTGGGATCGGCTTCCAGTCTAACCGGATGCAGCTGAATACCAGTAACACCAGTATTTTACATGGAGCGACTGCCTATCTAACCTCCACAACCCAGTTACTGGGTAACACGATACCCCTAGGTAAGACTGCTTGTCAGACTTTCAGGCTTCTGATTACCCGTAACGACTGTCAAAGATCTACGAATGACAGCCGCCCGGGACAAACGGCTTAACGTGCTTTCCGAGGCACGGAGGGGTCTCGGTATGTAAAGATGGTCACCCATCCACAGACCAACCGCGGCAAGCGTAGCTTAACCTGGTCGATCGACCTGCGCGGCAGTTATTATTTAGCCATAGGCCCCTCTAAAGTTAAATATGCGATGGTATACGAGTATAATGGTTATGAACAACAGCACCCTAATTGCGTAACACACTATTACCCTCAATTTGAAGCATTTTGAAGCATATTGCTAATCCATTGCTCCAAATGTTCGAAAAATGTGTCTGCTCAGCAACATAAATAACGCAATGAATGTTGTTGAACTGTCAAAATGAAACCCATTGCTGCTGATAGTGTGTTACGCAATTAGCCTGCAGTTTACCTAATTAAAGACAACTAAGTTACTCATATTACTCGTATCCTAACTCCTACTAATATTATACAACGTGTAACGTTAAATGCGCAAAACCTGAAAATAGTTTGATCAGAATAACGAGCAGAATTAATTGAACCACTTTTTAATATAGCTCACATTTTTCAAAAAATATTCATTAAAAACGTTGCGGTGTCTATTTATTAATAGGTCAAGCAAGCCAATGTCAGCGCGGCGCAGCGGCCCGGTGACGACTCCTCCCTCGATAAAGCGTCGTCGCAGACGCAAGAAACGATCAGAATGGCCAGTAAAACTAAAACAGCACATAAAACCTTTACAATTTTTTTAATGACTTATTTTCTCAGTGAAATAGGTCAATTGAATTAAAAGTCAGTTGGGGTGTCTGAGGTTTTGCGCATTTAACGTTACACGTTGTAAATGTGAAAGTTTTTAGAAGATGTTCGGATGTTTGTTACTCAATCACGCAAAAACTGCTGAACAGATTTGGATAAAATTTGGTACACAGATAGTTTATAACCAGGATTAACGCATAGAATGCTTTTCATCCCGATATTCCCACGGAATCTAAAGTTATGCGGGTGAAACCGCGGGGCGCCGCTATTTATAATATACTTATATTATAAATAAAAAAAGCAGTAGGTATATCGCCAAAGTTGTCGGAAAAAAAAGACATAGCAACAAAATCAAATATTTTTTTACCAAACCAATGTCAAGAGGTTGGCCCTATTTTTGACCGAAAAAAAGCGTATAAATGAATACATACATTCACGGTTAATTGAACGATCTCAAAGGGATGCGGTGGCACTTCCTTCTCAGAAGCCGGGGGTGATTTAAAAAGATTCTTTTCATCCTTTAACACTTTGCTTTTAAATTTTTTAACTCCTTAGTCAAATGTGCTTCTGATTTATTTGTAGTTTATGAGTTAGAGCTTCCGTATTCACATCAATTGTGACAAGTTTGTAGTTAGGAGAGACACACAGTTGAAAAGGAATGCATTCTTGTGAATTGAATATTGATAAAAATGGCCTGTCGAGTTCTTAATATTTTGTCGAGTTCAAAATCAGATTTTTTTTTAGGGTTGCGTAGTCAACAAGGAACCCTTATAGTTTCGCCATGTCCGCAGCTTAGCTCAGAGACTCTTAGTACTAGTAAGCTATAATTTAGCATGGGTATACATATTAATCACGCCGATAAAGTGGTAAAATAAAAACATGAAAAAAAAAAAAAACATTTTTAGGGTACCTACCTCCTGTGCACGGAAAGTGAGGTTGGTTTTTTTTTTCTCGTCTATCCCATGGTGTAGATGGATAGGTCTTTCATAAATTTTGTGGGTTTGTGAAAGCATTTCTTCGATTCAGGGATATATTTGTGAAATCATCATCTGCCTAGCCTTTTCCCAACTATGTTGGGGTCGGCTTCCAGTCTAACCGGATCCGTTTGTGAAATATTAACCTTTATAAGTGCTAATTTTTGTTAGTCAAGTGTGCCCCCTCCAGCTAAATGTTTGTTCTTGGATATGTGAAAAAAAATCACGGTAATAAAATAATGCAATATATGGAAGAACATGATTTTCAACTACAATGTTATGTTTGTTCTTGGGATAAATTCATTCTAACTACGGAACCCGTCATTGTGCGTGGTCAGACACGCACTTGGCCGGTTTTATTTTTATTTATTAGTTCGTAATATAAAGTGCCAGCCCTTATTCTAGGAGACAGCTGATATTTGGTCATTTTTGGATTTCTTTCCTCAATAGGGCAAAACGGACCCCTTATGCGATTAGTTTTGCTGAACGTCTCATCGGTGTCTGTCACTCTATCGCTGTTTTTCGCAAGATTTCTTAAAAATATGAACTATCAAATACTACGCTTCAATTTTTTGGTGCTACAGGTTCGCGTTTTCGACATCTTTTCCCGATTAATTTTTTTAAACGTTTTTATAGGTATACTCGTAATAAAAAAATAAACGATATTGATCGCTCGGCGCCGCGATATGGAGTATTGGAGCGGACTTCCACGCGCACTGATAAGTAACCCTTCCGCCGCCCACCGCCGCTATAGTGGTCAGGGACAGGACAGCGCCACATTGTCATAGATTCGCATTCATACGAATTCAATGACGATTGACGGCTGTATGCCTATTCAAGGATTCAGATTATGTAGGAGGAAGTACCTACGTACAGATTACAGATCTATTTTTGTTTTTGCTTTATTATTTCAGTTAATTATCATTTTCTATGGACGTGTTTCTGTGACACCATTTTTTTTTTTAATTTCTTGACAGCGTGTATCTGACATTTACGTTTTTTGGAGTTTTCGTTTAACTTGGTAAAGTAATCACGTCAGTAAATTTAATCGGTTGGTTAACGATCTAATAATTTAATTGAATTAAATGAAAGTTGAAACCAGAAATCAAGCGTTTTCTACGAGTAGGTGTTATGTCGTAAACTAATGAAGGAACATATCGAATAAAATATGCTATGGAACTACGATGCCGCTATTTGCGATAAATCATATGATTGAAATGATTACTTCCCTAAACACCTTCCCCAATAGTCACAATTACCATCGTCGTTATGACAATTTTATTACACAAACCGTAATATAAGGTAACTAAGTTTTACCTCTGAAGCCGGCGATAGTAAATTCCAGCTAGTAAAAAGATATTGTGCTATAAAATATGGGAAGGTGAACAATCTAATAAATGTTACAATAAAAATTCTACAATATAAAAATATAATGTACCCGGTGGCCCGCCGTGACGTCACGGGATTAGGCGTGATTTACACACACGCTTACGGGAACCAAGTACCAGGGTAGCAGGATAGCAGCGGCGTTTGTTACCTGCAAAGAGAGGGTTAACATTAATTTGTGGTCGTAAAACTCGTAAAGTTGTTTGATTAAGTAAGAGTGTGTCGTCGTAAGTTATCATATAATGAATGAGGTAAATAATGTGATAATTGGTCTTAAAGACACATAAAATATAATTTAAAATAATTTAGGCTCTCTACACACCGGGCACGCGTCATTTAAAAACCACACATATCATACATTTTGTTGAAAAAGTTATGCATTGTTTGACATCACCAGAATGTGTATCTACTTCTGACGTCACATTACTCAAATATGGCGCGGTGCTGACATAATATGGCACTTGACATTTTTGTATAAATAAGGTTTTTTCACTAAAGTAAACATACACACCAAACATTTTTTTCGAGAACGTGTGATCTGTGCGAAAAAAATTGTTTTCTGTGAATATTTATTTAACTTACACAAGACTTTATAATGTGTATGTATATTTTGTGTAGGAAAGAAAGGAGAAGGTAAGAGACAAATTTCAAAGTAAAAAATCTAAGACACCATTTCGACGGGTCCTAGGTCCTACGTAGACTGGTGCAACCCCCAAAATGACAAAAACCGTATTTTTTTTTCATCAAAAACCTTAAAATAAGTTATATTTTGTATACTGTAAAATTTATTTTAAAATATCAATTAGTTTCGAAGATACAAACACGTAAACTAAGATTGTTTTTCGCCAAGCATCTGTCAACACTGATGTAAGTTACTTGCACCACTGTAGGTGGTTGACATTTAATATTGCCTGTCTCAAGATTTAAGTACTCGTATTTACTTAGTTTGAAAATTTAAAAAAATTAAAATCAATCAGATCAAGTTATTTAATTTACTTGTTTATCTACAGAGGTAAATCGCGCGACAAACTTTTATATTAAGTATAAAAATTGTGTAATGACGTTATAAGTTTATCGTAAAAAGTTTAAAGAAAAAGTTTATTTTATTCTTTTTACCCCATTTTAATAAAAGCGTGTTCTTAAAAATGTTTTTTTCTTTTAATTTTTTGATAATAATGTCTGAAAGACGTAGGTACTATTGAGACGTACCTATTGGTTTTTCTTATTGTTAGATGGTAAAATGGTTGATAACTACGCGCTCACATTTATTTGGAATAAACCTTTATCTCGTTTCTTTATTAAATTTTGTTTCCTTTTCCCATAAAACTAATCAAGCTTATTAGAGTAATACCTAGATATCAGGTACAAGTAGTTTTCCGGAACCTAGTAAATTGGAGCGTTAAAAATAAATAAAACAAAATTATTTCTAATATTACAGGCATTAATAATCTATTAATGTACGGAAAATTACATCTTCAATCAAGTTTTATCCTTCATTCGTCCTTAATTTTCTAATAAATCAGTACCTACACGAAAACTGGTACATACCTACAAGTGGTCGCTTGTACCAGTTTAACGTGTTTTAATACATTGAGAAAAACAAGCTACACAAATGCAAGTAACGCTAGTTCCTAAAGTATAAAAATATTTAAAATATTAATTATGCAGTCTTTTTCTAAAATAATAACTATAACATATCCAAATTTCAAATATTTCTGATTATATATTTTAAAGTTACTAGTTTTAGTACCTATAAATCGCTTTCCTGTAGTGTTTTTGCACTTGCATTAGTAAACGTAGGATCCGTCGATTTACTCTCAAGATCTGGCTATGTTTATTTTCGCAGGTGACGTTAACAAGCTTAAAGCTTTGAGAATCGTGAATCAATCGTATCTAGCCGCTGGTCCGCCATTTTTGCGAGTTTATATTGTTATCTTGCAACGAACGTTTCCGGCGCTGCCATTTATGTGACTACTGTTATTTATACTTGGCCGACAATCTAATGAGATGTACTGGGACTATTCATGTGGAAACATGTGATACCTATCATTATAATGACGCCTATTTGTCTGCATAGTCGCTTAGTTTAAAATTCGTCGTCTCTACGCAGCTCATGAGATAACTGACTACCGAAAAGTCTAGTTTAATTCTATGCTGTTTTTTTCTAATCATCTACGAAACATACTAAACTTATACTATTAACCATTGCTTAGCACGAGCTCTAAAAAAAAATTCTCCTCAAAACGAACTTTACGCAAAACGGTAAAATAAAAGCTTGAAACTGGTTGTAGCATGCGACCTTCAACAAATATTGTGGTACTGCAGTCGAGGGGTTAACTAGAAGCAAACGGTCCGCGTCGCAATGTGGACTCAAGATTAGTACAGTCAACTACTCTTAAAAGTTAAAAGTTTGACCTTGAAGGAGTCTTTATTTCGTAGTAATAAGGGTGATTTTCATAGTTCAAGTGCACTATTGACGTGCAGTTGATCGTAAAAGAAGCCAAATTGTGACCGCTAGCTGTCGGCACATGCCACTTAGCGAGACATTGTGTCTAGCGGACAATATTTAAATTGACTTTAGAAACTAGTAGCTGATAAACATCTTTAACAACTTTGATTTGGACTTCGTTTTTTATGCTTGCGAAGTTACGATATGCAAAGTTTTATTGCAATATTTGCACAAACGACGACGTTACTATTGTGTATAATTCGATCCTTATTGATTTTGCACTTATTTCGTGCGTTCCATAACTGTTTATTAGAACAACTGCATGCGGTTACATTACCACTCTAAAGATTCAATAACTCCTCATACTTCAACTAATTGCACTGAGTTAGACTTTATTTTATAGAAATAACAACTTCATCTGATCTAATGACAATAAAGTCTTTAATTTAATTTCTAACAACGTTATTTTTAACATTCTCTGTAACGATTCTAACCGCGACGTGTGAGGTTCCCAAAACCTAAAGCCTCCATGGCAGAAAGAGACAGACACATCCACATTTTCCTGCCCGTTCTAACGTTCAACACTCGTATGAAAATTGTGTCCACATACGAGAACTTAGACGTGCATTTGAATAACGGACTTGTGTGCTGTATGCATATTGCTACGAATATTAGAAACCTACGTTAGTATCACATGTGTGCACGTGTTAGAAAAAGAACAGCGTTTGCTTAGCAAATTCTAATCTCTACACATACTCATGTACCAAGGCACCAGAAACTGGTAGGAAGTATCACATGTATGCCTCCCTACTAGACATAACACACGCCATAACCACACACGCATCGCATGTCGAAGGGGTTGAGCGTACGTGGCTCGTAACCTAAATCCACACACACTTGCTTGCAGCCAGACGAAACCACCCCTCTAGGCAGGTGTGAAAGAGATAACATGTTCCTCTGGATCGTAGCGTTAGAAAGAGTTAGATATGGGGCGCGAATTGCGGAGGCATAAGACAAGTTTGAGTCTGCGCATCTTGGAGTCTGTTCTAAGGGTGAAAGTTCGTAAACCGCTCCCGAAGACTGGAAGCCTGGTAGTTGTTTTCCATTTTAGGACAAAACTCGATAAAAAAGGGCGCTCGGGTGAGGGGATGTCGAGGGATCAAGCTAATCGTGCTTAGGGGTTGAAGGGTGCGTAGGCCAGTGCGGCGAAATGCGAGGGTGTGTGACCGTCTAGACTGGCTTCTTGTTGATGTGTGCGTAGAAAACAAAGTAGGCGTCTGGCGTCACATTCTCGACGGGAAAAATAGAGGAAAACTTACAGTTGGCGGGTTTTTTTCTCCAGTGATATTTATTATGAATGAAAAAAGCAGCTTTCAAAAAGCTCAAAGCTACATCAATTATTATATTGATAACTGTTAGAATAGCCCAAAAACAAGATGTTTTATAGTTTTATTATAAGGACGGGAATCGGGATATGGCCACAGCTTTACTAAACTGAAAACCTATACACACAACACTCTCTTAGCACTTCACAAAATCTCTACCACTTCATCACTTTCATAGTTTTTACAATCGAACCAAGAGATACACAAAAGTGCATTAAAAAGACCCACAATCTATTATTCTATCAATTTCACACATCGCATTTTGAGTGACTTAAGGTCAAAGCCCCAATCAGTGAAACGCATCGTGTGGCCCATACTATACGTATTACAGTGTAATGGGGTCATAAGCCCATTGGACCGCGAAATGCGACCATTATATCCCAAACGATTTCGAACTAAGTATTTCAATGACTTAATTTGAATGTATGATGGGCCCATACAGTACAAACTTGATTGAGGTTTTAACATAGAAAAATTAGAGCTATTTATACTGTGGGGTAATGTATTTTGTTTTTGATTAGTTTGTAAAACTGTGAAACGTCATGATGTATGATGTCATATTTAAGTGTTCCATCTCCACAGTAAGTCATAGGGAATTGGATGTGTTTCCATTAATCATAAACGTCATTCCAACATCACACCACTTCGTAGAAGCTTTTTATTTTATATTTTTAATCTTGGAAATGGAATAATTTTATGACTATGTATCATAGTTGTAGTACGTATATAGTATACATACATACTACTAGTTGTTTGTATGTATTATGGTTTGGATCGATTTAACAAATAGCTCTGCTGCTTCTCCTGTGACCTGTAACCCCGAAGAAGAAATCTTGTTTTAGTTATAATTGTATTTCATGTACTTTGTTATCTGGACTCTAGGTATTTTAAACCTGTTCAATTTCAATTGGTGTTTTATTTATTTAGAAATTCCTATTATTTTTAGAAGGCTTCTTTTAGAAACTTCGCGATTCTGTACACGAGTTACTACACCTACATTACAGGTACAGGTTACAGGTCTATTTTTATTGATCAAGGTGTTTTTTCTTTAGAAAACAATTTCCTTTGGCATTTTTTTAATATCTTAACTTACGTAGGTACCAACTAAGTTGGCTTTCGATGCACATACAGAGTTCGAATAATTTAATAGCAAATGAACTTCACAAATAAATAAAGAAGTCAAATAATGAAATGTGTGTCAAACAAACAAAAATTATACTGTGCATTAACACGATGATTTTTAATACAGATTGTTAAATATCTATGAAATTTTTACGCGCCTTTATTTACTTAACCGTCGCGCGTGATCCGCCATGTTGACTTAACTGTCAAATGCATTGACACTTGACGCCTTGTTACAAGTACCAATTAGATAGATGGAGATTGTTGTGCTTGCCTATTTTGTTTCAATTAACAGTAATTAGGCTTAGGCTCTCATATAAACCAACAGAACCGATCATTCATTTTAAATGTTAAATAAGAATGCACCGTGCATGACAGTTTGACAGCTTCGTCATTCAGTGCTCTGCAGTGATTCTTCTTTATAAGGGCAAAAGGTCACATCTTGTCTTTACCAAAGTTAGTATCTATTAAATATAGAACATAATGTGTATGTACGTATATTTTATAATAATAAACAGTCATCAATTCATAATTGCTAGAAGTGCTCGATAACTCATTTGGATGCGGTAAAACAGCCGGTCTATTCTGTAAAAACTCATGTGAAGTATGATGTGAGCTGTCATTCCACGTGATGCTAGGGATTGACACTAATGACAGCTCACTTCAAGCTCACTTAACCTAAGTTTGCACGGTAAGATTTTTACAGAATGGATCGGCAGACCACAGTTAGATGATTTTACCAACCAGTGAACGTAGAAATGGTAGAATGGGTACAAGTAGGACCTTTCGCTTTGCAATCAGTACCGATGGTGTTTATTTGCCTTGTTGCTGTCAATACCTCATTTGATTGTAAAGCTCGATAACAATAAGCGAAGCTTTTACTATTTTCAAGTATTATTCAAATCATGGAGTCAAGCTGTCTGTATCTCTCTTTCGCTTGTGACCCATAAGCAGGTACATATCTCTATAAGTTCTCTTGCCCCTTTTTAGGACCTTTTGCCGGAGTTGTTCGTAAGAACAGAAAACACAGGTCTTTGGACCTGTTTGTAGGAAAAAATCCCTATTGAGACCTATCGTAAGGGTTTTCTCTCCATATATGCATATATAGATATACATATATGCCAGGGGTTCCCTCAACATCAAGCAGGTTTTGAACTTTATTAATATCTTATAGTAGCGACCTTTTAATAAGAAATGTTATTAGAAAACACGTCATGTTTTGTGAATCAAAACCCTATAACTTTCGAGGTATCTACTAGACTTAGAAATATGTACATAATTTTAAGTACTTAACTACGCTATGCTAGAGGCTTGCGCAGATAGGCGCGACGCGACGGCACGAGCGACGCGACTTCGGTAGAATAATTTCCATGAAGTTTTCATAAAAAGAGTTCTGCCAGAGTGGCGTCGCGCCTGTCTGCGAGACTCATTGTAACTATATTTATCTATGAACTATACATCAATTAACGTTATAAATAGTTACCCAGCCTCATCAATCCGCGTGGCAACAACGTTAATCCTACCAGCAGGGTAATTGCGTAACACACTATCAATAGCAATGGGTTTCATTTTGACAGTTCAACAACATTCATTGCGTTATTTACCTTGTTAAGTGGACATATTTTTCGAACATATGGAGCAATGGATTAGCAATATGCTTCAAAATAATTCAAATTGAGAGGAATAGGGTGTTACGCAATTGGGGTGCAGGATCGCTCATTACAGCGATTTATGGGAAAAGCTCTTGTTCAGGACATTTATCTACTTGTATCTATTATTTTTTTACAGCCGACGTGGAGCTCGTGGCTACGTAATACTTACGAGTAACAGCCACATGGGTCGACCGATAAGGTTAAGCTACACTTGCCACGGTCGGTCCGTGGATGGGTGATTATCTTTTCATGCCTCGGAAAATACGATAAGCCGTTGGACCCATCTGTCATTCTTGCTTCTTTTGACTAAAACATCTATTTTATTCCGTGGATATCGTTAGGTTTATTGAGTATCTAAACTTACCCATATCTAATCACCCCAAATCAATCCACGATCCGATCCAATTTTTGTTCTTCAAACTTGTTTAGTCACAATTTATTTTCACAGTTAATTTAATGTATAATAAAACAAGGAAGTGAATAAAACAACGAATAAATAAAAACAAAAAACTAAACACATACAAGCCAGCGAATAAACGAATCATCTAAATTAATTGAATTTAGAACTGGCTATGGCACCCAACTATAAATAAAAATAAAATCAATAGAAAAGTTCAAAAAGGTTCACACCTCCTTACATCCATATATCATGGTCGAAAAAACTTCAAAACTAAAAAATTACCTTACAAAAGAAATGTTTAATAAGCGGTTTAGAAAAAAAAAACATAAATAATTTCTCTTTCTAAAGAATGCTGGCCGCATCCCGAAGGAATGTGCCACTATCCCTTTTCACTATAGCTATCTCTTTTTAACGCTGTCACAGGCCAGACTGGTTAACTTTGATTAATGGCTTCACTATTTTTTTCATTAACTGGATGAATAGTAATGTAATTATAAGCTCTATGGTCTAATTACGCTTTTCATGATTCCCGTGTAACATGACAAGGTTGATTTCATAGACGAAGGGATAAAAAGTTTCATTCAAAATAAAAATTAAACGTTTTACAGGGGCAAAAAATACTAATAAGCATTTGTTTTGATTGACATGTAAAAGTGTTTGTACAAACCTACTTACAGAAAAATAAATCATTTATCATTTATTTATCATTACATTGTACACAGTTTTATACTCTATCTAAAATTCTAAACAGCAGAAACATAAATGATCTGCCTGTGCGTGTGAGTGAAAAGGACAGAATGAAATAGAATACTCGTTTATTTACTAACATTGAGTTTACAACGTTCAACCCCTATTACAATATCCACCCCCTTTCATTCATGAACATTGGCCATTCAACTAAGAACCGGAGCGGAGAGCTCCTACAAATGTATGTGTGCCTAGTAGTTTCAGCAAAACGTTACGTCACCATTTTGTCGCTCCGATTCCGCATGCAAGTTTTATAAATCTGTTTGTTAGTCATTGGACCGATTCGGTATTGTTTATCTTTTACATCATTAACATCACAATCTTTGCACTGAATTCGTCAGATAATTTTATACATTATAAGATAATAAACATTTAATACAGTGTTGCTTGAAAAAACAAATCGACTTCCTTCGGCTAACAATGACGTAACGCCAGATTTAGCTAAAAAGGAACGAAAATAAACTGCAAAAATCCGCTGGCGTAATAGGAAAAATCATAAAACATTTTCTAAACATCCTATCTATGGTACTGAAATTAGGCTAACGTAAGCAACCGTCCAGCCAAGGTTCATTGGTCAGCGTAGGCTGGGAACATATGGCGGAATTCCTAGAATGCTTGTATCAAAAGAGTCGCAGTTGCTAAAACGGTGGTTTCAAGAACAATTAAACTTGGCGGGAAGTTGCGTCAAGTTCCAGATTGAATTATAGCTCAGAGTGACGTTATGGAAGTTTGCACTTTCAATAAAAATCTTTAGAGTTGATATGTAAGTAAATAAGAAAGTTTACACGGGAAATCATACAGGAAAATGAACCATATAGGATTGGAGAAACGAGGCGATAACACAAATGTTTACCAGTCGTATTTCCAATCGTTACAGTGACTCATTCTCGTACTCATTCATGAGAGATTCACATACGACCCGCTTTACTTTACATGAAATAATGATACAGACAGGTATATGAATATATATTCCGTTTAATAGAAAACAGAGCATTCCCGTGACCCAATTTCGACGTAGACATGTTTATTTTATAACCTGTAATATTTATTTATTTTATCAGAAAACACTAGAAGAGCATGCTCGCTATATTTCGCGAATCAAAGTCTGCGAGTATATTTTTAAGTGAATCAGATAGGCCGTTTGAACGAGATTTTAGCATCCGGTTTCACCAACAATTTATTTACTTTGAGGTATTTTATGAAGTACAGAAATGGGTATTTGATTTAAGACCAAAATAATAAACCTAAGGCAGTAACTTGCTGATTGAAAGAGTGGAGTGTTCTGTGTTAAAAAATGGCGAATTAAAAATTTATTGCGATTGCTTAGAAAGATGAATTGGCAATGTTTTATTAATTTTAATGCAAATTAAATTCAATTAATGCAGAGACAGACTTTGGGAATTCATCTTTGTTCATAGGCACAGGTAAGTAAAATGTTACAAGGCATTCGATTATACACGTGTCGTAAGTTACAAATTAGGGAACGTACAATGTTCTCTATGATGAATAGCTTCGACGCTCCGTCTTTCTGTTACCCAATAACTTCAAAGTTGTACGTCATTACAAAGTTACTTCTTCCTCAATCTCTCCAAAAGTGCATTACACACGTTCTCACATAAAATTTCTCCCGACGAGTTGCGCAAGAGTGTACAGGGCCGTTCCTAATTTTATCGACATAGTGTTGGGAGTAACGATTATTGACCATTAGGCATCATGCATCGGCCCGCTCTAATTGCTCGATTAACACGCCGCTTCTTCGATAAAACTTAAAATACATTTTAATCTAACCCGTTATAAAGATATTACACCAATTTTATTATCAAAATATTTCTCCGATGTGTACTTTTGTATTTTTGTATCGTTATGAGGAATTAAAAGCTCGTTAGTTTCGTTAAAATTAAGGTTTCGTTGCAAAACATGTTATTTTATAAATCCCTGTTCTTGGGATAGCTAACGAGTAAAATACGGGATGACAGGGACAAGGACGCGCAACCCGTTAACATGGCTTCAGTATATGATGAACCACCCCCCCCGCGTGGTTTTTCGTAGGTTATTAAAAAAAAATATTTTTCTATGAAACACCAGAATTTTTTTTATAATATAACCGACCAAGAATTTGTACAGTAATATTATCTTTGGGGGTTTAGATTCATGTTCTGAATTGACGGTTTCAGTATGCGCGTTTATATGCCACTCTGTATAAAAATAAGCCTATGTATCAAAACGTCCACACCTACCTACACCTCAGTCCGTTGCATCTACATTCAGATAAGTACATTCAGATAAGTGGATTATGGCGCAAATTAAATCATACCTCCAATTACCTACCTATCCCATGTCAATGCTGATACATTTATTTTCGTGCTAAGCTTATGAAATTCGAAGTCTTTCGTTGAAGTTTCATAACTGTACCAACCTACTCTCACGCGTGTCCCGTGTCGCGCGACAAACAATATTTTATCTAGAAAATTACTTTTCTTAAAAATGTCGAGCCACAGCGAAGAAAAGTGATACAAAAACCTGCTTCTGCATATCTGAGAGGCCTGAGTTACACCAGTAATTTCTTTGAAAAATTCTACGGACAATGCCAATGGCTGGATTCGGACCAGTTTCCTCAACTACAAGATATTATTCAAGGTTGCTTGACGCTGAACACTAAAACAACATTTTGTTAGTTAGTTATGTTTTGAGGAACCTTCACAGATGTTTATTTGACGCAAGGTTAGTAAGTATAAGAAGAAGATAAAAGATAAACGAAGAAAAATAAGATAAACGGAAATTCAGCAAGGATCGGAAGATGAAGAAATATGATGATGAAATCTTTTTCTGTATAGTCAAAATATTCAAGTTGAGTGTCATTTTATCAATCAAATCAATCAACTCAGCCTATCGCAGTCCTCTGCTGGACATAATCCTCTCCCAGGCTAAATATAAATACAAAAATATTTATTTCAACTTAAACATTGACTGCGCCATAACACCCTTTCCACAGCCTTCCGCATCCATTCTGTCCCAGCCACTTTCTTAATGTCGTCGGTCCATCTAGCTTGGGGTGTCCGACGCTATGCTTGCCGATACGCAGTCTTCACTCCAGGACTCCTCTGATCCGCCGGCCATCGGTCTAATAAGTCTTCAACACAACATTCCGTACCAATGCGCAAGGAAGTTTATAGATTTATTTGAAGCACTAAGAACTACACACGATCATGAATACAGGCTGACTATTTAGGGCATGTGCTAATATTACCCTCGGGAGTGTCAGCGTCAATAAATTTAATGTTTATGACACATATAACAGTGTCACAGGCGAGAGCTCAGGCCGAGGGCACATCAAAGACCCAGCAGTAAACCTGATTGGTGCCGACTTTAAACTCGCTTCTTGGAAATAGTACGGCGGAGATGTAAAGAAAGGCGGGTATCTAAGTACGGGTGCTCTTAAATTGAAGCAGGACGAATTTGCGTGTAGTTGATCGTCAGTGTAACTTATAACGTCTTATGCATGCGTTTTGAATCAAATTAAGGCAAAGTTTTTATTAGACTATGGTAAAGTTAAACGAACGGACGTCGTTACGGGTAATTGTAAGCCTGACAACCAGTCTTACCAAAGGTATCTTGTAACCCAGTAACTGGGTTGTGGAGATCAGATAGGCAGTCGCTCCATGTAAAATACTGGTTGGTATTCAGCTGCATCTGGTTAGACTGAAAGCCGACCTCACCATAGTTCGGAAAATGCTAGGTAGAATTTTGGTAAAGTTAAACGAAATCTATACAGAAGATTTCTTTTTAACTTTGGTCCGTCAGCACGCTATTCGTCAGCTTGAGAGAAACCAAAAATTGAAATACAACATTCTGATTTTGACTAACGACAATGGTTGTTCTACTAAAACAAACAATTTTTCTTCTACATTCTTGAACACAAGGTCTACCAACAAGCTTTCATTTCAAAACTACTCCACGCATCTCGCATTTACCAAGAATTTTTGCTATCACATTTTCTTGTAGCTAAACCTATCAATTGTTCCATTATCCGCACTCGTAAAACGCTCCACGATAATATTTTATTACGTAAAAGAAGAAAAAAAATCCTTTACAGTATAATAAAGTCTCGGGGATCGCACGTGCGTCGTGCGCTATGTCGTCTCCATTATGCGATACTGTAAAGCCGAAGGGTTCTGTAGCAAGGGCGTTCAATTTTACACTCCATAACGTATCATTACTAACTACGTCATTTACAAGGAGATTTTCTGCTTCAAGTGTGCAAGGATATATCTCACTTAAAGTAATCTTGTTATCTGTAATGACGATTGAGAGATGACGTACTCAGACTTGTATCGTAAGTAACTCTTCGTGGGACTAATGGTTCAAGTCTTGTATAATGAAGGGGGTTCCCACCAATCAAATCCAGTGGAGCATATTTTGGACATACTTTAAATATATTTAGATTGTCACCGTAGGAGTAATTATAGCAAGCAGGATTTGTTTTTGACTTGCTTGTCCATCAAATGTGTTGAAAGATTTTGTCCCAACTAAAGCTTTCCACCTTTGGACACACCTCATGCCAAAGCAAAATATTCAGGCTTTCATAAATAAACAAAAGGAGAAAAGGGAATTTCTATTGTAATTAAAAACCCTAAAAGCAACAAACCAAAGCAAGATTTGAACGTATCCAAACCCAAAATCCAACATTTCCTTAAAAACTTCACACATTCGTGTAATCCGAAGCAAGTTCCATGTAAAACTAATTTAATAAGGCACCGCGCGACCGCGGTACCGTGGGAGCAGCCATTAGTGCGCCCGCGCATTTAAAAGTGCATCAACGCGTAGCACTCCTGCGACACAGATCATTAAGATACGGCCTACGAAAAAAATATGGAGACGAACTGTTTTTGTGGATCATTATCGTAAAGCTGATACATTCACAGCTGGGATTATTTGAAGTTTTTGTGTTCTATCATTACTATTGCTTGATTTGTTCACTGTCTCCTTACATAGATGGGAATTTCTTACTTCGACAATCAGATTGCTTATCAAACTTTCATCGTTTTTCTTTTGCAGTTAAACCTGTTATATGGATAAAATAATATATTTTCAAACGTAAGATTCTTTTCTTTTCTCATACTCGGAAAGTAGTGTTTGTTTGATCCGAATAGCGGATGGAAGACGCTGCTTCCCACCTTTGGGAGGGCAAGACTCGTACTCTTAGTAATCGGTGCCCTCTCTAGGGCGACAATGAATTTTAAAAATAGAACTACTTGATTCCTTCAGACCCTTGTATAACAAATTACTATTTCGTTACTCCTACGTCCCTCAAGACATCCGTCTGATGTCGGCTGTAAATTAATAGTCCCTTCTGTTACTCCGTGACTCTAAGAAAATATTTGTACGTTACGTCACACTGGATTCCCACAACTGCCACCGGTTGAGAAATTAGTCCGAGCTTCCATTAATTTTATTTCGGCTGATTAATTACAGAAGTCACGGTAATTGTAGGAAGAACGTTATGCTTTGGTTGCGAAATGATGCGCTGCCCCCGCATTACTTCTATGAAAGGGCTGATGATTTGTTAGTAAACGTTGCTGTCGCACAATGAAAATGAAAGTCGCAAATCGTAAAAATTGGTGGGCACATTGTTCAATGTAGCGTCAAAATTTGACAAGGAATTGTAATAAAGAAATGTTTTGTACCTATGCATGTGGAATAGTTCTATTGTTTATTAATTTAGTATCATGTTTATTTAGTATAGAAATAGGCGAAGCCGAAATCCATGAATTCAAGAATAACACCAATTTTGATCAACGGTTGAAAAAGATGCGTACTCTTTTTTTTTTCTAGTCACCTGCGTGCTCCTGTTTTGTACCAGGCAAGCATAAGCTAACAGGAATAGTTAAGTATCAGTAGCACTAGCAATGGATGTATGGATCGAAAAAAGTTTGGTTCAACAGTTCCCGCTCAATCGCAGCTGCTGTGCGTCTAAGTCCACTGAATATTAAAGTTAGCATAGTATAGTTCCTCGAAGAGTTTTTCTATTGTTTAAAGTTTCGTTTAGCACTAATATGGCAATATCTAACATCATTAAAAAATATTAAAATAACTAACTTATTTCGATTAGTCCTTCATTTTTTTTTCAGCCAGCGGCGATAGACAATGGTGATGAAAACACAATAAAATCACTACCAGGTCCAGTCTCCATAACAACAAGATCAAAACTTCAGTATTAACGGGAATCGGGAACGGGTATTTCTAGTCCTAGTTCCCAAGTCTTAGCTTCCCCGACCTCTGTGTTCCTAGTAATAAAGTTCAAAGTAGTGTGGTTTGCACGTGCGATATCAAATTTCTGACCGTTACATCAATGGTCAGACCACCGACATTGGGTTTCCGACTGACTGGATACAGGTAATGCTTCCAAGGAGCTGGCTTTTTGATATAATTAGCCGATACGAGCTGTGAAACGGTTTCTTTGAGTTGCGGTAATGTTGTGTTGATAGTGTCTATGGACATGACAGTTTCGCTACCTAACTGTTACCTATTTCATTTTGTAAGCCTCGACGATTTCCAGCAGTTAAAACTTAGATGTAACCTTTTAAAATCCAAATACTGATTAGACACGTCAGATCTATCAGCATTCTACTCAATTATCCTCCCATTCATCTTCCAAAAGGAACAAAAAATACGAATCCGAAACCAAAATAATACATTTCAAGAATCAAGCGAAAGCCGATTATTAGCCGAGCCGCCAACCTATCGCGACGGACCGTATCTGGCGCCTACAACCGGCCATAAATTCGGAGCCAGTCATTTTTTTTTTATTCTTCTCCGTCGGTTGCCGGGCAAAGGACTGGCCTAGTTTATGAAACAATGAAAACAAACTTATGTCATGTAGGTACATACTGTTAACAGATGCAGCGATACGCCCAATGATCGGTACAGGCGCGAGCTGAAGTCATTTTATGTAAAACAAATATTATCGCGCTATAAAATTAAAGCAATTAGAAACGTGGAAGACATTAGGGTGTTATTCTAAAGTATTTTAGTTTAATGGATCTAATTCATCCAACAGACCAAAGATAATTATAGACCTGGATGCGACGACCTAATGTAGCATTTCTAGCGAACCGCTGGTTATAAAGGAATTAGCAATCTGATGGTTAGATTGCATAAACAACACTTTGCACATGGCTGTTTATATAGCCAATCAATAGTCTAATAAAATTCAGTTATTACCCACACAAAACACAATAAATCCGTAAAGGTGTACTGAGAAAACTGGTAAAAATACTCACAAATTCGACTATACGCTTACATAAGTCTAATTCTTTGGCTTGACGGCAAAACATTTACGCGCGAAACAGTCCGCGAAACCTTCTACAAAATTACGTGTAAATTATCACCAAGTTCATAAAGTAATCAACACATGGTTTACACAGTGAATAATTAGTCTAGACCAGAACTTAGTAGAAACATTTGGTGTAATGTAAACCACTGTTTCAGTGTTTATGTCTGCGCTCTGCCTCGGTGATGTAACGCAGACTCTAAAATATGGGATTTGCATCATACTTGTGTTAGATCATACTTTTCAGTGGAATATGGCTTAGATACAGTGTTTGAAGGATGTTTCGAATAATACTGGATGATTTTTTTTAACCAACCAGAATTTTATACAGGATGTTCCATCCATGACTATTAACAGCTTTCACTATGGGACCAACTCTGAAATCACGAAAAAAAAACAGCTGTTTTATTAAACTGCTGATTAGTTTTGTATTCAAAACTTGACCAAAATGTACGAAACACCAGATTTTTTTTCGTGATCTCAGAGTTTGTGCCATAGTGAAAGTGGTTCATGTTCACAGGTAGAACAGCCTGTAAAAATTTAAAGACGGTAAAAAATCATGCACTATAAAAAATCGGTAAAAAATCATGCAGTTTTTCTAGTATGAGACACACATGTATTTTATATACAACGTGTAACGTTAAATGCGCAAAACCTCAGACACCCCACTTGATTTTTAATTCAATTGACCTATTTCAGAGAGAAAATAAGTTAGTAAAAAAATTGTAAAGGTTTTATGTGCTGTTTTAGTTTTACTGGCCATTCTGATCGTTTCTTAAGTCTGCGACGACGCTTTATCGAGGGAGGAGTCGTCAGCGGGCCGCTGCGCCGCGCTGACCTTGGCTTGATTGACCTATTAATAAATAGACACGGCAACGTTTTTAATGAAGATTTTTTGAAAAATGTGACCTATATTAAAAAGTGGTTCAATTAATTCTGCTCGTTATTCTGATCAAACTATTTTCAGGTTTTGCGCATTTAACGTAACACGTTGTATAACTTTTCTTCCTGTTTGTTAGTTGAAAGTACTTAAGCTTTTCAGTTTCGTTACTTCCGATAATTTTGTGGCTTAAGTTGGAGCTAAAGCGCAGATTACACTAGAAGAGTAGGTATTGCTTTGATGTTGTGCTCAAAAATGATTGTAGGTACTTAAAGTAAATGTGGACTAACTTAGCAACTACAGAACTAAAACTAATAGACAATAGGGGAGACCAAAGACAATACGGATGGATTATGCGAGAGAAGATATAAATGAAAAGATGAGTGTGTAAGGAAATGCACCAGAGATCAACATGACAAACTTTGGACGGAACAAGGCGAGTGCATACAGGCTAAGGAAGCACTTCCTGCAATGGATAGCCGCCTCACGAAACAGGTTCTCCGTCTAACTAAATAAAAGCTGCGTACGGTTACTGCAGCTTTAACTGGCCACGGGTCATTTAATAAACACCTCTTTGTCATAAGAGTAACAGACAGTCCGCTGTGCAGGGCCTGCATGGAGGATGACGAGACAGCGGCACATGTGCTTCTGAGCTGCCCGGTGGTCGCCACGTATGTACCTACAGGGCAAAATACTTCGGTAACCCAGGTACCCTACGTGAGACGGTCAGTAACATCAAGCCGTTGCTGGCCTTCCTTGAAGAGCTGGGGTGGATAGAATGATCGATTTTCCCACCCGTACGCAAAATACGGGCATTGACGTGGAGTTGCGGACACCGGCCCGTATTACCTATTACCTATAAATGTGAGTGTGGTATGAATGATAACGTGACAGCAAACAGAAAGTAATGGTTGAAGAAAATATCCTGCGCCGGAACGAAGTAAGAATGAGACAAGGGCAGGAAGAAGAAGAAGGAGACCACAAAATCTGAACGACAGAGAAACAAAGATCTTTTGACTGATAAGACGAAGAGAACGTTTAGCCTATTCCTACTTAAAATTACCTAGACTACACTAACAATTTGTAACTGCACAAAGGAGCTATCCGTGCATTCAATTCAAATGAGACAAGCAACATAAAACAACTACTTAAAACTAAACAGTACTGTAATCCAATTGAAAAAGTCGCCTGCTAAAATATTTAACAGATTCAATAGAATATAAAGAATTGAAAACAATGATAGAGAAATAAATATCTGACATTATGAAGTAAATTTACAAACTTTTGAGGAATGTATCAGCATAAAAAGATGCCTGTAATACGAGTAGAAGCGGTAAAAGGGAAGAGCTTAAAAAACTGACAAACACCAATGTAAGTTTTCTGAATGTGCATCTTATATTTTTCTAAGTCAAATATCAATAACTTATGATAAGAGCTCAACTGTCACTAATGAGATGAGACACAATTAATTTTTCTATTAATACTGAGCTTGCCTAACAGACGAGAAGATAAAGGAAAGTTTTGTGTATTTTTTTTCCAGAAATGCATCAAATTACAGGATACCAGGACCATCAACATATTCTCCAGATCACTGATACATGTAGAGCCGCCCGCAGCGTTGATGACAATGTTCGTGGACGTAAGTACCTGACGAATGTTCGTTTAATTTATTACAAGCAAAGTATTATGTAAATTAAACCATATACACGAATAATCTGGTATTGCAGTGAATAGCAGTCACTTGTTAAACAACGATTTGTTATGAAACTAGGCCGCGGAGCAATGAATACCCGCTGCTACAATACTTCTGCGTCTATCAACTTAATGTACTGGCTTATAGACACAAATAATGTTTCATGTAAAAACAAGCAGACAAGACATTGCCCTACTTTTTGAAACGCAGGTAAAATGGAATATTATCAAGGCAGGAGAGATCGAATTTGATAAAATGTCGAATAATGTAACTGAACTTGTAATAAGTCATCGTCTTCAACTAGCATAATCAGACTATGATGTGTGTCATCACGCGGGCCTAGTGCGGGCTGATAGATGTTACATGTCTTCTAATTTCTGGTTCCAGGACATGCCGGATTCCTCACGATGTTTTCCTTCACCGTTTTGAGAGCAGTGGTGATGAAATTATTTACACAAAGCGCCTGCCTGGGTTCGAACCCACGACATACAACTCGTAAGTCGGGGCCGTTGTCACTGGGTCACCACTTCAACTAATAAAGAATCCAATGAAAAGAGGCTGTAAAATCAAGACTATCAAATTGATGCCTCATGTACACATACAGATGAGAATATAGGTACACGCGTTTCAAAACTAGACTAGGTTTGTAGAATCTAAACATTACTGATTCTAGGTCGTAGGACTAGAGCATCAAGCTAATTGTGAGAACAATTCGGCCTCACTTAAATTAGAACTGGCAGATTGAGACAATTTTCCAATTAGATTATATAGTTACAAGTTCTATAAAAGACAACTGTTGAAGCGTAGATTATGTAATTTAATCATTGCAACCTCTTGAATTCGATCACCATACGTGCGCCTCGTTTTCTACGCATATTTTTCGAAATAGGGTAGGGTGAGTTTTACTTGTTTGCGTTTCATCTCTTCCATTTCATGTTTACCTGGTACCGATGTTTACGTTTTGTAGCAAAATAATAGTATAACTGCTATGGATTACATTTATAGTTGTATGTGTGCCGCCTTTACTTTCATTTACAGCGCATTCTATTTTAGTATTTCCTTCCTTTTTTATTTTATTTTCTTTCATCATATCCTACTTTTCGTGTTGACAGTACACTAACTTATGCAATATTTGTTTCATAAAAAAAAAACAATGTACATATGTCGTTTATCTTCAGATATTTTTTTTTTCATTCACTGTTCGGTTTTCTCAAGTTAGTCAATTGAGCATTTTTATTCTTCACGGGAAGTCAATACTTATAACTTCTTCTCAAAAAGGACCCAAGCTGTAAGTAATAATAATAATTCATTCGAATCTCCGAAACTGCCCAGGGAATTTAATGAACAGACTAAATATTGAGCAATAAATCAATTCCTGCTATCATTACCGTTTTTTAAGGCACGTGCCCCGCTTCCTTCCTCTATGGGCGGCAATGTACGAAGACGACTTGGCTTGTGGGCTATTTTAGGAGCAATCACCTTAGGGTGGCCGCGGTGTTCAAAACATCAATCTCTGCTTTGTGATTTTTCTTCATACAATTTTACAAACAACCACCCGTGTCTTTATTAAGTTCGGTCACATCCATAACTTAGTTGTTTGACACTTGTCGGTGGTAAATGTGGGGTAATTGTGGAATACACTATCAGTAGCAATGGTTCATTTTGACAGTTCAACATCATTAATTGTGTTATTTACGTTGTTGAGCAGACATTTTTTTCGTACATTGAAGCATGGATGTAATAAGTGTGGTAATTTCTAGAATACCTTATTCTTATTCTGGCATTTCTTTATACATTTGACTTTTTGTTTCCGTTGGTTTATGTCTTATACAGACGCCAGCACATCAAGCTACTACAACCTGTCAAATTTCTTCAATAGATTTTCAACTTTATCGCTACAGTATGAGGTTCAAGGTTCATTGGGAAAATTTGACAGTTTCGGGTAGATTGATGTGCTGGAGTATGTACTAAATAAGTACTTCTATAAAATATTCTACCTACAACTGATACCTTGTATCAGTTGTAGGTAGAATATTTTATCCCCATGTCCATATGCACTCGTAAAAAAATTTTTCCGGAACATTGATGTATTACAACATTTACAAGAGCTTCCAAAAAAATATTGGGGCAATTCCCTAGTAACAAAAATTTAAGGCAAAAATACAACTTCTGCTCCCATAAAAACGGTCACAAAAGAATTTTACCGAGCAATCAAATCGCAAAATACATTTTACTGCCGTAATTCCGTATTTAACAACAGTCCTATTGCTACAAGAACTCTTGAATCGAAACTGGGGTACCGGGAAGCGACGTAAAAACCCCGTAAACTTTATAATAATTGTTGTTGTTAACTTTAATTCTGTAATGCTGATTGATTCACGCCGTTAAACATTTATAACATCATGATCAGGTGATGCCGTTATTTTGTAATTGATTTTCATGGAATTACATGTACATTGAAATGTAATGATCTTCGTGTCAAATTTAATGATGTGTATTATATAATATATGACTTTGTGCTCTTACACTTAGGTTATCAAAACGTGTTCATGTTTTTTTTTTTTCTACAAGACGTCGTCCCTCATATACAAGAGAGAATATGCAGAACACAAGGAAGCTCTGAAAACAGTTTGATGCGGAGTTCATCTTCAAAGTGGGATAATTTCGGTCGTCAATGAACGAAAGAAGATCTCTCACTTAGTCTGTTATCTATCATAAGAAGTTACAGGAGCATTTCTTCATAGAGGATGACCAATGACCAGCCCATCCTTATGCAGACAGTCCATCATTGTGGAAAAAGAGGAACACCCGTGCGATTCTGTAACCATCTCACCGTAAAAGCTTGGGTGAAGTGAGCGTGGAGTGATCTGTCATTCGCTAGGGATTAACACTATTAAGTGCTCACTTAACTTATGTTTTCACGGTGACATCTTTACAGAATCGACCGGCTGTAAAGTGACGATCACCAAGATCGTGAGTAGGTATACATATTACGTAGAGACCACATAGACAAACATAAACATTTTGGCCAGCCAGATGGGTGTGAGGGGGTAGTGAGGCCAAAACCTACCCCCTCCCCCTGTTTCAGGTCTATATAACACCGTCTGTAAACTGTGCAAACCTAGTACTTTATTTATAAATTCGGCCTGGGATCTGTGCCTGTATTCCAGTGTGTATCACGTATCCTACCCCTTTTCTCTATGAACGGACTCTGTAATACGTAATACTCTGCCGTTCATGCTAACCTAGTAGGAATGTTTATAAAATATTTCGGAATCGACCTGGATTTGAGTATGGACCTGAAAAATAAATAACTACACTTTCTTTCATTAGCTTTTAGTAATTGCCATTTCGTTATTTGTGTTTACTTCGTTTCTTCAAAATTTAATTTGTGAATCTGTTTCTGAAGAAGGTATAAGTGGCACCAGCCACTAGCTCAAGAAATTGTTGTTATATCTGCCGGTCGATTCTGTAAAAATCTCACCGTGAAATCATAAGTGAAGTGAGCACTTAATAGTGTTAATCCCTAGCGAATGACAGCTCACTCCACGCTCACTTTACCCAAGCTTTCACGGTGAGATGGTTACAGAATCGCACGGCTGTTATTAGTAGAAAAGAAATGGCTTCACCGATACCTCTGAACTTTAGTTCTGGATGGATTATTCTGATCCAGATGGGGTCAATTTTATTACTTTATTTAGTCATCATCTGCCTAGCCTTTTCCCAACTATGTTGGGGTCGGCTTCCAGTCTAACCAGATGCAGCTGAATACCAGTGCTTTACATGGAGCGACTGCCTATTTGACCTCCACAACCCAGTTACTGGGTTTTGAGACTGGTTGTCAGATTTTCGGGCTATTGACGACCGGTAACGACTGTCAAAGATCCACGAATGACAGCCGGGGACCAACGGCTTAACGTGATTTACGAGGCACGGAGGGTCTTGGTATCTGAAGATGGTCACCTTTCCAGGGACCAACCGCGGCAAGCGTTGCTTAACCTGATCGATCGACCCGTGCGGCTCTTATTACTTAACCACCTTTATTGAGTAACAAGTGTTATTTATCAAGATGTCGATGTCGCTTTCGTCATTTCATAAACATTCATCAGAAGTCCCATGTAGACCTCTGCTGAACTAAAATAATTACTTTGTAAATACCTTTCCTAGACATTCAAATTATTATACAGCGTGTAACGGAAAGGGGGTATCAACCCTGAAGGAGGTGAATGTGCTCATGAAACTCAACAGCTTTCCCCAAAGAACATAGGTCGAAATATGAAAAAAAAATTTGGCCCTCCCATAGTAAATCAATCAGCTGGTAGTCAGTTTTGTAAGGGAGGGCCAAATTTTTTTTTCATATTTCGACCTATGTTCTTTGGGGAAAGTTGTTGAGTTTCATGAGCACATTCACCTCCTTCAGTATTGATACCCCCCTTCCGTTACACGCTGTATAATAATGTTAATTATTCATCTAAAAATGTGCTTTAAAAATCTCTTCAGTATCTATGTGAGCTTATTAATGTCCAGCCGTGCGATTCTGTAACCATCTCACGGTGAAAGCTTGGGTGAAGTGAGCTGTCATTCGCTAGGGATTAACACTATAAGTGCTCACTTCACTTATGATTTCACGGTGAGATTTTTACAGAATCGACCGGCTGTAACTTTTGCGCCTATTATTTCCCTAGTAAAACACTTATGGCTGAATTTTCCAACACCATATTATTTTATGTGAGGAATAATTTGGAATTTTTGATAGTTCTGCCAAACAAAATCTGTTAGACGTCAATTTTATTCCATGAATAAAAATTATCTGTCGACTGAAAAATCAGCCCTATCTCGTACATTGTAAACTGTATCCTACATTCATATTCAGGGCTTTCCTGTCTTCCTAGTAGAATATGTTGTTTTTGTTACATAATACGGATGGTCTCCCGAAAATCATATTTTGGTCATCTCACCACATTCCCAAACAAATGAAAATCGTAACGTACAGGACAGGACTGAATACCTTAATAAAATGTACAAATAAACCCGTATTGCTTACTAAATAACATTTTATAAGGGCCAAATAATATTGTAATCCGAGTACATGTAGATGGATGAAGCTAATAAACATTTCCTAACAAGATAGTTACATTGGATAGTGAATTTGTTAAAGCTTGTTTCCATGCGATTAATGGTTGAGCAGCTAAGTCATAGGTCGGGCTTTCACTTGTGTGTGACCCTACGCAGCTCTGCCTTTACATAGAACCCTAGTACCTATACAACGTGTAACGTTAAATGCGCAAAACCTGAAAATAGTTTGATCAGAATAACGAGCAGAATTGGACGTACTTATGCAAACGGGAACCAACCCACACAACGACAGTTTCGAGAAAAAACGATTTTTAACAAAATGTTGTGTAGAAAGTAAACTGTTCACAATTATGAAAGAATTATTTTGCAGTATAGTGTAAGATAATACATTTTAAGAATCTATATGAAAAAAAAAGCGTTTTTTTATATAAAAAGTGCTATTTTTTAAATAAACTATCTCTGGTTCCTTCTTGCAAAAAAGCTAATATGTGGGTTGGTTCCTTGTTACAATATATAAACATGTGTATATTATTAGTGAAAATATCAAAAAGTCAGGTTTTTTATGGAAATATTATTTAAAAATCACTTAGATACCTAATTACTTATATAATCGGCTCAACTTGCTCCAGAGGGAGCGAGCTGAGGAACCAGATGGGTCAAAATATTAATATATTATTTTCACTCATCTGGTTCATCCACCTCGAAATCAGGTTGCCCTGAAAAACCTTCCAGATCATCATCAATTCTATCGTCTCCAACCACATTAATATAAAAGCCATGGGCGTCTATAGGAATGAGGTGCAGAAGGCTCTTCAGGTCCTTTAACTTAGCGTCAGAAACAGGCTTCCCGTTTAGCCAGAGGTTCGTTACCTCCCTTGTAAGAACAAAAGTTGGCCTACCGCGTATATTTTTTTTTATGTTAACCCTTTTATAATCCTTGGTCAAATTAGTTCTCATAAAAATTGTGAACATTTCCTCCTTTTTGAGTATTATTTCCTTTGTGTCAAGCCAGGACACTTTATGACCATCTACAGTTTTCTTCCTATTTGATAAGCTTTTTCCAGCTTCAATGAAGACAAGAAATCTTCAGGCTTCATTATCTGTACGTGCATGGTTTATTTTTTTTAGAATTTTTCATAATTATTATGATTATTACATTCATCTGTGTATCTAATCAGGTGTGTATATCCTCTGTTGTTTTTACAGAAGATTCAATTTTTCCGAAATCAGTGTTGTTGGGAAGAAAGCTGTGTCCCGATTCTAGAAATCGTATATTGATTTGTTCAATATGTTGTTTTATATTACAGTTTTGTCCACCGCACGTATCACTTCATAGGATTAGGTGTTTCCCTTCACCAGCAGTTTTCACCACCAAATAATCAGGGATAAAACGGGACGTCCGTGGAGATACATTATAAGATACATAAGTCAGAGGGGACAGATGTTGTTAGCAAAGCAAAATTTAAATAAATAACATATAAAGCTTTTATCGCCTCCAACCTGAACGTTGCTGTCTTCATCATCTGATTCTGAACAGCTGTCAAGGCGACAACTTCGAAGAATGGCTTTTGTCCTTGCACTCATATTTTTTTTTTTCGTAGTTAAAGACCAACTTTTAGTTACAACTTTTGTACGTGTTGTTGTGCGAGGTAAACTGTTTATTGAATTACTGTTTTGAAATAATGTTTCCAAGTTCAGTTCAAAAGTTATCATATTTATAAAAAAATAACTACCATGTTGTACACAATTAGTTTTTCTTTATTAAATTAAACAAAAGAACTAAATCCAGAGTTGCGTATTTTTTTAAGAAATTGTAATGACAAAAAAAAAACACGTACTTTAAAAAAATAATAAAGAATCATGTCAAATGGATTTTTGCAGTAGGTAGTAGGTAATTTATCTGTTTTTTTATTACACATTCTGGATCCAAAACACGTAATCGGTTATAAATTGCAAATAAAATAATATTAACAAGGAACCATGTGATATGAATCTCATAGACTGACGGCAATTTTATTATGCAAACTGGAACCAAACCGCATGATCTCTTTTGTAAATTAAAATAAATATGCTTTATGCGGAACCATGTGACATGGTTCTTTGTCAATCAATATAATCACAAAGATTTGCAGTTTTTAACAGTACCATCCAGCATGGGTCTTTTTATTTTATTCGGAAACTGCTATTATATGAGTTGGTATCTTTGTCGAATAATGTTTTGATAAGAAAGAGTCATCAGAAAACTATGAACTTTATAGGGCCGATAGAAGGTGCATTTTAAAATGTTTCTGTATACTTAACTCAATTTTGACCTATTTGTGGGTTGGTTCCCTTTTGCATAACTACGTCCAATTAATTGAACCACTTTTTAATATAGGTCACATTTTTCTAAAAATCTTCATTAAAAACGTTGCCGTGTCTATTTATTAATAGGTCAAGCAAGCCAATGTCAGCGCGGCGCAGCGGCCCGGTGGCGACTCCTCTCTCGATAAAGCGTCGTCGCAAACGCAAGAAACGATTAGAATGGCCAGTAAAACTAAAACAGCACATAAAACCCTTAAAATTTTTATAACGACTTATTTTTTCTCTTAAATAGGTCAATTGAATTAAAAATCAGTTGGGATGTCTGAGGTTTTGCGCATTTAACGTTACACGTTGTATATGTTCAGATTTGAATTAAGCTGCTTCCCATTTTGGAAGTCTTCTATTTAATAATAAAAAAACTTAAATTCATCCACTGACAGACATTTTGCACAAGAGTTCTTTATAAATAACAAAGGTAATGATGAAGGATTTTTGAAAATGTATCCCCAAACCCCTTTATACATTTTCAAACAGGGCATGAAAGTTTGTAAGCTAGGTCGTAGTTTTGCCTACAGAAACGTTTCTTTTTAAGCGCCTTGTCTTTTTCTTCAGTAGTAGACTATCTATTTATTTCAGATGCTTTTGTCACATAATATGTCGCTATGAATCCAATATTCATTTCGACTCAATCTACTAATCAAACCCAAACCTAAACCCAGGCAGATCGACTTTCGAATCTTCAAGAAATTCAATCGAATTTAAGTTTTATAGCTTGAACTTTAAATAACTTCTACCGGACTTCGTAAACGTGCGTTGGATAGCCAAACACTACCGACAGGAAATCACCAATAACAACTCATTTTGGAGTGTTTGACAATATTGAAGGCAGTTAACCACCGGTTCAGAATGCTAAAGTTGCTAAAAAGCCACAACAATGGAGTGATAAACTAATTATTCACAACTAGCTGTTGCCCGCGATTTCGTCTGCGATCCAGGATGAAAAGTAGGTAGCCTATGTCCTTCTCCAGGTCATGGTTTACCCATGTGCCAAATTTCATCCAAATCCGTTCAGCCGTTTTAGCGTGAAAGAGTAACAAACAAACAAACTTACTTTCGCAATTATAATGTTAATATTAAAAAATAAAATAAACAAATAAAGTTAGGATAATGGAAGTTTGTTCGTGTGTTCCGTGTATAATAATGGCGTCGATTCCCTTCTTCGCAAACTAAACTAAATTAAATTTCAGTGCATCTCTATGTCTCAGTGCAGTTTCTATTTCATTAAGAAGAGGACAGAAGATAAGCATTAGTTTAGTCCTGTTAAATTAGTCAGCACCTGACGTAAATTGACGTATTTTTAGTAGTCAATTTTTTAGTCACGTCTAATCTTGTCTATGGAGTATCTTAATTTGACAGGACTAAACGAATATTTATCTTCTGTCCTTTTCGTAATGAAATAGGAAGAAAAAGATGCACTGAACTTAAATTTAGTGTAGTTTGTGAACAAGGGATTCGGCGCCAATGTGCGGTGTTGGCGCCAATATCTGTTTCATAACTTTCGTATTCATAGTACTTACAAACTAAACAAACGTTTTGATCTTTTTCGTGCTTTTGTTTGTGGTAAGTTAGTAAGTTGGGTTTTAGCAACTTTATTATCTTTATTTGGCTACTATCACCATTTTTTCTGCCGAATGTCTTTCGGCAGCAATATTACCACATATCCTCCCACATGGCTTCCCCAAATCATCGCCACAACAACCGGTCCTCTCCCTTCATACAGCGGATTCCAGCTATCTTCAAATCCACCGTGAAAACGACATAGTATTTTATAACTAAGTAAAGTCTGGGAATTTAACTGACACATTACACGTCAATTTGCCATGTAATACCAATAGCAATTTCATAAAACTGCCAAAGAATGACAGTTGTGATTATTTGAACATGCGAACAATCAGTTGGAAGTTATTTTGGTAAGCACTTAATTTTCTTAGCTATACATCCCTAAGTAAAATTGTGTGCAGTTTTTGCCCATCTTCTTCTTTATCACATTAAGCTGAATTTAAAAAAAATCGTAATAACTACTTAGAGTTGACAATAAAGTCAACAGAACAAGGTACCTATTGGATGATGAACAAGCTTGCCCTGCTAACATGTCTAATTCGATGAGTACCATAGACGTACTGGCCGAACAACGGGCCGTTTCCGTGTTTCCAAAATCAATTACACCGTTTACCACCATACGGTATACCCGGGAAAGAATTTAGGTGAACTTTTCCGAGCCATTTTATATAGTTTGCGTAATATCATGCCAGTTATGGATGCGTTGTTTTGACAGATGGACTATAAAACTTGTACTCGTAAATGCTTGAGTTATAACTAAAAGAACGGGGATTAAACTCATAAGTTTGCAGTTGACACAGTTTTGCAACGTTTCAACACGCATTGTTTGAAAAAAATGATCTTATAAACACACATGGACGACCGGTAGGACAAACTGTTTCATTTTTTGTCCATCGGCGGAAATACAAACATGGTCAGAACAATGGCTTCTCTTATTTTGGTTGAATATTCGTCACATAGTCGGTCGTTGTCTACCGCGCTCCGTCCGTCTGTCCCAGGATGTGACTCAAAGAACGTGACTACATGATATGTAGTATCTAACAGTAAAAATTGCTTTAAATATTTGCATGTAATGTGCAAATTGTTGCTTCATAATGTCTTGTATGTACAATTCGCCGGTTACGTCAAGTTCATGACCCTCTCAGTAAAGCTAGAGTGAGAAAGAATACAAACTACCCTTGAACTTGGCTCGCTCTCTTTCCCTCGTTGTGTTAATCGATCAAATTAAACACGTCATATTATTGCGTCACCGTTCCAACGAAGGATGTCACCCGTGGTACCAGGAGTTCATAGGTGATAACTAGTAGAACAGTGACGACATGGATAAACATGGATACAAGAAGAGTTTTATGTGGAAAACTGCTGAAAATGCAGTTCCTGATAACGGTATCAAGAATTTAGGTTTCGAGTTTCACGGAAATAAAGCATTTAATTATTATCAAAGAACCGGAAATTTAAGTTTCCGTTTAATAAATACCTCAATGAATACCACGAATCACGGAAGATAAACGAGTCTTATCATCTATTTTATTTTATTGAATACAGCACAGTCACAGTCACCGCAGTGCAGCAGAGTTAGAAATTGTAAATTGTACAGACGCCAGCACATCAAGCTACCCGAAACTGTCACATTTTCCCAAACAACTTTGAACCTTATGCTTTAGCGATAAAGTTGAAAATCTATTAAAGAAATTTGACAGATTGTAGTAGCTTGATGTGCTGGCGTCTGTACAATCTATCAAATTAGATTAGGTCAAATTAGAGGTAGATTTTCAACATTATCGCTAAAGCATTAGGTTCAAGGTTGATTGGGAAAATTTGACACTTTCGGGTAGCTTCATGTGCTGGCTGTCTGTACATAACGATAATCCAATTAAATGTAAAGTCTTTGTTTAGCTGACGTCTGTTGACTTTACGTACAAGACGCTACTTTCAGTGAGTTCTGGTAATGCTGCAGAATGAAGATGGAGATACAGTTTCTTCAAAAATCTAGGGTAGTTTCTCAGAAACTACAAAACTAAATAAATCATTAATGGAATCGATTTGATTAAAGTAGTTGTTGGTTCATCATTCAGTCATCTTTAATCAAAATAAATTCTTCGCTACTTAGTGTGGGTAGTTGGACGTCGTTATCACATAAAAAAATAATTTTATTTGATTGTCTAGACTCAAACAATAATCAAATAAACGTGTGTATTTACATTAGGTCTTAATAAAGACTACACCATAATGATAATGGACGAAAAGCAAGTATATTTCTAAATTTTTACCATAGAATGCTTTTGTGACATTTCAAAGCTTCGCTATGTGAAAACAGCATGGTGTGATATGACAGATAACGTAAATGGAAACACAGGATTGGCGTATGGACAGAGAATGTATCGCGCATGTGTGCGCGGTGCGGGCGTGCGGCGCTGTAACGCCCGGCAAGTACCAGGCGCCCAGAACACTGCAAGAGGCCTTTGTTATTGTTCCACAATGTGTGAAAGAGGCGGAAGATGGGTGGTAACCACGGAAAGTTGGGGTGGATTGGGGAAAACTTTGACTTGTGTGCTGTAAGGTGTAACAATGACGACGCAAAATGTTTGAGCGAATTTACATGACTGATACAGGCTGATGTTACATTACGTTTTATAATACTTCTCATATTTTATTGATTATGTTTGTCTTCTTATAGTTTTTAATTTGTTAAAATTAGAGGATAAAAAGATAAAAATAGTTTGTTGGGCACGAAACTTGGTACTTAAATTAAACATTTCCTGTAATTCAATTCAAAACAATGCATATGGAAAAAAATTGAGTTTGACTAATAGCCACATTTGTATGTGTCTAGTATAAACCTACATAAAAGAACAATGGTCTCTTTTGCCTACCGGAATATAAATGTAAAATGTCAATTTGGAATAAAATACAATTGATTGTCTAATCGTGAAAACTAAAGCAAAAAGCTAGAAAAATATACATTTTAATTTTTGTTTAATTTGAGTGTTGTGCCAGAAATATGTAATGTGTCGAGGGTGCGTTTGTGTGTGTGTTTAAAAGTTTATTTTTCAAAAGAAAGATAATCTTAAAAGTAAATCTTATCAAAATGTGAAGATATTTTGATGCTTAATTAGAAATTATACGCGTAAGCAAAGGGAAGGAGTAAGGGAAGACCTATGTATGACCTTTAAAGTAGTGTAATACCAACAACTTAGACCGCTATGTTCTTCCGGGAAGGCCTTAGAAGGCTTTACAAAATTAGCGTGGTCCACTGCATGTGTGGTAGGTACTAGTTAGGGTGCGTTTCCACAGAAGCGGAGCTGGGCGGAGCGGAGCGGAGACGTGTACGAATCGTCCAATCATAGACCAGACGAGTGACGCGATGAGGATTTCAACCATTGTCATTAGTCGATTCCTGCACGTCTCTGCTCCGCTTCGCCCAGCTCCGCTTCTGTGGAAACGCACCCTAAGTTCTGAGCTTAGTAGTGACACAAAACTGTGGTGATATTTTTGGAACGAAGTTCTTTAACGGAGCTTGCGGTAGGAGTAGGTAAACTTGGACAAATCGTCACGTCTCCATTCGACTTTTTTTACACATATTAGAATGAAAGAGAGAGAGAGATAATTATGGTTTTCGAGGGTGCTGATGCCAACAGTGAGATCAAAATGAAAATCCAAGATGGCGGCTGCGAAAGTTATCAAATTTTACGTCATTTTGAAATTTTTGCAGTCGCCGTCTTGGTTTTTTCATTTGAACTCCTTTTCTGCCGGGGGTCCCCCAACCCCACACTTCTTTTTTTAAAATGTCTTTCTTTCTGTACCCAAATGCGAATGCTTAATATTGCACTGCAAATTATTCAGTTGATCCCTGTAAACCACAGTATTATTAAGATGGTTTTAGTAGACTGAGATACTTATCTTCGAATTTATATTATTAACTAGCGACCCGCCCCGGCTTCGCACGGGTGCAATGGAGAAACACTGATAATTTTAGAGCCATTATTTCTCGTAAAAAGTATAGGATAAAAAATGGTTATTGTGGGTTATCCCTAAGAGATAGACATATACCATCGCGGACTTTTTTGTAGATCTTTTTAAGGTGTACAATACTGTAGTACATTATTTTGATCTATCTCGTAGGGTTAAGCCAGCGTTTGCAATGTAAGCGCACAAAAATGTGTTTATTTACGACATCACATTAGAAACCCCTAACATGATCAGTGTTTCTCTACTATATTATGCATGTATTATACATATAAACCTTCCTCTTGAATTATTCTATCTATTAAAAAAAACTGCATTAAAATCCGTTGCGTAGTTTTAAAGATTTAAGCATATATAGGGACAGACAGCGGGAAGCGACTTTGTTTTATACTATGTAGTGATGTAGTAAGTATACAGCGTGTAACGGAAGGGGGGTATCAACCCTGAAGGAGGTGAATGTGCTCATGAAACTCAACAACTTTCCCCAAAGAACATAGGTCGAAATATGAAAAAAAATTTGGCCCTCCCATAGTAAATCAATCAGCTGGTAGTCAGTTTTGTAAGGGAGGGCCAAATTTTTTTTAAATTTTTCGACCTATGTTCTTTGGGGAAAGTTCTTGAGTTTTATGAGCACATTCACCTCCTTCAGGGTTGATACCCCCCCCCCCCCGTTAAACGCTGTATATGGCTTGACAGTGTCAAGCCACAGGACACACATCCACACACACACAGCCACAGGACAGGTTGTCGTGGATGTAAATTAAAGGGTTAAACGTCTCTAGTTGACCCGCTTTACCCTTCGTAAACGTGGATCCACGTGAAACACAATAGCTTTTAAGTTGTTTCTGTAATTAAGTACGGCATTCAACCGGTTATGGGTCGACAATTCAATATCTAGTCATTCAATAACCCTTCAACAACTGCTATGTTTACTTTAATTTCTCTATCCATACAGTCATCATAAAGCTATTATGAACACCACTTCACATATAAACATAAGTGTCATACTGACTAACCCAAGCAATCTTCCAACAGCTTTATAGTATACAGTAAAATAGGTAAACAATTTCCTTTATTTAACCGTTCAGAGAGAGATTAAGTTCTAAATCAAATAATAAACTCATTGCAAAACTTAATAAGATTCAACATTACAATTACTGCAGTTGTGAATTATGTTTAATAAGAAAATTATAGACCGCTATTCCATTCCAAGAGTCTTGCACAGATCAGGGAAGTATGGCACAAAAGGGAGGAGGCCGAATACTCACAAGGAACAAGAGAGCCACCGATGATGATGATTATTCCATTCCTATCTATACTGCATGATTTTTGTTACCGTCTCCAAGTTTTTACAGGGTGTTCTACCCATGAATATGAACAACTTTCACTATGGGGCCAAATCTGATATCACGAAAAAAAATCTGCTGTTTCATACATTTTGGTCAAGTAGGGCTTGAACTTTTATATTAAACGGCTAATTTTTTTTCGTGATTTCAGAGTTGGTCCCATAGTGAAAGTTGTTCATATTCATGGGTAGAACACCCTGTAAAAATTTGTATACCGTAAAAAAAAAACTGCATCCGGTTAGACTGGAAGCCGAACCCAACATAGTTGGGAAAAGGCTAGGCAGATGATGATGAGATATTACGTGTAGGTACAGCCCTTTTCAACGTGGGATAAAAAATCTTCATCGATATTTGTAGAGAAAGTTTCTAATATTTTCTTAACAAGTCTTCTATTATCAATTTACACCTACGCCCAAATCGATTACTATAACTAGCTAAACAAATTATTAAAAGAGCACGTAATTGAAACACCTACGTTGTCGTTTATACAATTATTAACTATTGATCCTTTGTTTTTATTGGGTACATAAAATCTGTAAAATTGAACAAAAGTACATTTAGTACATACGCCAGCACATCAAGCTACCCGAATCTGTCAAATTTTCCCAATCAACTTTGAGCTTTATGCGTCGGCAATAAAGTTAAAAATCTATTAAAGAAATTTGACAGATCGTAGTAGCTTGATGTGATGGCGTCTGTACAATACCGCCATGTATTCATTAGAATAGAATAAAATACCTAATTTATTAGATACTCAATACTCAATGCTCAATATTTTTATTTCGAAATTTCGAAATGTACAGTTTTGTCAATAACGGGTCATAAATTTTACAGAATTAGGTAAATTACAGAAAACGAAAAACATTTTGTAAATCGTTCGTGTCATATTAAAACTTTTTTGCGAAGTAAATGTAAGCCGACTCACTCGCTCGTTGTAATGGATTGTGTAACCGTAGCGCGACCGGGATCGGGACGGCTCCCGTAATTCCCGAGCATCCCAAGGGACCTTGTAAATACCGTGTAACTTGTACTAGGACCGCATGAGTCATAAGGATGCGAGGGTACATCTTGAACACGCGCGATAAGAATAATTGGCCAGCTTTAGAGTGTGCCCTTTGCAAGTACTTACTTTGTTTATTTTTAAACCCACGGGAGATTAACTACGCTGTACTTCGAGCCTTAATGTAATGGTAAGATAAAGGGCAGTCTTTGATGGTATAAGTGTACACATACGATCATTGCTTGACTTTTTATCGATACAGATTTCATACGCATTTACTTGTAGAAAAATAATTAGTGTAACATTTATGGTGCAAAGCAAATTGCTTAATATTACCAAACTAATGGAACATCTCTTCCCTCTTACTTACTCTTTAACCCTTAAATGCATGATTTATTTTATCGTATTGCAAAAAATGCTATTGTATAGGTATTTATCTATGGGTATAATTTAGACGGCCACCAAAAATATTTTTAAGACTCTAAGTCTAGGCACCAAAATGGATTAACGGTCACCAAAATGGATCAACGGTCACCAAATTCTATCCAACTCAAAGATTAATATTAATAAAAATTTTTTGGGCACCCCGACACGGACAGGTTAGGTTCGAAGGGGATGACGGGGGCTCAATTGAGCGAGCGGAGCGAGCGAACGAGCCCCCGTCATCCACTTCGTGTTAGGTTCCTTTAAACCCTGCATACAGAAATAGGAGCCCCGCGTAGCGGGGCTCCGTCGACTACACCTTATTATTATTAAAGATAAGTAGCACAATATATAATATTTAGTCTAAAGTGTATTTTTAAGGCGTCCATATATTTTTATGACAGACAATAATAGGAAAAAATGGATTTATTTCATAATATTTTAGGAAACGTTATTTGGTGACCATTAATCCATTTTGGTAACCGTTTAGAATTTTTTTGGTTGCGAAATAGGTACTTTTTTGGGTGGTGTTTAAACATAAGCCTTTATCTATAGAATTTAGATAATAAATATATGATAATTATACAATAATATTAATATTCATAGAGTATATATATTGTTTTGACAAAAAGAGGTGCGTTCAGAAACTCACAGCTATCACAATCTTAAAAAAAAAATGACGTACTTTGTTGCCATATGGCAACATTATGCATTTAAGGGTTAAACTCGACATTATTTTATGTAGTTATATTGTACTGAAACAAATAAGTGCCTATACTAGGTAAATGGAAAATCGCTTACCAACTCTTTCAACTCTATACTTCATGAATTTTACTGCAACTTAAGTACTAAGTATACAAAGATCCATATCTAGAATAAGCAAAAGTTTAGGCGCATCGAACTTCCTAGGAAGGGTATTATTAGTTAGGTCGGAAGAATAAATAAACGCAACATTAATGGCGGGGAACGTGTAACAAGGCGCGTGAAATATTGCCTTGGCGGGAAAATTTACGATTCGACCGACCAACAGCGGCGAATGGCGTAGCGAGCGATAGCGAAAGTACTAGTGTGGAAATTCTGCGGTCCGCGATAGTTAACTAATAAATTTTCAGCAAGAAAATGAAGGGTTATTTAGTCAAACTACATCCTAAAAAAACTAAATTCTGTGTATTATTTTTGAGTTTAATTTATTGAATAAAACTTCTTTTTCTTCTCTTTCTTTAAGATAAAAAAATCAATAAACTATGCGCTACGAGCAGGGCTCTGAACCGGTTTAAAAAGAGCGGTTAATTTCGATGAAATACCGGTAAATATATCGTTCCCTCATTAACCGGTTAAACAAGTGAACTGTTCATATGTAACCCAAATGACAAAGGTTACCGGTTACAGAAGCACAAATGGTTTTGACACCCAAATTAACCGGTTAATTCCGTAAGTCGTAAATATTTTTCGTCTACTTTTTTAACACTTCCAACAAGTTATAGTGACATTAGTACATTTAGTACCCCAGAAAACATTAGGAAAAAAAATGTTTGATCTGAGGACGTCAAATACAACCGGAGAACTTAAATGGTGCGGGTAGATTCATGTTGCGACTTGCTTAGTTAGGGGGCGGGGGGTGTTTAACCGGTTAATTTTCACCTTCAAAACCAAAATTCATGAAAAACCGGTTTCCCGCAAAAACCGGTAAAAACCGGTAAAGTGCAAACCTTAACCTAAATCGTTTTCGGTTTGGGGTCAATGACCGTAACCGGTTAAGAATTTCAACCGGTTTCCGAGCCCTGGCTACGAGATTACCAAGAAGCTTAAATATAAAAGTGGAGGCAACACTCTAAAAGTCTAAATACCCAAGTGAAGACGACTGTGATCGGACACTCTCTTTCTGAATACATACACAAGACAAAGAAAACATATATCACTGTCTCGTTCTTATGTGCGTATTTAGAAAGAGTGTCCGATCACAGTCGTCTTCACTTGGGTATTTAGTGTTGCCTCCACTTTTGTCTATAAGCTTCTTGGAGATTACCAATAACTTAGAAGGCCAAAGATAAAAAAATAAAAAAAATAAACAAAAATAAAAATAAAATATATAAATGCCAAAGATTTTTCTCTGTGCAAGACTAAGCTTTCGATTATAAAAAGTAAGTAAGTTCGTTATTCTCATGTCAAATTTCTCAGGAAGGGACTACATTCGTTCTGCGAGTTAACAATGTCACAAACAACGAAGCAGCCTTACTTATAGGTAATAGTTATTACTTTCCCTTAATTTATTAAGAAACAGGTACTCATACGCCATACTTTATTATTAGAGTTTCAGGCTGTACAGAGTAACTTCAAAGCAGTAACAGAAAATTTATTAAAATATGTGCTTGGTGCTAAACACATATTTTAATGGATTTTCTGTGACGCCCCAATCTACTGCAGTATAATTTACGTGTTTATGTGTGTGTGTCTGTGTATTGATTTCATTAATACACAAACACACATTCACACACACAAATACGCAAATTATAAAGCTGACATTGAAAAAAAAAACCCCTGCTCTATATAACAAAGAGGAATCTGGTTTATTTATATAATATTGCCTCCCTATTTTTTTAAAAGAAAGCATTGCAAGTCGCCAAAATCACCGAAACGTCTACGAAAGTACTAGGCGGGCAGTAAGCGGCAGGAGATTGGCTAGAGTCTATGAGAGCCAATCGCACGGAAGACGTGAATATTGTCGTAAAACGTAACGCGGGCAACGCGGCATGTCAAACGCATACACCCGCCGTGCCGGGCTCTGCGGGTGATTTGGCGCGCATTGTTGGTAAACCACTTTAGGGTTGTCAAATTATTGATCTTCCATGGTTGTTTATTTAATTGAACTGCTAAGTAGTTTTTATGTGAATTATATAATTTATGCGCATATTGCGTATTGGAATTGGTTTTCTTATAAAAAAAATGAGCTGAAAAATAATTCCTAAAATATAAGGTTAATAATGGAAATAAGGGAAATAAGGTTTCCTACACTTGTTTCGCATACACAGATCTCGAACGGTAGGTCTGTGTTTATGGCTGGGAGGAGCCCTGAGACCTCCTCCTACTAGATGGACAGATGACCTGTTGAAGGTCGTGGGAATGGTTGGATGTAACTTGTTCAGAACCGAAGCCTATGTTTAACCGTAGACGTCTTGTTGTTAACACGCCCGTTCGTACCCTTTCGTACTTTACTCGCATAGGTTTTAAATTCTCATAAAAACCGCGTATTTTAATAAAAAGAAAACGAAAAATCCACTTAAACTCTATAAACAAAAAAGTGTCACAAAAACCGAATGACATCAAGTCTATCATCATTGACAACCTTGTTGCAAGTGCATGTGTCCACCCCCTAAAGTGACAACATGTGCGGCCCGGCTGCGCCCGCGCATAGACACAGGACGCTCCCATAGTCTATGATCATTGGGAACTTTCATATTGACATCATTATGAAAACATTACATATGACGGGTGGTAATTAAAGTGTGGGACGTTTTACGTAATGTAATACTAATTGTAATTTGTTATTAATGTTATTCCGGGTCTTGTATTGCACGTATGGTTAAGCATATTCCTTTTTAATACATAGTATAAAAACAAAGTGTCTATCTGTGTGACCGCTTAGTTCTTCTAAACTACACAATGGATTTTAATGCAGTTTTCATGTTTATTTAGAGGTTTTATTCCGGCAGGGTTATGTATGTATAATTATTATCTAAGATATACCACATAAACCTTGATGTTATGACATTTCGGCATTTCAGTAAATTATTGCACCCGTGTGAAGCAGGGGCGGCTCGCTAGTTTGTGCTAAAATACACATACGCAAAATAAAATATAAATATGTGTGTGTATGTTTGACATATTTTTTGACAAAAACACCACTTTATTCTCATCACTGAAGAACCTAGCAAACAACGCTTAAATGATGATTGCCTATTGGCTATAAACATATTCTTCAAAGATCTTATTCTGTCTAAGTAACAGAAATTGTTAAGCATCATATAAGTAAAATGGAACGTACCTAATTGGAATTTACCTGTGTAACTTTTTACAGGAATTGTCTGTGATTACTGAAATCGCAACTCAAGAAGTATACCCAAATTTTAGATCTTTTTTTCCGCAGAGATTTAGTCGCAAAAAAGACCAGTACCGTTTTGGCGAGCAAACATTGCACGCGGAAGTGAGTCCTAAACAAGTGAACAGTCGTCCCCGGGCCGTTAACGCCGTTTCCAGCGCACATATAATTTAATGCCGACATGCCAGTTAGCCGAACAAAACACAAAGCTCTTCTGCTAATTCTGAACTTGCTAAAGTGTTACTGTCGTTGTGGTAACCATTGAATTGTTAACTCGCAAGTATACAGAAATGGAGTCGTTGTGTGATGTTTTTGGTTTCTGGAAAGTTGGGGTCGATTGCGGATCACTAGAGTACAACAGCCAGTCTATTCTAATAAAATCTCAACGCGAAGAACTTAGGTGAAGTGAGTTGTCATTACATCTGATTAGGGCTGCCATTACCTAAATTACGGAACCCGGATAAAAACTTCAAAAACCCCGAACTTTTGGGTAAAATAAAGATTTATTACCCGGGATCCCTCGAATAAAAGAGTCGATAAAATAAAAACATCGTTAGTATCATATTATTTTTTTATTTTTATTTATAGAAAGTCAACTTAAACCTCAATAATACAAATGAAACGCTTAATTTACTAATCAATTATACACTCTTCTCTATGTGAGAGGTATTCTGGTAACAAAAATAATTAGAAACGCTATTTTTTTAAATCAACAAAAATTAAAAAAAAAATTGTTTATCAAAAGCAAATTATGAATTGTAACGAGCGCATGGGTATATTTGCCGCGCGGCGAATTTTTAACTATGGTTTATGCTCTATTCAAATTCGGGTTACCCCTAACACAAAAAGTGTCCGGACACTATTTAAAAACCCCGCCTGGACGCTCCCCGGACGCCCTCCAAACTAGGACGAATCAGGGGAAACCCAGACGGATGGCAGCCTTACGTCTGATGCTAGGGATTGACCCTAATGCACAGCTTACTCTAAAAGCTCACTTCAACCAAGTTCTCACGGTGAGATCTTTACAGGTTAACACTTCGCTGTTTACCTAGATCGAATGGATGAAAAATATTTTGCCTTGATCGATTTTAGATCTTGTGGCTGAAGCTTAGAATCGCAACATTTCAATTGTAAAGTATCTTCTTTAAATAACGATCGTCCATCTACATCTAAATAGGAGTGGAATTAGGTACCAAAATCATGCACAATTTTATTTATGATTTCATAATGCCACTCCCAGGTCTGACATTTACCAAATGAACCAAAAAAATCTTGTCGAAGAAAAGTAAATACCTATGGCTTTAAAACGGTACCAAGTTCTAATATAACTCAAGGACACGATAAACTCAAGTCTCCCTTCCTCCGTCCTTGAATATCCCATGAAACACTTGACCGATATTCTCAAAGAAACAAACATTCTCCATCGGGTAATAGTTTAATAATGTAAACTAACGAACTTACAAACATGCTATAAACGTCTGTGTGGATGCCCACGCGTTGCCACACACCCTCCGTAAACTTATGGTTGCCCTAAAATACAGAACAGGACACCAAATCGTATGTCCCAGTATTAACATTAAAGTGCTCACCGATATACAATTATTATACAACTAACTATTTATACGAGGTACTAAATTAAATGACTAACTAACTAGAGATAGAAATAAAAACAAAAACACAAAAGGGATATAGCGTCGAACTACATATATACTCGTACACATTGCTACGAGTATCATCCGGAAACGTGCTCAGAAGACTGGCAGCATCCTTTAATGCTTTTACATAGTGTTTACTTTTAAAGAATTATCGAAATATGTATATTCTTAAAAGAAATAACAGGGATGACCCGTAATAATTATATAAGCATTTAGTATATAACGTAAATATTATAGAAAAAATATGTAAGGTTTTCTTTTATAAAATATCATGTGACTTTCGATAAATAACACACGAGAATTCCCAAGTGATATCAAATAATTAATACGGGCGCCGGCGTCTAAATCGCCACAAAACTTCTTTGAAGATTCCGATGCAATTGGTGCATAAAAAACCAAATTCAATTAATTATTTATGATACTGCATGCAATTTGATTGCATGCAATATCATAAATAATTACTTATGCATTTTTAAAGATTCGGTTCCCATCGGTTCCAAGCGGATTATTTTTCTATCAGAATTTATTAAATTAAGTAAGTGTGAATTTTATTATTTTGTTACAAGTTGTGATTGCGACAGCCCTACTCGGCATTCCGTTACTCAAATCTCGTTCAGTTTCCCTCAGCCAGCAACAGTGACTGCTGATGCAACCTTGACCGATTTGGACTAGCCGGCAGGTTGCCTTAGGTTTCCGTAAGTACCAGGGAAGTATAAATGGTCCTAGGTTTATCTAAAACGTAGAGTTATCAAAGAAACTGCATTGAACTATACAAGGCCGTGACATTATAGGTGCAACTGGTGACAACAAAAGTTTATCTCTGGCATCCATTATCGATAGTGAACAAAATATTATCAAATAGATACCTACATTCTTGATTACGCAGTCTATGTAGCACATAAACGCAAAATCCTGAACCGCAATCATAAAATGCCACAGTACGAGCTACGAATCCGTCACTTGGGACATTGTCTGGGCTATATCAGATTTGTAGGTTAGTTTGGTTTATCATTGGGCAATCGTTTCCCGTCGTCGTGAACATTGTGCAAGCGAGCTTTTATTGCAAACCTGAACATGCATTCTACAATCTACATATTCTAAAGCATTTGAAGCCTGTCTGTTATAATTTATTAAGGGCTGATTTTATCGACAGATAATTTTTATTCGTGAAGAACTGTCAAAAATTCAAAGTTATTCCTCCAATAAAATTATCTGGCGTTGGAAATATCAGCACTAAGAGAAATTCAATTTTGGAATCTCCCTAGCGAGATTTTGTTTCAATATTTCAATGATTTAATAGGAGGCTCTAACCCCACTTTATCAATAAGAATCGCTTCAACGAATCATCTTTAATATCTATAAGCATACAATAATAAAGTCACGTAACTTGTAAACCATTAATTACTTGAATTATCTCCTGACAGTAACCACCAACCAAACAGGCTTTATTTATTTTATTACTTGTCTCATTAGAATTTAATTCCTGGAACCATGTTTTAGTTACCAAGGAAGCAGGACCTTTAATCGCGTAATACAAGGAACATCTTACAACATGGATTTATAGCGGACTTCGCTGAAATTTCGACTAACCATGAACTGCTACTTGCAAGCTTGTGTCTATTTATAAACGTATTAAATGTTTACTTCAGTTACAGAGATTTATCTGGCGCTCTGTTCGTGTAACTAAAAGTGAGCATGGCATGAGGTATTCTCGTTCAGACTGATATGATAGAAGTACTAAAGTTAAGACTGAGAATAAAATACGAATAAATTCATTAATTGATTTTAAAAATGAACATTTTTGCCGAATTCTCTTCCTGTCTTAAGAAGAGAAATGACTCACTGATAACATAAAAATTCCTGAGTAATTTGACCGTACTCGTATTTACGAATTAATTAATGTTGCATGACGGAGATATAAAATGCAGTGTCTTTATTAAAATAAAAACAGCCGGTCGATTCTGTAAAAATCTCACCGTGAAATCATAAGTGAAGTGAGCTTGAAGTGAGCAGTGTCAATAGTGTTAATCCCTAATGACAGCTCACTCTACGCTCACTTCACCCAAGTTTTCACGGTGAGATGGTTACAGAATCACACGGCAGATGGTCACAATCACAATTAACATTCCAATGCCACACCCGCGATAATATAGTTTTATCGATATTAATTTACAAAAACCACTCACAAATTATGCATCATACTGCAAAAAATAATTAATTAGCATTATCATTTCCAAAAAAAAAAATCAAGAATTTAAGAAAAAAATGGTTTCATCCTAGACAAATTTTATTCATAGCCGTGCGATAAAATCTAGATTTACAAGATCGCTCAGTCTAAACTGTGTCTCGTTTGTACCTAGAATTACCAGGACGGCATAGCGTACCAGGAGGCTTATAAGCACTAGGTTTACATTCAATACCTACTCACACATGCGAGTTTTAACAAGGTAAGCTGGATTTTCAACGAGATGTTTTTATTGTGGACAGGATGGGATTTCAGTTCTGCATCTTGTATAAATTTATTTTGTAACGGCTTGTACATTTTGCACATATTAAATTATTAATGGATAGTAAAGTTATTGTAATGTCTCTATTACTAGTAATTAGCAAACGTGCAAATATTCCTAAGTGCAATATTTAAAATGCAACGCGTCACTCTCTTGCCTTTCACACATAGTAAGTCGTATCGATACGTGCAAAGCTTTCGACCGGAAGTTAGAGCTTTTAATTGACACAGACATATTATTGTTAGTACCTAGTCTAGGTACTGAATTAATAATCATTTGGTCTAATAGACGGAGTCACAGAGTATCTGGCGGGGCGAAAACAATCCTGCAAGACCGAAGACGGAGGTTTTGCAGGAAAACTTTGGGTTAATATGAGCCAACTTAATCAAAATAGTCACGTTTCTTTCATAACTTTTAAACACAAGACCGAAATTCAAACCATCTATTTCTAATAAACCAATTACTGGCACTTTTGAATTGTCAAGGGGTCGGTCAGTCAGAAAGATGGAACTAGTTGCCCATTCCAAAGCGTAGTAGGTATGTATGTACCTATGGAGAAGAACGGGCAAGAAACTCCACGGACACTCTTTTAAATCAAAATAATATGGACAAGTTAGTTGGGATATACAAGTTTTCCTCATGCACAGTAGATACTCATAGGTAAGAGTAGAAAATAATGTGTGTACCAACTTTTACATAATTATGCCTTAGGCACAAATTGTACCCAAGTAAGAGATGAAGAAAGACCCATTGAGAATTTATGATAATTGTGACTTTCATGGCTTTGCAAACAAATAAACCATTTACCAGAAACCATAGAAATATGTATGGAGGAGAAAATAAAACCAATGTATGTATGTGACTCGTCTTAAAACGTTACGAAACGTACAATAGTAGACGAATATCGTTGATGTTTGTATTTGCAGCCGACCCAATTAGACCAAAAATTCTAAACTTTAGGTATAGTGCATAGAATGTTTGCGAATAGCTTATTGTCTTTCCGCTTCTTTTGTTACGTACATTGTTCAATATGGACTCGATTATTATTGGTTTTTGAACTTACTTAATCGAAAGTGAAGACGGGAAGACCTGGGTGAGACTCGTACGGACCAGGGTAGCATGGCGCAAAAGGGCATAAACTCAGCAGTGGGTGGAACAAGGTTGCCGATGAGGATGATGAATTGCAAGTGACGACATTAGAACATTTAGTTTTATTATAATAATAATAAAGAAGACAGTCGTCAAGCAGAACTTATGAGACTAAAGAGGATATAAGGAGACTACCATTGATACAGGCATAGTAAAAAAAAAGTACTTGCCTGAAGTTTAGAGTTAAATAAGGAAGTATAAAATATAACCTACAATGCGATTCTGTAACCATCTCACCGTGAAAACAGATGAAGTGAGCGTAGAATGAGCTGTCAGTGTCACCCCACCTGATACTAGGGATTGACCAAGAATACATTACAATCATAATCGAGATTTTAATAATATTTTTTTAATGCTAACTATTGGTCATTTTATATCATTTCAAAGCTAGTATTTTAATTGTCAAAACATTACTATTTTGTGGGGTTTTAATCTAGGAAAAAAAGAAGCGTCAATGGGATGACACTGACTGCTCACTCCACGCAAGTTTTCATGGTGTGATTTTTACAGAATCGACATGCTAAACCTATTTCTGAAAAAAATCCTCTTCAAGACGACATTTATGTAAGCCGACGCGAAAAGAGATCGTTTTCTTATAAAAACAAGTCGTGTTCAGTTTCTTAACTCAAAACACAAACTCATTTTATATTACACAACGAAGGATACCGACACATGATCAGATTAACACAAGAACAAGAAAAAATGACTCAAGTAAACACGAATACTTAGCATCATTCCAGCTTGTATCGGAGCGGCGGAAATCAATCGAAACTCAGACACAATCGCTTGCTTTGCCAAGCTTCAATGTAGCATAAAGAATAAGCCAAGTTTATTCAACCGTAGATCTAAAAGCTATACATTGTCTTCTTCCAAACACAAAGAGCTTTAAAGAAAACTACCAAACGGAACATAACAGCAAAAACAAATACGAAACTGAAAGCGAAATTTCAAAGAAATCGCGTGCGCAATCCTAACGCTACTGTTTGCAAAAACTTAAAAATCTTACCTTTCATGGTTAAAGGAAATGAAACTCTAACTTAAAGCTATAGTATTGTTATTACATTGTTTAGAAAAGAAAGGCTTTTCTGCCGTTATCTAAATCTTCTAAGAGTTTAATTATACGGCCCTCTGCCACAAAACCGACAATGAATTTATGCATGAAGGGACGGAGAATTTCTCCTCTCGAATCACCGGGATCTTGTACAAAACGAACAATAGTCTTTAGTTTTAATCTTGTGTTGTTTTTTTAATATATTTTTGGTCGGGATCGGGTTCGTGTGTGACTGGATTTACGACTTACGAGGCTTCGAGCAGGTTAGGGCTGTCGCAGGGTTTAAGACCTTATCAGGTGTGAACTCGAAATAATGGCTTTATTAAGATTAGATAGGCTGTAAAAAGTTATAATCTCTAAATTCGTGGAACTACGATTGATGTTGATGAAGCGTAAAAAAATGTTAACGCCTTCGAAGATATGAACAAAATGACGAGGCGCTTAAAAATGTAGATATAACTCATCATGTATAAAACAACTAACATAGTTTTATCTCAAGCAATACTTCTGAAAACTACTTGGGCTGGATCCAGGGAGCATGTTTTTTTGCTTGAGTACGTATAGTTTTTATTTAATTTATTTATTTAAAATTTTCGCACGAAAGGTACAAAAGCGGACTTAATGCCTTAGGCATTCTCTACCAGTCAACCAAGGGTGGTGAATAGTTTAATTTTTCTTGTATTTGTTGGTATCTTGGCGTGGCTAGCTGACTTATAGCAAATAATTTAATTTAGTGTTCTGTGTCTTGTAATGTTAATTACTTTGCATACCTTGTATTATATTCATTCAAGTATTTTCTAACTGAACAGACAGCTGTGCTGCTGGAGTTTGTTGCGCCACTTCTTCTCCCCAGCGAAAGCACTAGGAAGTGGTGAAGGGCGGGCGTTTTGGGGGACCTGACTTTTGTAATTTTGGCGTTCAAAAAGTGCTGATTCTCAGCCTAACTTGAATAAATGAGTTTTGATTTTGGAGCCTACTCTAAGTCCGCAAACGAAGTAACGGGCCTGTCCGAAATCTATACGAAACTTCGAAGTGAATCCTACACTCGATTAAATAACTATTCGGACGGAAAAAATACACACCGGGAATACGGACAGCTATCAAATCCTGGTGTCATTAATTCTTAGGTTACGCTCCAAACTAATCTTATTATGACCGGAGGTAATACGAAGCAGGAATCGCCCGTAAAGTCAGCTGGAACTACAGATTTTGTGCTTAGGCTTAAACTTCCAGATAAGTATGGATTCACATAAGTATTTCCTTAGGTATAGACACGTAGACTGTAGAGGTAGACAGACAAAAATCTAGAAACCAGCGCCAAAGCGCTATGATTTGGCTCTGACTAATTATATGATAGATAAAGATATTACAAGCTCTTAGAAACCTAGACAGTCAAGGCACCAATCTCAGTTACGAAATAACCGTTAGTGCTAATACATGGAGTCATAAAATAATTAACATTTCTATGTACGGGCATTCGCGATATCTGGTGCAGGTTTTGAATTTCAACAATATTATATTTCAAATCACAAGAAGAAATTAGCATTAGTTAAGGATATTATATTACTTAGTACCTTACTAAATACCTGCCTTACCTGAGAATAATGTTTCCTTTACAATACTTTAACCCTTACGTAAAACAGTGAAACCTGGTTAACTGTGATCTCAAGGGACCTACATTTTTTCTCACTTACAGAGGCTTCTTCATTTTCTCAGTTTCCCAAAAAGGCAGGTTATCATCACAGTTGTATTATAGAGGAAAAACAAACCCTTAGATAGTACTAAACAAGAAGTATGGAAGAAATCAGACTGTCTGTAAACAAGCGTGTCATAACTTGTCTAAATCAGATACATTATCTCAGTTATACGGGTTACTGAGTTACGAAGTCCCAATTATAAAGATAAAAAATCGAAAAATCTATGAAATCTAATCTCAGTTAACGAGGTTTGAAAATTCCCAGTAACAGAGGTATTTTAATGCAAAAGTGTCGGGACCTCATTGTAATGAGTAATAACAGAAGTTTCTCACATATCCAGAACCCACTTAACCAGGTTTCACTGTAAATGATCCTATTATTTTTTATAATCATGTACTATTCTATTTTGTGGCAAGCCTTCGTAGAATAGAAGAAATACCAGCTAAATTAAGACAAAATATAGCTAAATCTACGTAGCTTCCTCCGTGAGCAATGGTACCTAGATGAAAGTGGATATATCAGATCATCCATTTTCTTTCGACTGAAAATATGATGATGATGATAAAATTATTATATTCAGCAAATAAAAGATGATTACCTATTCTTTTAAATATTCTAATAGACTACTAAAGAGAATTATCAAAGTATATAGAAATTCATAATTCATCGACACCGGTTTATTAAGGTCATGACCAAAATACCTTTTGTTTTTTATTTATGGTTAACTTCGTTTGTCTTGAAAAAAAATCTCAACACGTGCTGACCCTACACCCCTCCCTTAGCCCTTATACCCCGCCCCCAGCTGACAAGACAATCATGAACTGCCCGCACGATTTGCGTGTGATTCTGATCGATGCGTACGCGCAGCAAACGACGCCACTTTGCAATTTGGTGAAATTACACACGCATTTTTGTTAGGTATATTTTTAAAGTTATTTTTGTAACTGTTGCCAACTGTGTAATTGTTTCATTATCTAATGAACGTGATAAATCTGTGAGAAAGTATTTGGTATGCGTATTTTAAAACTTTCCTGTTGGTAAGTGCGTATTCTTTTTTCTGTAATAAATGTATAATTTTTTTTTACCAAAGACTCTTTGTAACTGTACCCGTATTTTACCCTAAGTATAGAAATAGGTACGCCAAGTTCACACCGAGGTTAAAATAATATTATGAATGTCTACATTTGTACTATCAATTTATTAAAATATACGTTATCTGTAGACGCCTAGTCTATTGTTCAACGCAATCAATATCCGTTTTGTGTGATAGTTTCTGACTCCGACTTGGTTGCCGGCCGGCAAAATGTTATAACGTCAATAAAAATGATTATACTGCTCCGCAGTAAATAAATTTCGAAGAAAGCTTTCAGTCTTTCAGTACTTACACCCATATCTACTTAATTCGTTACAAAATTAAGAAAATGAACCGTGAAAAAGGTAAGTAAATCTTTATCATTTAAAACATTATTAGCTTTGAAGAATATTTTTTAACCTCCATTTGTATGCCTGCAATCGGAATATGTAGGTACAGGTCCCAAAACTGAAAACCCCTGGGACCATAATAATATAAATTTACAGAACAAGAAATAAATAAATTTAAAATATTTTTATGCCCATTATATTAAATAATAAATATTAAAAATGACATAATATTTAAAAAAAGTATTGTAGAAAAGAATTCCAATTAGTTTAATTACGAATTAAAAGAAAACGTTAAAAAGGTTTTAGCGTAGTTTCGCTTAATTTATTTCCGATTGAAATTAAGACACCTTTAAAAATTATATCGTAGAAGTAAAAAGGAAGGGTCAACTTCTTCGTCAGCTTAAAACTAGAATGTGATCCAGCTTAAAGCTAAAACGCTTAACAATAAACCTACCTGAAGTTAAAAGCCGTCATCTTTACACCAGCATGCCCGTAATTCACCTAGTTCAACAAGCACTAAACAACACCACAGTACAGTCAGGCACAAAATAAAAGAAAAAAAAAGGTTCGAAATTTAAAAGTAAAAAAGAAATATTTTAAAATTCCCGCCAAACTGCGCGCGTTTGCGCAGGCGCGCGGACAGTGAAGTGACTGGCTTCACTGAAGTGCGTGTGACGCAGCCTCCGTCGAGCGGATTGTCTGTCGGCGACGCTTGCGCATCCTAGCAGCCCCCACCACGCCCCTCATTCATGAAAACGCTCAATGGAGCTTTGGGCTTTGAGGCGAACTTCCAGTCCAGCATCTCGCTTTGCCCTTTCAAGTGAAACAATGGAGCTTTTGCAAATACATAATGACGTTTTGTTCTTGTATGCATGCCTTTTGTAATCGAGGGGTTAGGGATAAATGTTTTTGACTTACTTTACAAACTAGAGTAAGGTACTACATAGACATACGTATAATTACATACAACTATAGGTACTAGGCAGACGGATATTTCAGGAGTTATCTCCTGAAATATCCGCTTGCTATCATACTGTTCAGTAGTAGAGAGGTCATAACTAAAACTTAGTTTAATATAGAAAAAAATTATACATACTTACTCGTATTTATATAGGCACCCTTAAATAAGTTAGTAGAATGATCCTAGTAAGAAATATTTTTTCCCTTAACTAATTAATGACCTTGTGTAGCGACTACGCAAACCGTAGCCGTAGTGTTTTCGTAGTCGTAGCATTGTTATAGCCGTAAGCGTACTATGCGAATCATAGGAGCAGCGTAGCCATAGGCGTACTACGCACGCCGGAATCACAGCGTAGCCGTACCCACTTCCAAAGCGTAGTACGTATTATATTTCAAATCGTCCGCAACGGAATTTAAATTATTAAAAACTCGATATTAATAAAGGAAATCAAAGCATTTGATAATGTATGTAAAACGTTTATTATAATGGTGTAGTCACGTGTCACGTCATGTTTAGAATTATAACATACTCTGAAACCTAGATTAAGCCTAGGTTCGCACGGGCGCGTTTCACCCGCGGCGATTTTTTTCACTCACTAGGTTTTCAACATATTGCTTAGCACCGAGAGTTGAAAATGAGTTTTTGACGCGCCGGGATGCGCTCTGTTGGATTCTCAATGCTCGGCTCAATACCGAGAGTTGAAAATCCAGTGCGCGATAAAATCCCGTCGCGATATTTTTACGTCCCGTCCGTCCGAACGTGGACTAACAATATGGATCCAGGCGGAAATAGCAGGAGGACCTTTGGGGCCTGCAGACAGGAATGTTCTTCACTTATGATAGAGAGGATCAGAGGAGTGGGAAAGAAAAAGGAAGGCCTTCCGCCTGCAGCGGGACTACACTGAGTGAAAATAAATTTAAAAAAGTAAACTTGTTTAGGTCCGTGACTACAACTCGATAAGCTGGGCCACCGCGTGTGTTCGAACTCAGGCAGGCGCATTACTTAGTATAAATAATTTCGTCACCACAGCTCTCAAAACGGTGAAGGAAAACATCGTGAGGCAGCCCTAGAACTAGTCCTAGAGCAGTCCTAGAACCAAAAATTGGAAGACATGTGACATCTACCAACCCGCACTGGCCTGCGTGGTAGATTACGCTCTCTCCCTCTCGAAGAGAGGAGACCTGTGTCCCAGTAGTGGGAACATTACATATATGTAGGTTGAATATGCTAAAGCTTTCGAGATTAATTGAAATAAAATCTCCACTCTATCATGTATTTATTTATTTATTTTATTTTATTTAATCATGTAAGGCAATATCATCAGCCATCCTACAGGTGATTGATGAGTAAAACTATGACAAAAAAATCGGAGTACTTAATTTCATAATTTTTTCAGTACATTTTAAGTATCCGGTAGGGAGTCGGTGACAAAATTATGATGATTAATAATTGCATTGTGATATGTATGTATATATGTACCTAGTGGTTATTCCCTGAATATATTAGCAAATATCCTGTATCTATAAATAATATCCTGTATATGTAAATCCTGTCTGTTGTATGGGAGCCCCCTTAAATATTTATTGTATTCTGTTTTTCAGTATTTTTTGTTATAGCGGCAACATAAATACATCATCTGTGAAAATTTCAACTGTCTAACTATCACGGTTCATGAGATACAGCCTGGTGACAGACGGACGGACGGACAGCGGAGCAGAAGTAATAGGGTTCCTTTTTACCCTTTGGGTATGGAACCCTAATACAAAAGCTTGTAAGTTGCGAGCACGTGATTCCGCTATCTCGCGTGAGTTAGGGCAGCAATACGAAGGGCCGACTAGAAACATCCTAAGCAAGCTACGTACGATAACGTCATAGGCTGGTATCATAGGCGAATTTTGGCAATATTTCGCAACACGTTATCTAGGATAGTAACCGCGGAAGTCTATAGCAATCGGTTTGCGTTTGCGCAACACACATGACACGTAGCGGATGCTTATCACGAGCGTGGGCTTATCACATCCGCGCATGCCGCCGACGATGAGACCACCGCTGCTATTGATTCTTTTAATTAACTCCGTATTTCTTCATTGTGGGTATGACATTTTGAAAGTTGTTGAAAACTGTTGGTATAGGTATTTTTGGAGTAGCAGCGCGCTAAGCTGCGTCTGGGTAGGTTTTCGGCGGACACTCTCGCAAGCTGTAGTGTAGAAAATTGTCGACATTGCCAACAGAATAAGTGAAGTGGCAATGTTGGATACTTCCACGAAAGAACACGTCTACCGTGTTCTACGTGGAAGTAGCTCATGATACCCTGGCTCATGGCCCATGGGCCCACAGGCAAAGTGGAGCAACGATATTCGCAGTGTGGCTGATACCAGCTGGATGAGAGAAGTCGAGGACCGAGTTTAATGGCGTTGGGGTGTGATTGGAGAAGCTAATGTCCAGCAGTGGACTGCTATATGATGATGATGAAAATGTAAAAAAGCTGAAGACTAAGTCAAAAGTTCGTACTTTTTAAATAAAATATTGAGATCTCCCGGCAAAATCGCATGTGCAATGTGGCGACGGTCCGTTTGCAGACTGATAGCATTTTATTCATGACGTGGTACTTTAACTGACGAAATGTGGGTGTCGGTCAGTAGGTACTGTACCTACAGTGCACAGTATATGCTTACCTCTTCAGAGAATACAAACATTATGCTAAATGTATATAAGTATTTATTCAGCCGTATGTTGTACCATGGAAGCATGCAACTAAAGACGTATGTTGTCAAAAAATCGTAGAAATAGGCCAAAACTAAATAGGTACCTTCTTATTTTTAATTTGCTAGACTAAAATGACAGCAGCGATCGACCTTTTATGTCAGCATGACAAAAAAACCAGCCACTTGCTTGTCGAACCACGCACAACGAAGGATTCTGCAGTTGGGATGAATTTAACCCAAGAACAAACTTAACATTGTACCAGTAGCTGTAAATCATGTTTTCCCACATTGCAAATGCAAATTTAAGTTGTTCGACTATTACTCGTAAACTGGTAAAGTCTACTTAGTTGTGATAGTTTTCCTTTTAATTTCGTTATTTATACTACTCTGCCGTGATTTTTTCAGATATCCAAAACCAACCATTTAGCTGGCGGGGAGGGGGGGGGACACTTGACTAACAAAAATTAGCACTTTAAGGCTTAAATTAGGACTAAGTACATAAGTAATTTCGTGCAAAATTCACAGCATAAGCTATGACATTATTATATTGTTCATAGTTTCATACCAATGCGATCGGAAACGCACTGATAATAAATTGTGCATTTAAATTGCTTTGTGTATGTGTGCAATAGAGATTAAGTAAATATACAACATTATTTTTAGTATATTGTATACCTGAATATATGTAGTTTGTTCAGAATAAGTCGCCTCTTTGCAATGACAACGTGGTATCTTTAAAAATTGCAGTTTTTGAAATATCACGTTGTCATCGCAAAGAGGCGAAGTAACTGAATCGATTCCAATAATTTTTACACCATGTTATATTTTGTCCCAAAAACATTTAAAAAAGGTTACAAGATGGACACCGAGTGACACTAAGTACATATCCGCAATTATATGCGCACAACACAGGTCACGGCCGGTCAACCGACGGCGCGTGGTAAGTGGTAACCATATTTTTGTACGGACAAGCAGGTAATATAAATACAGCATAGCATATGGCATAGCTTATAACTTTGTGATTTTTCGTGATACAGTTTTGAAATTTTGTACATAGATTCTTTACATAAAAATACTAGACACGGTTTTCGGGCTTCGCATATACTAAAAATAATGTTGTAAATAGCCATGATTGTATTTAATCTCCCTGGCCATGACCGATGTCATCATGATTTGTGTCTTTCATTAAATTTTTCACTAAATTAATTATTATCCTACTAAAGTATCTTAAAGAAGCACCGAAAACAGTTGTTAAAGATTGTTAAGGACCTAGCCATCGAGAAGTCGTGAGTATCAGAATTAACTAGACCAACCCCGAAGCTTTGTAAATAGTTCAATTGCTAAAAAAAATACCTATCCACGTAATTCTCACGGCATATTTGTGATATGGAGAGCTAAATAAGATATCTACTGTTATCCAGAAAACTTTTCCCAAATCCGCAAACAATAAAACTAGCACTGAGATCTACATAAACATGGCATTACCTAGTATCGTAGGCGTTAACAAATAAAACTTTATAAATCTGACCAATCTGACATGCTTATTTTAACACTGAACAGCATGGTGAATGAAAACGTTTTTCACGACTACTCTGTAAACCTCGATAGAGGGCAAAGCTTTGCTGTTTTGTGCCAAACTGTTCGGAAAACCATGGCATCTGGCTGTGGAATGATAACATGTTAGATAAGTGTGAATGAAATACGTCCTTCAACTGCTAATTAAAAATGGTTACAGCCGTGCGATTCTGTAACCATCTCACCGTGAAAACTTGGGTGGAGTGAGCGTAGAGTGAGTCGTCATTAGTGTCAATCCCTAGCTTCAGCATGACTCACAGCTCACTCTAAGCTCATTTCACCTTAGTTATCACGATGAGATTTTTCCAGAATCGACCGGCAGGCCTGAAATATACCCACCCTAGTTGCGTAACACACTATCAAACTGAATCTGAATTATTTTTAAGCATATTGCTAATCCATTGCTTCATGTGTTCGAAAATATTGTCAGCTCTACAACGTAAATAACTAAATAACAATCCATCTTATCTGTACCATCTTCGGAGAGTATTAAAAAGTTGTGCCATTTAATTATGATCCTCCACGAACAACTCATAATAAAGAATATACAACGTGTAACGTTAACTGCGCAAAACCTGAAAATAGTTTGATCAGAATAACGAGCAGGATTAATTGAACCACTTTTTAATGTAGGTCACATTTTTCAAAAAATCTTCATTAAAAACGTTGCCACGTCTATTTATTAGTAGGTCAAGCCATCGCGGCGCAGCGGCCCGGTGACGACTCCTCCTTCGATAGAGCGTCGTCGCAGATGCAAGAAACGCTCAGAATTGCCAGTAAAACTAAAACAGCACATAAAACCTCTACAATTTGTTTAATGATTTATTTTCTCTCTGAAATAGGTCAATTGAATTAAAAATCAGTTGGGGTGTCTGAGGTTTTGCGCATTTAACGTTGCACGTTTGACGTTGTATAATTATATATATGTAATGTATATATTATTAAGAATAATAAGAATAGTTATATATTTAAGAATATGTATTACAAAGTAATAGTGTTTAGGTAAGCTTTAACGTAAAAGGGTAAGATGGTGCTGACATATCTTTGATAAAAGCCCCTAAACAAAATTAGATTTAAAAAAAAAAACGTAAATAACGCAATGAATGTTGTTGAACTGTCAAAATGAAAGCCATTACTACTGATAGTGTGTTACGCAATCACCACGCAGCCTTATACATCGAAGTTTTAATGTGAACTTTGGCAGCGCCTTTAGGAAGGTTAGTAAGTTTGAAAGCTTTATACATTTTACACTTAAAACCGCTTCACAGGCCCATACAGCATCAGGTTATGGTCATCATCATGGTCTTGTCTTCGGTTAGAAGCGGCTACCCGAAAATGGTTGGAAAAAGCGCAGCGCGACTCACCAACCAAAGAGGCTTAGCGACAAAACTTCTTTACTCATTATAATACTAGCAGAAAAGAAAAAAAAAAGAAAAATTTGCCTAAGAGCTAAATACACTGTCATTTTTTGACAACATCACATTTTCGTTAGTTTTTCTAAACACAGAGCACTTTTTTATAAGTATTACTGGTTTCTAAATCTTCTGCTCCGTTAAATTAAAAGTTTATCAAGTATAAAAAATAATCATGAGTGCTGAACCGGGTTGCAGTAACTTTAAACAGGATCGTATCAGGTGCGATGTATGTCGCACTATCAACTTGGCCAAACACCTAAAGCGTCCGAAGCCAGACATGCAGATTTATGATAAATGCACACCCAGAGACAAGTTCTGTCCTGCGAGCTCAGGTGATCATTTGACACTCTAAAAATGTAAAGTAATTATTAAATAACTCAATTATGGCGAACTGCAAGCTCATCGTCAATAGACTGGCTCCACAAAAACTCCTACCTACCTAAAAAGTTGAACATTTTGATGCGAAGTTCTTGAGCTAAAACATGACCCAAAAATACCAGGACACTATCATTCAAAAGAGTCACCTTCAACATTACTCTGCTTAGAATTTAATAATTCAGTATGTTTGAAAATTCCTCAACACTTCACCTGCTTTCATGAAAATCAATCAGTTTCTATAAAAATTACAACCTACCTAGCTGCCCAATTTCCTTCCTGCACGTATTTCATGCATTTTCATAAACACATCTTCATAATTTATTACCTTCAGTAGGTACTAGCTCTGCATTTCGTCTGAACGTCTAAACTTCCTTCTGGCTAAGTCCTAAGAGGTTTTAGATAACAAACAGTGTATCTAATACTAACAGACAAAACTGTTAAATTGTTTCTAACAATAGCTACATAAATGCCTCGATGTTTTAGACTGTCTAATTAATGTTGTGGTGACTGTTGAACGAAATATTTAGGGGGTCATTAGACCTTTCAGAGGTTATGTAATGTGTGAGGAATTTCGTTGATAAATTCTATGACAACTGTTATTTTTAACAGAAGTCTTAAAATGTAGAATTAATTTAAGCCGCCTTGTGAAGATATTAAGACCTATGTTTCGTCATCTTTCTATCTGAAAGATAGATTTACTGTTCACTTAAGTTGCTAAGTCATTTTAATATGACGTAAACGGGAATTTCTTACCAAAAATATCCGATGCTAAAAGTTTCAAAATGTAGCCTAAAAGTTAGAAATCGCCCAAATGTTTCCTAGTCATTGTGTGGCAGTGAGTCAACCACCGCGCGAGCATAATATTGAAATCTTACGTGAATTCTATTTTAGTTCGCAGATAACACTGACCGAGCCCGTGTCACTGACTTCCATACTCACTGCATGCTCGGACACAATAGAATTGTAATGTGTTTCCAACTTAAACTTCATTCAAATTGTTAATTGAATAAACATTGTCAATTCCAATCGTTGAAGGTCCTATTCAAAGAAATCAAAGACCTGTTGTTGGTGTCTTGAATATTTCCAAAAATTGACTTTTGTTTCTCCCAATGTTGTTTTATTTAAATTAAATTAAGTGTAGTGAATGAAGTTATTAATTTGTATAATATGTTCACTGAAATGTACTAAAACAACTATGTTTCTACAAAATCTTTTGATAAATAAAACATGATTTGATTCATTCATTCGCGATGAAACAATAAACAACTTTCATAACAAAAAAAAGAGAAATGTCCAATGTACCAGGACATTATAACTCGTACGAGGTGAAAGGTAAAGTTTATCAACAAAAAAATATCTCCCGCTATAATAGCCAGAAAGAGATGTAACAGGGTAATTAAAATATCTCTGTCTCTTTTGCATCAATGAAACAGCCGTGTAATAGGTGACTGACCTACATTTTACGAATAACCTTCCTAGTTGGTGTGGTGCCCTGGTGATTGTTACAAATGATGTAACATATCCTAAATGCTCTCAAACTTTTACTAGGCACTCGATTTACATGGATGGCGTTTACTTGTAAATTGTAATGCATCCTGTCTTGATGTTCCATTTGCAGTCATTTGACGCAATTCACATCTACTCCGACATGCATTTAATTTATTTTTCTAGCATGCTTCTAGTTCCATTTTAAAAAGCATGTAAAATTATTTAACTACTATCCGAATTAAGAGAGCAATCCTCTCTAAAGCGATTGCATGGATTTTATTGTTAATTAATGCAAATAAAAATTTGATGAATTGGATTGTTCCCCAGATCATCCGTTGAATCCAACCTGCATCAAAGTTTGCAGCAGGGAAGAGTACAAGCTAAGAAAAAGCGGCCAAACTGTTGCTTTACCCAGTATACCTCACTACGTACACGGAAAGCTTATGTACGCCGTCAAAGTTGGTGAAATCTACCTCTTTTAGCTGATGATATCCTAGTAGTAATTAAGATTTGCTATGCTGTAATCCTTATCCCTAAGGTTGAATTCAAAGATTAACTTATTTTATTTGATTCGGCTTTTTAAATCTGGGGCCATTCAAGTATTACGTTAGCTACAAAGGGGGGTGGGGGCGCGCTCTATGCGCTATGCTTTGCTTATTTTTGATGATTTTCTGATGAGGGGTTTGGATGGTGACTACTGACTACACCAGTAATATGTATTTAGAAAAAATAATAATATCGTTTTTATGTTAAGAATAAAAATAAATTAGTTGTTATTATTATTATTTTAATTCTGAATAAATCAACACAGAATAAATATTAAAACAAGATGTAATATTTATTCTGTGTTGATTATTATATATAAACCAATTTAACTTTATACGTTAAACTCTTTTGCAGTCTATTTTCTCATTTATAGACTCTGAATAAATAAAAAAAAAGAAAAACCTGAACGGATAGAAAAAAATTTGCTTACTTTTGCTGACGAAAGGGGGGGAAAAAATTACTAAAATTCTGCTTACGTAATACTTGAATGGCCCCTCTATCAAAGTCTAGACCTCATCATCAAATCAGCATGCGTATAAGTAACAATCAATAAAGAAACAAACAGAAACCGAAGGCTAATCAAATGGACAACCAACGGCAAACGATTTTTGATCGAAATTTGACCTATGATTCTGAGTCCAAGTTCATTTGTGTTTCCTATACTTAGGTGTTTTACTGATAACGATAAAGCTAAGCTCTTCCACAATATACCTAAAAGTATCTGTTACCCCACTCACGTTATATTTATAGGTACCTACTTACTTACTAATATTTTTTACATCAGTCTGTGATTACAAACCTTCATGCAACCTCCTCTACATTTCACCGTCATTAGTACTGATTGAATCAATTTACCGTTTTTCCAACTCCTCGACAGGCTGGTATCATAGTAGGTTCTATTTACTTCACGTACACGCAAGGAGTGTGGGGCGACCAACGAGACGTCACAGAATGCGTTCGCCGTTGGCAAGAATACGTACGCAGCATCAACACGAGACGCCCACCGGTCTTCGATCAATGCGGTAACGTTATTGTAAGTACAAACCACCTATTGTACTTTATCGCGATTATTATAAGATTCAAATTCAAGTGTAAATACGTGCTGCTACTGAAATATTTGTACCTGCTCGCTATTCATCTGTTCCTAGTAGAAGTAGTTACGTCACCAGTCGTTCGATCAACTTTACGCTCGGCAATTCGGTGCAAGTGGTTATCGCAATCGACTATCGCTTTGTTATTTATAAATATATTTTTCTGATTATTTACTTTTGGAGTTTTTTTTATTTTTATTTGGGGTTAAAATAAGCAAAATTACAATTTAGTAAGATAAAAAAATAATAATAATTAAGAAGTTATTTGTATACGAGTAACTTAAAACTTTATTCCGCTACAAAAAAAAAGTATTCCAAAATTCCAAACAAGTTGATAACAGCTCGACCGTGCCGAATACTGCCAATTCAGAAGTAATTGAATAATTAAATGAATTAATAAATTAGGTAATGTCATCGACCTTATCGCATACTTAGGATATTTCGCCATTAGAAACGATTCATCCGATGTCGCGAAATCTCATAAAGATCGGTAACAATAGAAAAAGTAATTGTGTCTCATTAGTGACACTTCAGCTAATAGAAAAGGGGTCAAATAAAGTAATACCTAGCAGTAATTAGTACTCGTAGCTTTTGCCTGAAAAGCCGTAAGAACTTACCTAAATTGCATTCGACAATTATTATGTAGTTCACTCTACAGTAGGTACTGTCTTCTGAAAATATTCTAACGGAATGTGAGATAAATCTCCTTGTAAATTCTGAGAGCCTAGTAAAAGGGAGGCTGTCTCGCAATCGGCGCGTGCCATTCGCATCGGAGCCACTCGCTTACGCAAAACGTCTGCCCACAATGAAAGCCATCCGCGCATTGGCCTGCCATACAGTGCCTACCTGCTCCAATGATTCGCGAGGTTTAGCGCCATTCTAAACTGCCTCGACGCGTTAAATCCATTGCGCCGTCACACAGTGCTTTGTTAAAGATAGCAGACAATTCAAGCAATGTACGTAGCCCTAGACTTTGACGGAGACAGCGGCCAGTATAACAAACTATTTCGGCACAGCTAAGAGCCTGGTACATGTATGCTACGGTCAACAGACACTATAACACAGTGAAGTCACGCCCCTAGCTTTTCATAGGAGAAATTCCTGCTAACCTTTTTTACTATTATGATTTCCTAGTGTTTGCACGTCAGTTACATACGAGGGACGCCGTTCTTCGCGTAGTGTTTGTTCATTCATCCCCCTCTCTCAATACGTCAATGAAAATGAGCTCGCATTCTCGCATTGAGTAAGAAAAACAATACGTCTGGATAGTGGTCTGGTATAGATGGTATAGATATTAACTTACAAACTGATGTTGAAATTAAAAACAAGTTTAATTAGATTAGTGTACATTCACGAGTAGAGTTTACCAAAATTGTTGTACAGCGGATTTTCTAAAAATGAGGTACCTAAACTGGATGTGGACGTCACTTGCCAAAAGCAACATTGCACTTTCCTGGGAATTGAACGGGATATCTGCGTGTCACTGATTAAATTTTCACTATATAGCATACACGTATATTATCTATCACACTCACTTTTACGTCCTGTGCGTGTTTCTAAACTTTTAAATATTCTATTAAATTTATCAATAAAAGCGAAGACGTCATTGGAACGTAAGTGATTGGACATAAAAAATATCGATTATTTCTTTAATGTGTTCATCATTTATTTTCATGATCTCTTAACTAACTATTTACACTAAGTACTAATTAAAAAAAAATAAAAAAAATATTTGTACAAGGAGGATATAATGCTCCTTTATTGGAAAAAAAAAATCATTTAATGTATTTCTCTTTATTATACTGACAAGAATTGTGTTTCTCGGCTAGGATTTTCAGGATGCTGTTGGAGCTAGCCCGCGTTCTACTTAATAAAGATGGGTTCTTTTTTCCTTATTAAATAATGTCGTAGGTCTATAGGTAATATGGACCCCTCAAGCTTTAAAATATAATAATGCTTTATCATTGAATTGTTACGACTCATAACGAATAATTCTAAGATCTATATGAAATGCACAATGTTTTTAAGGTACTTAATTGGATAAGGATTAATGCTGTATTGCCTAAAATTGCTTCTTAAATAAGCCATTATTTCTCGTAAAAAGTTAAGGATAAAAAATGGTTATAAAAATATGGACCCCTGGTTATGTAATATGGACCCCTCAAGCTTTAAAATATTATAATGCTTTATCATTGAATTGTTACGACTCATAACGAATAATTTCAAAAAGAGCACGGCTTGACGTGGCTTCGAATATATATAGTTTTATGTACCTAACTAAATCCCAGTTCAGCCGTGCGATTCTGTAACCATCTCACCGTGAAAGCTTGGGTGAAGTGAGCGTGGAGTGAGCTGTCATTCGCTAGGGATTAACACTATTAAGTGCTCACTAATTCACTTATGATTTCACGGTGAGATTTTTACAGAATCGACCGGCTGGTCATTATTTGTCAAAAATAAAGTTCAAATACCTTTTGAACGTATTTTGTTTTTAAGATAATTGTGACCAAATTTTTAAATTACTCAGTAAAATAATAGCTTATTGTGAAACAATTAAATATATAATTAGGTCACATCCAGATCCTAAAGGCCAAAGTCATACGGATAACGCCATTCAATGCCATAACTGTTTGACATATCGTAGTACATTCCGGTACCCTTCTGTGATCCTTGTACATGCACGCAGAGGGAGGCAGGGGATCCATGGTGATCAATATCGCTTATAAAACCGGTAACGTAATACTGGGCGGAAGAAGCATCCTACGCGCTGATAGCATCCTGGTATTAATGGGGTCATATCACTGACAATGTTACGTTACAAGGATGAAACTGTAACGCTTGACGTTTGGTTACACCGACCAACGGCCTGTAGCCTCCACAAGGCGGCTTCTTCTTATCATTTTATTTAAATTAATTTTATCATAGAGTAGAGGACGCTATTTTTGTATCACGATAGCAAAAAGTTTAATTAGGGGCAGTATGTGGGCCGAATGCCGAAAAAAAAAGATATCAAAGTATTGCCATAAATTTTTAACATAGCCAGCCGAATCGAACATAATAATATTATTATTGTACAGACGCCAGCACATCAAGCTACCCGAAACTGTCTCTCAATCAACTTTGAACCTTGCGATAAAGTTGAAAATCTATTGAAGAAATTTGACAGATTGTAGTAGCTTGATGTGCTGGCGTCTGTACGTAAAAATAATTTGTTGTGCCATTTTCACTATCATACAGAACATGCTGATATGACAGTGGCAGCATGGAAAGGCAAATAAATATAAACAGTGGACACTGAGCGAAATGTCCCAGTTTCACGGAGCGCTGATAAAACGTTATGTTTTCAGAAAAAGGATACAGTGGAGAATGTCATGGGACCCTTGTATACTTTGTACAAGAGCTTCGTCACTACTTGTTTCTCTGGTAAGCTACCTACTACATATTTTAGAGTCGCTTTTCGGTTCCGTCTGTGACCTGGCGTTGTTCTTCTCAACTACGCAACGGATTTTGATGCGAGTAACGGATTTCACACATTATTCAGAGAATACGTATATTCCGGAAGGTTTATGTGTATAATCTGTACATCTAAAAAAACAAAAAAAAAGAAAAAAAACGAAAAAACAAAAAAGAAAATAAAATTGAAGTGTCTGTTTTTAATGTCAAGGTAACAGCTTTTTACTAAATGCTATTGAAAGTATAGACGGTAGGTGCAGACGCCAGCACAAAGTCAATCAAATGGTACTCGTAGGTACTAATGTCACGTGAACGAAGTAACGAGCAGGAGGTAGTAGTGCTGTTCTTTGGTAAGCGCATCACTTGAAAACGGCTGGATGCGGAAGGTGGAGGACAGGGTGTTGTGGCGCAGCCTGGGACAGGCATAATTATTAATTGATTTAATTTAATTTATTCATTAATTTCGGACAGCAATATAGTCCATTTTGTTAGTAAAATATCTTATAACTAGACGAAAATAGACTGCTATAGACATTTTTCATTCCAAGTTTTCCCCACAAATACCTAATAATAAGCCACACTACTTTATCGAACACAGGGTGGCCTGTGTTGTTGTGTCCCAGCAGTGGGAACATCATGGGTTAGGCTGTGTTATTCATCTAACAGCATATCTCTTCAACAGGTGTTGTCAAGGTGCCGGTCCTCATCAAATGCGCTTATTTCGACTACTTGAAGGCTCTAGAGAAGAAACAGGATGACATGGAGAAGGAAAGAAAAATAAAGAAATATTAAGCAGAGATATAGACGAGAAGTTTTGTATTGGTTTTTTAATTTGACAAGTTTACAGTTCATCTTTGTAACGAGACTGAAACAGTTTTAGAGAAATTCATCTTTTTTGCACAAATGTCGGGAGCTAGGTTTGACATTCAATCATCATCATTATTCTTGGTAAAGTTTTTGTGTAATCGTCAAAATAAGATTTTAAAAGTGTAAGTAATTAAATGGATTTTATGAAGTACCTAACGAAAAATGTAAATTCTTGTGTTGTTTCGTGCTTTCTGTAAAAATTGGTTTTTAAACCTAAGAACGAGACCATACTTACACCTACGAAACGTATTTAGTAAATAAAAAAATATTGTATGGTTAAATTTTGTTGAAAACAAAAATAAATACCTACCTTTATATACATTTTTTTCTTAATTATATAAACTATTTATATTTTGCAAAAACATTTTATAATGGCTATCTCGATTTTATTTTCGTATAGTTAGCTCAGAGGTTCGAGATCGCTTGAAGCGGGTTCATATCGTATTGCCCAACGTCGCCATTCAATACCGAATGTCAAAAAGAAAACTGTTTTGGGAATTGAAACACTAAAGGCGCTCCCTCACCAGGAGCATTCGCGTGTAATGTAACGTTACAGATTCGAGCATTACATCAGTGAAGGAGGAAAATCGAGCATTACAGCGCGCACCTTGTAATGATACAATGTGTAATACCTTGATACAACTTGTAACATCAATAAGCTCCACTTGTAATTAAATAATTTAAAAAAAAAATGAATTTTATTTTATTTATTTATTTTATTTAAATGTGTCCGGCGGGTGTTGAATGTTACATTACACGCGAATGCTCGTCAGTCAGGGAGGTAGTATTGTAATGTAATGCTCAAAATCGAATTTGAAATGTTACATTACAGGCGGATGTTACTGGTGAGGGAGCACCTTTATAAAAACAAAAAAAAATTTTTTTTGTGCGAATTTAATCAGTGAAACTCAGTTACCGTGTTCAACTCCCAAACAAGTTCAATGTTATTGGTTTTCAAATAGCCATACTCAATTGGCCGCGGTCGCGGGAAAAAACCATTCAAAACGCTTTATTGAGTAGACTTAAGGCGCTTCCCTACGTCTCTCCTCCCATATATAAAATCATATAGATACAAAACACGAAGTTCAAACCGACAAGAGAATACCAGAACAACCCGTCCTTCAGATTCGCCTTGCAGGTCGCATCTTAAAAACCTCCTTAAGTCCCCTCCCCACTCCACCGACTTGTATTCCTACTCCATCACAGTGCACGCGGTGCGGTTGTGGAATTCACTACCGCCTGACATTAGGGACTGCCAAACTGTTGCAGTTTTTAAAAGAAGAGTAAAAGAACACTATCTTTCCACTTCATCATAGTTGTGTATGTATTTATTATTTTGATTACGTGATATTTATTAACTTCATAGTGATATTTATTTTAGAAGTATGTATGTATGTTTATTTGTATGTATGTATGTAAGTATAATCTCATTGTATTTGTTTAGTTTTTTAAGTGAATAATTGATTACGATTTTATGTATTCTTTTTGTCTCCTTTACTCTTTCACACGCTGTCTACATCTCTCTATCTAATGTCCTATCGCAGGTATGCTGGAAGAGATTTCTTAAGAAATAAACATCACCTTTGTACCTATTTTTCTGTTCTGTTTTTTCTTGTCTGTTTATACAGCGTGTAACGGAAGGGGGGTATCAACCCTGAAGGAGGTGAATGTGCTCATGAAACTCAACAACTTTCCCCAAAGAACATAGGTCGAAATATGAAAAAAAAAATTTGGCCCTCCCTTACAAAACTGACTACCAGCTGATTGATTTACTATGGGAGGGCCAAATTTTTTTTTCATATTTCCACCTATGTTCTTTGGGGAAAGTTGTTGAGTTTCATGAGCACATTCACCTCCTTCAGGGTTATACCCCCTTTCCGTTACACGCTGTATATGTGTGTACATAAATGGTAAAATAAATAAATAAACAATCTTCTTCTCTTCACAAAATATTGCATAGGTACGGCGTTACTTCTTCTTAGTGTGTCGATGGCAATCTAAATGGACTCGGCCCAGAATTCGGATACGTGTTTGGCGCCATCACTAGCAAGAGGTTACTTATTTTAGCTAATATTTCTGCTGCCTACGTCTAAGGTCCGAAGCGTGAAGCTCGAAGAACGCAGGGTTTTCATCAGGAGATCCACCAGCCAACATGTACTCCAAGTGTCTGATGTAACATATGGCTATCCTGGAATGCAAACAATACACTATTAGATCTCTGGAAAATGTATACGTGAATAGGTCGACCACATGTCGTATGATGTTGTCCCAAGAACTGCCAAAGTCCAGCTCCGGTTTACTTGCGCTGGCACGCCTGCGAGGTAATTGCGTAACACTAACAGTAGGAATAGCTTTCATTTTGACAGTTCAACAACATTCATTGCGTTATTTACGTTGTTGAGCGGACAAATTTTTCGAACATGTTAAGCAATGGATTAGCAATATCCTTCAAAATGTGATTATTAGTGTGTTACGCAATTAGGGTTTTGTACAGGTAGACCTCTCCGGTGGACCGGAGCAGTGCCATGAACTGTAGCGTAATGGCGGCCATAGGTATACCCATGATAACAATTTGACCTTTATTTCATAGAAGTAAGAAAGTAAGTTTTTAGGTTTTAATAGTTCAATTGTTACTCTGAAGTGCGTTTGAGTGTAGGTATCTATCAAGGGCTGTGTCTGGTAAAATAACCATAAATTTTTATCCCATGGATGTCGATTAGTCCGTTTATCCACCCGAAAAAGTCCACCCTAAGGTGGATATGAGGAAACGCATGTCTGATAATCCACTGTAAGCCTATAAATTCCGTTTAGGGTAGTAGGCAGGCCGGATTTTCGGACATCCGTTTCCGCGTATCCACCTCAGGGTGGAATTTTTGGGGTGGATAAAGGGAATAAACTGTGGCTGCTCCATTCGAGGGTGCGCATGATTGTACGAGTGTCTCCCGGGGCCCCGACTCACGGTAGTTGTAGGAACCGGATTTAGTCGGTAGGAGTCCGACATAAACGTTCCCCCAGACGGAGGTTAGGTATCCATGAGGATTTTCCCCCCAGCAAAGCAAATCTGACTGGCTAATACTCGTAGTTATTATTACCACGAAGTTCGTGCCGATATAAAAGGTACTCTCACCTAAGACACTCGATCTTGGAGTATTTCTTCTTGGAAGGCTTGGTGACTGGGAGCTTGGAGCGCAGGAGATCGAAGGCGCGGTTCATATCCCTCATTCGCGTCCGCTCTCTATCACACGCCGTTTTCTTGTATTCTGAAAGAACGCAATAATCCTAGTAGACAAATAATTCGCATCACTGTCATTATCGTTTATCAAATCACTACATAGTATAAAACAAAGTCGCTTCCCGCTGTCTGTCCCTATGTATGCTTAAATCTTTAAAACTACGCAACGGATTTTGATGCGGTTTTTTTTAATAGATAGAGTAATTCAAGAGGAAGGTTTATATGTATAATACATGCATAATATAGTAGAGAAACACTGATCATTTTAGGGGTTTCTAATGTGATGTCGTAAATGCGAAGTGAGCGTGGAGTGAGTGTCAATCCACTCTAATCTCACATCAGCTCACTCTAATCTCACTTCCCCTTAGTTATCACGGTGACATTTTTCCAGAATCGACCGGCAGATTTAAAGAGCCTCACTCATGCCTGTGATAGTCTATTCGATGTGCCATATTTATTAACGCCTCTGTTTTACGTCGATACTGCACTCAGAAATCTGACCTAGGTCATAATTTTCCTACCCTGACGCCAATTTGTTTGTGGTCCGTGCAACATGTCTTTTTCTTCCATACTTCTCTATTAGTCGTCATCGCGGTAGTCACTCCCTTTCATCGTTCACACAGTCCAACCATCGTTTCTTCGGTCTTTTATAAATCTGATCTAGATAAAACAATTTAAAATGTATTTACTTCACTTGTAAGGCACAAGGAAGATTATCTGTCAAAAACAAATTGTGGTGAAATGAAACAAAAATAATTCGAAGACTTTTAAATAGAATTTTGGGTCTTTGAATGCTGCTTACCTTTCTCTAGCTGCATGGCCCTCTCCTTCCAATTTGTAATGGAGTCTTGGTTGGGGTCATCTGTGCCGTATTTAGAGGTATCCTGGGATTCGTGGGAGTAATCTAAAGAAGACTCGGAGTTGGCAGTCTCTGGTATGTTGGCTGCATCTCTGTAGTCCTGTTCGTAGTATCTGGGACCTTTAGTGTTGATAAAAGTTGACATGGCTGTCAGGAAAGATATCAAGTACGTAGGCTGCCAGGGACATCGACGCACAATCTGTTACACAGAAATCACACACATGATTCTGAACCATGATCCATTGTTCCCTACACTATTCTAGGTATTGCACTTTTCTATGAAACAGCATTTTTTTTTTTTATATAACTGACGAAATATTTCTACGCTAGGGAGAATGTTTAGAATCACGTGCTGAATTCATGATTACAGTTTGCGCGTCGGTCCCTGCCACCTTGTATTAGAGGGGGCTTGGTTTTTAGAAAATACTTCAGTTTCAGGTAAACTGCGTGGAGCAGCCGCGGTTGGGGCGACATGCAGTAGTAACGAGCATTTTTGTATCGGGTTTCAAATGTGTTAGTAGGTACCTTTACCTATTAATATGACTTGATCCTGAAAGTCTTTTTGTATCTTAAGATACAAAAGCCTAACCTCGATACTTTTGAACTCTCTTGTTGATCCAGTTTACAAAATATGTTCCAATAACACACCTTTTGGATTTTAAATAGCAAACTCTCAAAACTCCTAAATGCTCTGTGAATATCAGAATATGGATTTGGAAATAGTGAAACGGTAAAAGACAAAAAACTGCGTAGAAACTGCCGCCTGTCTACGTAAAAAATTGAGGCTTTTATAATTTTTTGGAAGGTCAAAATTTTCCAAGATGCATTTTCTTACCTTCTGAAGCGCTGTGGTCCAATTCATGAGGTCTAAAATAAGAGATCCTTCTAGGTTCATAATCCTCTAACACATAAGACCTATGATGGGATATAGTTTTATCGTATTTCTTGTGGGAAAACGTGTTATCTTTCGGTTTATCATCTTGACGACCTATTTCTAGAATGACGCGATCTTCTGCCTCCGTCTTCTCTTCGTCATCTTCTTTGACCACAGTGTAGTTGGCTATGAGGGGGAGGGGAGCTTCATCTTCATAGGTTTGGTTATACATTGCACTTATAGTTTCTTTTTATCACGTGAAGAGGCTATTGCAACTTCTACATCAGTTTTGCAAGCCGATAAAGTTCTAATGTGCAAACGTGGCATGTAATTACTTTTGGAGCACCAACTGACCAAATAATTACTTGTGGAATTGTTCTTATTATGAAAACATATGGTAAGCGCTACTAGAATTTTCTATCTTTTCGAATTAAGTAAATAGTAACAAGGAATTCGATCTTTTACACTTTAAAAAACACAGTGCCTACATTATCACTTTGACGACGTCCCAGGACCTAACCAAAGGACTAACCACAAGTTTTTTATCACCGCGTCTATTTTCTAAGATCACCAACACCCGTCCACTACCTGTTTCGACTCAGGACTGTGTCATCCACATTTCAGTTCTATTGTAATGCATATTCGATCAAAGTAGCGTTGTATGTACACAAGTGTGCGCTACAGTTTTTAGTTTTCACCAAGGAGGGCCGTTCTCATTGTCTTGGCGTCTTTTGTTGGCTATTTGCTTTGTACGGAACTTATGAGACACCCATGGTATGGACTCCTAAGTGGATTAAATACCTCCTATTTGTATGGTAATGCGTGAATGTTTTTCGGTTGGAGAAAGGTTGTGGATATTTTGTATTTTAGTGGAGCTTAGCATCAGACTCTAATAACGAATACTATACTGTGGTATCATAATATTGGCGCCGATTCCTTTATTCACAAACTAAACTAAATTTAAGTTCAGTGCATCTTTTTCTTTCTATTTCATTAAGAAAAAGGACAGAAGATAAAATATTAGTTTAGTCCTGTCAATTAGTCAGCGCCTGACGTAGATTGACGTATTTTTAGTAGGCAATTTTTTAATCACGTCTAAACTTGTCTATGGAGTATCTTAATTTGACAGGACTAAACGAATTTTATCTTCTATCCTTTTACTGAACTTAAATTTAATTTAGTTGATAAACAAGGGAATTCAGCATATAATGTTCCCACTGCTGGAACACAGGCCTCCTATCGGAGTGGGCCGTAACGCGTAGATGTGTTTTATGATAATGGTTTTAGGACATGCCGGTTTCCTATATTTATATACTATCAGTTATTAGATTAGAGTCAAATATGGTATGCCTAGTGCTGATTTTTGCGATATTAGACGCCATAATTAATCGGCTACTAATGTCATATCCACGAATCATGTAAGCTTAAAGAATAATGTAGCACTTTGTCTTGCGAGGTACCTATGTGATTGGTAAGATTATGCTAAAACAATCATTCAAAACTTTGTTATTTTACACAATTATTATAATTATCACTGAGATAAAACTCATAATATTTCAGCGGAAACCCCACAAAGGTGATAATTAACAAAAACAAATGTATCAATATACTTAGTTAGTGTATTTATTGAAATTAAATAAATAATTTATAAAATATGTTATGCTTATAGCACAGCCATGTATACAATAGTCCAGGATTTCTTTTACGAGTAGGCGTCCGAACCCGTCTTGCAATCAACTCATGCGCAGAAAAATACTTTGTGGTTGGCGCAAAGTAATTTAAAAGTCTTTTAATAAGCTGGCGTTATTATGCGTACAGTTAATCCTGCTTCATTCCGAAATTGAGTTGTTTTGCAGAGTTACGTAATTTATGCACGGAACAAAATATTGAAATAAATACTAGAAACTTATTTACATGGGTAGTTTCCCGAATATTCCAATCGTATGACAATTGTTTTTTTTTTTTTTGGCGCGAATTACCTTCCGTATTTCTTTATTTATAGGCAAGATAAAAAATCTCCTTTGTCTGATATGGTCTTGAATTTTTAAACGAGAACCTAGCTCCATGTAAATAAGATTTTCAGATTATGCCTTATTCACAATGATTGTAAAAAACGCGGACATGACTTATCAACTACACATTTTATTGATTATGTAATTAAATTACATACACCGTATAAAAAGACGCTGAATGTTATACAATCTGAAACTTCCGTGACCATGAAGATAAAAGTTTATACTACAAATGAAATTAGCTAGCGAAACTCCACAGACGCGATGAGACGTTACCAATCACTTTTTCGCTAGCTAATTCAATTTATGTCACGCAAAAATAACTTTTACGGCAGGCGTACCGCTTCCTTCACAATACCCAATTTACTGAACCAAATACCTGTCATTAGATACTCACTGAAAACATAAAGCGTAAGCTGGAAGAACATTACATCAACTCGATTATAACTTAAATGTTAATGGCGCGTTGATCAAATCTCAGGCCATGGCATGTTAACACAGACCTCAGAGGTCTAATTGTGTGCTTTGTTTAAGTCTAAAGAAAATGTAATTTATAAAATAAAATAAATAAATAATAAATTTTAGCTGTATAATTCTCATAAAAAATACCAGCAAAGGGGTCAGGGTCACCTTGCTAGAGGCCTGAACACTACTTCAAGCGTTATCGCCTCATATAAATGACAGCTGGATGCGAGTTGCCGAGAATCGAGGTAAAAGGCGTGCGATGGAGAGGTCTATGTGACAGCAGTAGACTGCTGTGGGCTGATGATGAATAAAATGAAAGATGACTTCAATTTGCTTCATGGACACACTTTTTCCACAACCAAAGCGTCATTTCTTCTCAGAGTAGTCAGATAGGAAACGCCGACCTCATCTAGTTTAAAAAAATATATGATTGACATGTAAAAGTGTTTGTAAAAACCTACTTACAGAAAATAAAGCATTTATCAATTAATCTTAATAATATACTTGATGGTACGAAAACCTAAAGTATTTCTTACATTTCTTTAATTTTTACAAACTCGATCGTTTAATGTGACAAGTTTCTTTATGAGTTTTTGTATTTTCTACTTTTTTATATCATTTTTATATCTTTTTTTTTATATTCGGATTGTTTTACTAGATAAATTAAACGTGTTCAGTGGCGAAAAGAATATGTGTTTTCATTTAGAATCAGTTATCCCACTAAGAGTTCAGATTGTTATGTATAAAAACTGTAGTATGAAAACTACTGGTATCCTAGGCATATGAAAATACAACTCATTTAACCTTTCGTATGGCGGCAGAAACGCAGGTCTGCGCTCCAAATTTGGAACTGCGCGATTTTATTACTTTTTTCGAAAAAGCATTAATTAATTATTAATTAATTAATTAACAAATTAATGCTTAATTAATTAATTAATTAAGCATTAATTATTATTAATTAATTAATTAATGCTTAATTAATTAATTAATTAAGCATTAATTTGTTTGTTTTTTCGAAAAAACGCATAAAATTGTTTTTTTGAGTAAAGTTAAAACCGCGCAGATCTACGTTTGAAGCTTTTAAAAATTGGAGCGCAGACCTGCGTTCCGGCATACGAAGGGTTACTGTATAATAATGGTTATACATATTTAATTACATAAAAATGTAATTTTAATATTGAAGGGTAAGTATGAGAGGACACGGCACGTCTGTCATTGGTCGATTACCAGTGTGTTTAGCTTTGTTCCGATTGCATATTTGGACACGGTTTTGTCTACACTTGGTCACTCCGTTCTTATAACCCCAATGGGGGAAATAAGAATACTATATTTATAAAGTATTATTACTTAAGACGCCTTAAGTTTAACCCCTAATCAGTAGGGTATGAACCAAGCAAATTAATGTCACTGTCAACCACTCATGAAATAAGGCTCAAAATGTCTTGAGCATGAAAAGTAAACTAAATTGTCTTTACAAAAAATTAACTAAACTGCTATGCATCAAACACAGTGGTTTTTATGTAAAAAAATCAAACTATTATATATTTTGTATAATTATATTTTTCATACTTCTTTATCCTTACCAGGTCTTTAAGTCTGCAACTCCAAATATTCAAATAAGAATAATTTTATGTAGTATTTTGTGTTTGCTTTATTTTTTTTTAATATTGTTATCAAGACATGGCCTCGGCACATGAAAAACGGTCAAAATCAAAGTGAAGTCTTCGTTTTGCTTTGACAATTTTCAACCGAGATTATGTCTACTTCAAAATATCGTAGTTGGAAGAATCTATTACCAGTTGTTTTTCATAAACGACGCACACACATCACTGCGATGTCACAATTTAAATAAATTAACAATCACAAAATAATTCACAAAACCACTCTGTCACCTTCAAGGCACACTGACCAAGTCAGTCTTAGATTAAAAATAAATACACGTAAATAAAAAATACTTTGAAGTCAGAAAAAGCAGGTGTTTTAGAACTTGATGGGCCTGATCTTGAAGAAGCTCTGCACCACCTCATCTGTGACCTTCCCTCGACGCTGCTGGTAAGCTTGGATCCAAGGAGTTATGGTATCTACTGCTTCTTTCTTTAGCTCTCCTGTTAACATGACGCCTGATTCGTATTCTTTCTTTATCTGTAAAAATCATTAACAAAATTTATATTTTAGTACATTTTTCAGAAAATAAACCTAATGTATTTATATACATATAAGCTGTATTTCCGATTAAATATGTTTTCTGATAGTATATTCGTTCGATTCATAGGAACACCCATTTATCCAGGAGCATATTTGCAAATAGAATGGACTCAATGGGAAATAAAATAAAAGGAGGAGACACTATTATAAGTAGCATTTGCCTGTAATATTTATTAACACTTGGCATGCGGGCAACGTATTTTTATGTTTTTGCAGTGTGTCACTAGAGCGCGGGTCACGTAAAAATACGTATTTAGTAGATTTGTGGCCCGCTGCACGCGTAATTCGGCGGCGAAGTATGCCCGCATGCCAAGTGTTAAAAACTCAAAGCATTTATTGCAATTAAACCATTTGAATTTTCTAAGACGGTCAGTTATTCAGAAAGTTGAAGCTAGTTGCCCAAACCAAAACGTAGATCTCTCGTTTTATCCAAAACTTTTGTCACGCGATAAGTAGATAGATATCAAGTGCAATCGCTAAGGATCAGAACTCATTTGCAAACGCTTTCAAACTTTATCATGAACTACTATTATCAAAAATCCAAGGGTAATCGTATGCTTACCTCTGCTAGCCTCTCGTCATCTTCCATGAAGAAAGTGAGGTATTTGAATGATATATCCACGTCTGTGTTGCCACCCTTCAGTCTATGCTCCTCCACGGTAGCCTGCCCGCCTGAGAACGCGTATTTGTTGATCTGTGAATCAAGATAAAATTATTATTAAAATATTCATGCGAAAATAGACTTTCACATGTTTTAAGGAAACAAAACCTAATGTTATCAGAACACTATCAAATACAATAAAATAGAACTATAATATTTTATTGTATTTGATAGTGCAAAAAGTAACTGGGACAGCTTTCACCAACGGTGATTAATTTGATCACACTGTACTCGTAATAAACACTAACTAAAGGCTGATTTTTCAATCAACCAATAATTTTTATATGTGCAATAAAATTGACATCTGACAGTTTTTGTATGGAAGAACTGTCCAAAATTCAAAATTATTCCTCCGATAAAGTTATCTGGTGTTGGTGGCGTTGGTTGTAATAATAAATAAGTGGCAACTGAAGATTCAGTTGCCACTTATTTATTATTATTTTTAGCCTTTGTTGTCCCACTGCGCACTTTGTTCTTTCCACTTTCTTTTATCTTGAGCTAGTGTGGACCAATCATGTCTGTAGGCGTATTTAAGGTACATGCTACTTTCTAATGACCTGCAGAGACATAAAGATTTGCTATACAACCAAAAACAACGCTAAAACATACCTTAGTCCTAATCTGCTTTGCACTATCATTCAAGAAGATAGACGCGTTAGGGTCGCTGGCAGACATCTTGTGCTGCGCGCCTTGCAAGGCCGGCAGGAAGGTGGAGTGGATGAGCGCTGGCTTCGGCATCTTGAGGCGAGCGGCAACGTCGCGCGTCATTCGGAAGTACGGGTCCTGGTCAATAGCGCAGGGAACTAGGCAGGGGACCTGGGGAGAAAACCAAATTATATCAAGTGAAAGTGGTAGTGAATATCACCCAAGGAGTTTATGGAAACATATTAATACTACTTTATGGGTGGAATAGTTGCGTTGGTAACAAGTAGGTACTGTTTGTTTTATGATGAGCTTAGTACGGTCCCTTTAAGCAGTTAAAAAAAAAAATGAAGTATAAGATAACATCTCGAAAGTCGACGCATGGGACAAGGGCGGCGGAAAGATGATTTCGAAAATAAACTCATTCCAGTTTTTGCCATTTACGATAAATATTTGTTGCTTTTCAGGTCCTAAAAAGTACAAACTAATATGTTGTAGGTGATTGAATTTGATTACTTATTACTGGTTTCGTAAAGAACAAAACATAGTAATACTTACAACTTTATTATCAAATATGAAAGGGAAGCTTGTTGAGAACGCAGGCGCAGCCTCTATTGACGGGAACGTGATCTTGCCGATGACGTCAGAGTCGCCGAACCCGAAGATACCCTTCACCTGGTTGTAGGTGACGCACTTCTGTATCCTCACCATGTTCTGGTAGAAAGCTGGACATTGGCTGGAAGGGCAGGGGAAATGTTGTAAGGTTCATATTTTAGTATCGTAAATAGCTATTACGAGTTGCGATACTTTAAAGTACGCCCATCGCTTTCAGGGCAATTGGTACTTCTTATAAAGTTTTAACCAATACTATAAAAAGAAAGAAATGGGAAAACCAAAAAATTTGTCTATTATAACTAGCAAAAAGAACCACCAAACAGAGAGGTATTACTTACAATTAGCTTCGGGTCTTTTTATTTATAAACTAAGTACAGTGAACGAAAGACTAAGCATCAATGCAATGTAATCGCCGTCAGTAGGGACTGGTCATCTCTTAGCCGCCACGGCTTATTTTATTTTAATTTAAGTATTTTCATTTCTGAACTGTTTTTTGTTTTCATCTTTTTTAATACAGACGCTTTTAACGTGCACGTCTTTCTACATCATTCTCACATGTATAATTTCAGCATGAAGGATGTAACAAATATTTTGTAACAATTTTATGATTTAAAAGAGTGTCCGTGGAGTTTCTTGCCTGTTCTTCGCCATAGGTACCTACTACGCTTTGGAATGGGCAACTAGCTTGGTCTTTCTGACTGACCGATCCCTTGACAATTCAAAGGTGCCAGTAATTAGTTTATTTGAAATAAATGCTTTGAGTTTGAGTTTGAAGTATATGAATAAACATTATGGATTATCTAATAATCTAATCTATATTTTGTTCTTTTCATGTTATTGTAACTTACCCAATAAAGTCTAAATCATTGAATATAAAAGTGTTCTCGGGATCAAAGCCCACAGCTATGATGTCCTTAGCGTTATTGTGTGCCATCTTACGAGCATCCTCAATCTTCAGGTCCCTCCATAGAACTTTCTCGTCATCCGTCAGCTGGATGATCAGTGGGACATTGAATACTTCTTGTAGCCATCTGCAAAAGCAAATGAAATAGTCAGTAATGTTACAGTAAAAGGATAAGGATAAGGGGCTTTTCCTGTCACGTGTGTTTACGCACACATGCGTGACTGACCACATATGTGAGCTTAGCGCGTGCGATGCACCCGAAAAATCTCCACATATGGTACGCTTGTAGCTTACAAGGTAGAAAAAGTATGTACGAAACGATAGGAAACGGTTGGTACATATAGTACGGTTGGTACATATATAGTATACAGACCAGACACGAAGATCAGATATAGATTTAAAAGAGTGCCCATGGAGTTTCTTGCCATTTCTTCTCCATTTGCTTTGGAATGGACAACTAGGTTCATATTTCTGACTGACGGACTCCTTGACAATTCAAGACTGCCTGTAAATGTTTTCATTGAAAAAAAAGCTTTGAGTTTGAGTTGAGTTTGACACATATGCGGGTTCAGCTCTCCATGATAGGAAAAAGGCCCTAGTTTTGTCAGAGTACAGATGTTTACTAGCATCACATGCTACTAGCATGAGCTCAAAAATTGGGCTCACCAATCATTTAAAAATATGAAATGAATATGTATTCTGCATCATTCAGGGCCTGGTTAGAGATTACTGTTAACTACATTATTAGAATTTTTTTTTTAACCAAGGGTTCTATTTTTAAATGAATTTTCATTATTTAACTAACTTTTATTGTTCTGTAGTTAAATTACTAGCTGTTGCTGTTTGTATTTATGTTCACAATACAAGCATGCTCAACTCACTTGGTAAACATGAAAGGTATCATATGTCCAATATGCATGCTCTCAGATGAAGGTCCTCGGCCTGTGTATAAGTAGAACTTTTTGCCAGCCTCATAAAGGTTGAGGATGGTATGAATGTCACGGTGCGAGAAGAATATACCACGCCGTAGGAAGTGGTGAGCTGGAAATAATAACATGATAACGAATGTGCTTTTACAGATTCATGTATTTGAATTTAAAGGACTGTTTATCACTACATAGTATAAAACAAAGTCGCTTCCCGCTGTCTGTCCCTATGTATGCTTAGATCTTTAAAACTACGCAACGGATTTTGATGCGGTTTTTTTTAATAGATAGAGTGATTCAAGAGGAAGGTTTATATGTATAATACATACATAATATAGTAGAGAAACACCGATAATTTTAGAGATTTCTAATGTGATGTCGTAAATAAACACTTTTTTGGCGCTTACATTGCAAACGCTGGCTGAGCCCTACGAGATAGATCAAAATAATGTACTACAGTATTGTACACCTTAAAAAGGTCTACAAAAAAATCCACAATGGTATATGTCTATCTCTTAGGGATAACCCACAATAACGATTTTTTATCCTATACTTTTTACGAGAAATAATGGCTCTAAAATTATTAGTGTTTCTCTACTATATTATGCATGTATTATACACCTTCATCTTGAATCACTCTTATCTATAAAAAAAAAACCGCATCAAAATCCGTAGCGTAGTTTTCAAGATCTAAGCATACATAGAGACAGACATACAGCGGGAAGCGACTTTGTTTTATATGTAGTGATCAGCATTGCACCCGTGCGAAGCCGGGGCGGGTCGCTAGTCCCATTATAATACTTAGTTAATGAGATTTATTCATTTACCTTTTTTCCCTGTGACTTTCTCAAATCTCTGTATGATATCTTCATCTATCTTCTGACTTCCAAATCTCTCTGTAAGGTAAGTTGCCATGTACTTTCAATTCATACATCAAGAATTTAATTTTTTATTTTTACTTATAGTATTTTTAACTTACTGATTAACTTGTCATAATCAATTCCAGTCTCTGACTTTCCCGCAACAGTCCACGGGTCTACAAAGTCATCGTCTTCATTCACCGCGAGCTTATTTACTTGATCTTCAATAACTTCAGCCATAGTGATCTGAAACGGATTTATGAATTGTTTACCAAATAGTAGCGTAGAATGACTAAAATCATATGTTAGATTATTAAATCTAAGCTAGTAAATACTTTCTTTATTGCTAAACAGTGAATTTTACTGTAAATCCTATCCATATGTTGATAAATATGGTCCAAACGTGCACAACAGATGGCTTAATCACCGATTACAGGTTAGGTTTGATGTACCGATGAAACTTTAAAAACTTACTTGTGAAGTTCTAGGTTTGTAATATTACAATACGTTGCTGTTTTCAATACTGCACTAATTAAAGTAAAAACTGATGCAAGTTCTTTGGAAAAAAAGTCAACATCGATCGCCTTTGCGGCGCTGTCACACTTTTAAGCTGTCAAAAACGTTTTATTTATCACATGACTCATCATGGATTTCATACTATTTTATTGTTGAAAGATACACAATCCATTCGGATAGGTTTAAATTAGTGTTTATCATATATTTTTAGATAAAATACACGCTATTTAGTTAAGTTAATTACGAATCAAAATAATAAATCTTTTGATCTTAAGTTTAAGAGAGGCAAATGCTGAGAAATATCGAAACGCACGAAACTACTATAGTTGCTAATGTTGCTATAGCCTTAGCACTAATTTCACCCCAAACATTTCTGGGCAATCGTTTATTGTGCTTTTCACCGAATAAACTATTGATTTCTTATAATTTATTAGAAAATATTGATAACCCAAAGACAACACCCTTTAAGAACCTTGATTTATAAAAATCTTCTATGCGAGTTAAACTACCATAACAACATTATTTTTATGGTCTGCAGAGCAAGCGTGACAAGTGTCAAAATTTGTCAATAATACGTTTCAGTGATCACAATTTTTTTGCTGTATTTATGATAGGGAGTAGGATAAGCTCGCATTTCTTTGTCTGAAAATTTTATGGAGATTTTGTGTTAAGCAAGCCCGTGTGTTGGTGTTCTTGATGGTGTCCGGTGACGATTCAAATGGTGGCCGTTTGTCGCGTAAAACTACGAGGTCCCCGAACCGTAAGTCCAAGAAGGCAGACGCAGACCTAGCAAAGGGGTCAGCGTTGCGAAATGACTCGCAACCTTCTGTCCATAAAAGGAATCTTTACGTCGTTTCTTTCCCAATCGTCATTCTGTTTAACGTGCTAAGATCAATTTTGTATCAACTTTTTATAATTTTTAAATATTTGTATACGGCGTCGCATCGGTTTATGCACAAGCCTCGTAAAGCAGGCGAGTGTAACTTGGAAGTGGTGGTGAAGGACGGTATAGTGTCAACGGAGCTAGCCCCCCCTGAGGAGATGTCCCACATACACAATGTTGGGCCTGGGGACCCGCTGCTGGCCAAACAGAAGCACCATCACCGGAAAGCTTTTGAATACATATCAAAGGCACTGAAAATCGATGAAGAAAATGAGGGTGAGCATTTCACTATACCATCATTAAAAAAGTTTCAGTTTCTTGAACAGAACAAAAAAATATAGTGTAGAATTCTTGGATCAGAAAATCCCATTTTTTTTTCTTCTGAAAATATAATAAACCAAGACATGCCTTTAAACTAGTGCTAGAATACAGCTATGCATATTTTTTTATTTATCTACTCATAGATTTTTTAGAAATATAAAACAAGACTAAATTCTTCTAAGAAGATAATTTTACTGTTAACAACCATAATGAATTCAAATAATTATTTTGCCTAATTGGTAATTAAAATGTGAAAAGTACTCTTTGTTCTCGAATTTATATCTTTGCAAAAATCTGAAAATGGTACATTTTTATGTAGACTAGATTGCTACTCTTTATAAGAATTGGGTTTCAATTCAAAATAATATTAAGTATTTCAATATTTACCTACTAGGCAAAAAATGGGAACCTTATTTTTTATAATAATTTACACATAGTAAAGAGTCTGACTGGATTCGAACCTGCAACCTTTTGTGAATCGCGGTGGTTACCACTGGGCCGCAAGGAACACCTGAAATAATCACAATATTATTTTCTACTAGAAAATAAGTGCTTTTTTTTTGTTTCAAAACTGAAGGCAGTAGCATTTTCCTTTACTCCAATAACATAACTTACAGACTATGGTGATCCTGAAACTGTAGATTACAGAAGTATATGAAGGGGCCCATGTTGTACATATGTAATGAAAGAAGGCTTATTAATGAATAGTCATTGTTCATTATTTTAACACTTCATATTCACCTCATATTTCACTTTGTATTAATCAATAATACTCAGTTCAGTAACATTGATTTTGTAAATGTATTCTGTCCGTACGCAAAATACGCGCATTGACGTGGAGTTGCGGACACCAGCCCATATTACCTATTAAATGTATTCTGTCAGTTTTCCAAGCTGTCTACTACTGTGTTATGACATGCCTACACTATCAATAAAATAACAAATTGATCTCTCCCACAGGACAAAAGGAATTAGCTATAGAGCTTTACAAAAAAGGCATTTATGAGCTAGAACGAGGTATCGCAGTGGACTGCTGGGGCGGTCGCGGCGACGCATGGCAGCGGGCACAACGACTGCACGACAAAATGAAAACCAACCTAGGCATGGCTAAGGACCGGCTGCACTTCCTTGGTATGAAATAACATTATTCTACCATCCCACATCACTGCCACAACTCCAAGCTATGACCCAACTACGCTATTTTATTTTGAAAGTGGAAATTGGCTGAATGTTTGCATGCTACGCTTCTTTTTTTCCTTTCAACATTGTATACACAACTTATCCTACAGTTTCTATTGAATATAATTTTATATTCCCCAATGTAGCCAGCCTAGTTGCGCTCAGTAAGTTGGGCGTAGACAGTGAGCCCGAACGGAGCGACAAAAAGCCGACGGAGTCACCTCTAAAGGCCCGACGGCTAGAGAAGTCGAAGACGACGTTACTCGCGCATACAGAAAGTAACGGTGGTCAAACGAAGCCACCGAACGAAGGTAGACATACAAGAAATAATGCTTCATGAAATATGCTTCGTTTGACGTAACCTAATGCAAAATTCAATCAGAAATTTAACTAACATCTGTATAACTTGACTGTTATAACACTACTCTCGACATTGGAGACTAATTGGACTGTTTTGTTTTAAATTTTATTGTCAGTGTTTGCATGGGTTGACTGCCTACCATTATTTCAGCTTGCAATTGTTTTAAAACTTTAACACACTGTGTGATGTGTTTGGTTCTGTATTTCTGTTATGTGTTACGCTTTCCGCTGCATCTATACATAAGGGCATTTATTGTTATAAAACCCATCCATTATAAATATTCGTCCAATACAAATTTTATCGACTCAGTCTTCATTAATTACGTTATATGCAGAGTGCATTCGTTATCCAACATTTGCTTGCTGGTCAAAGGAAAATTGTACAGACGCCAGCACATCAAGCTACCCGAAGCCGTCAAATTTTCCCAATCAACTTAAAACCTAATGCTTTAGCGATAAAGTTGAAAATCTATTAACGGAATTTGACAGATTGTAGTAGTTTGATGTGCTGGCGTCTGTACAAATACTTTTCTATGTATGGACGCAGTATCTCTTGCATAGTAACTACGAGGCACATACATTTATTAGCACAGCGCACAACTCGGACACGTAACACGTCATTGGACTATGTTATCTGTATTTAGAGCCTAGAATTCTAGATTTTCAGCTCAACAAATCGGTCATAGTGAAAATTGTTACATTAACTTTAATGTACTACTTTAGAATTAGCTAAACTACCTAGTTAGGCTATTTACAGCCGTTTTTAATTATTACCTAAACTAAAATGCTTCGTATTGCCAGATTCTGAAAAAAAAAAAAAATAGTCTTAAAATGTAATATTGCTTGCGCTTGCGCAATTAACGTCAAATTACTCAATTTCATTAAATAAATTTCCTTTTCCTTGTAGATAAGTTATCTTTAAATTATGCAACTTTAGTCCTTACGTAAAACAAATATTTAATGACATTATGCGGTAAAATAACAAGATAAGTGCAAGGTCTTGTTAAATACTTCACGTCGCTCCATCATATGCAAAAAAAACATCTAAAAGTAGCTCTATCCTTGAACAATACAAAACTGGTTCATAGATTCATAGCTTTAATTTATCGACCGAAAAATGTTATGCTAATTGTCGGATCCTAGGCTAGTTGGTCTCAGTTCACTTGCTTTGTATACTCGTAGCCGCGGTGCGTAGGGGGGAACGCAATCATGCGCACAGAACGCACACGCACGATCTTTTACATACGACTTGTATTTCCCTAACATCTCGTTTCGGTTCAGTAGGCAACAAGCGTAGCTACTGTTTCATTGAATTCCTGACTAATGTTACAGAGCCGAAAGTTATGTTTGGCTGTTCAGTCGACTGATCACTGCGGAAATGCGGGAATTTAGCAGTGCTGCAGAGGGGTGACTCTAAAACGCTGCAAAGGGTAAAGGGAACATTTATTTTCGGATCAATCACCCCCGTATTCTTTGTCGTTAAAAGCTCATCTATTCCACTCAACATGATTAAGAAAATCCTTATTTATTTATTATTTATTGATCTTGCCAAAAATCTGATAGCAGTGTCGAAAGAGGCGAAAAGTTTTTCGGAGAAAATATTTACAATAGGAATGGGTGCAAGTCTACACGCGAACGGAGCAATAAGGTTAATATTAAATAACGTTAGCCATTCACAAATTTTTTCACGGAGTTTTAATAAACAGACGTTTAGTGTCGAACAATTTCGCGGCAGTTTCATAGCTAATGGGCCTTCACAATTCGTGAGATTAAATTGAGGGAAACAGCTAGTTATGGTGTTAGAGCTTGTTTAGTTCATCGTAGGCGACGTTTATTACTGGCCCTTATAACACTCCGGTTATTGAGATTTATACAGCACGTTTCTGCTACAGAAACTTCAACTCCTAGGCACCTCATCCATAAGATTCTAATTTTAGACCCAGTGGCCCTCTTAGAACAGTCTGTCTCGTGTGAAAAGCTACGAGACCACTCGTATGTGTACTACAACACACGTAGATATTTGAGTCCAAGCCAAAATCTAGGAACTCAAACTAACTGTGCACGAGGCGCTTTTCAGCTTCAAAATCTACGTCGATGTTATCAGTTCTATATTTATTTGTTCCATAAACTCAAAAGACCGTGACGGCAAACTCCCATTGAAAACGTTTAAAGCAATGTTTAATGGTACCAAATTCTCGTGTAGCCTTTTTACTAAAAAAGCTTAGTACACTCCACATTGTACTCTCTTCGATAACATTTACAAAGAGACGTAACGGACAGAGCCTAACTAAAAGAAAGTTTTCACTATCATTTTATATAAAAAGCACCTTTCCACTGTCTCTGCCTCTCACGAGATACGATACTCTCTGGTCGGACTGAACGGTCGTTGACCCACTGACATTGGCACTGGCCCCTTTTCAGCCACTCGATTCAATCAATCGTTTCGGTTAAATCTGTCCATTTAAACTTGGGTGCTGTTTAAATTGAAATAGCCATTCTATTTATTTTTGCTGTTTAGTCATTCCCAAAGCGTGTGTCGCGTTTGTAATTATTAAACATAAAGTAATAAGATCAAACTAAAAAAACTGCCTCGTTGATCTCGTGGTAGCAACTTCACCAAGCGCGACTGCTGAACCTGAAGTCTTGGGTTCGATCTCGAAGTCGCGCAAAGTGATATGAAATTACGCTTAGGCTTAGGCTCATTGGGAATTTCTCCTTGCCTAGTTGATGGTATAATGCTCCCCCCTATTACTTGTGACTTAAATATAACGGCGAAATGTTGGCGTATCATACGCCTCTGCCAATCCCGTCGAAGACTAAAGCACGCGTTTCATGACCACCATAGAAACGGTTTACGTCGACGGAAGAATAGACAAGTGGTCATGCTACGCGTGCAGGTGTAATTTTATATGTTATTCTACTTAGATATTCTCAACGCGTACGTCTAGTTCATCAAACATGCAATAATGAGATAAAATACAGTATTTCCTTCTGTTGAGAAGACATAGCCTTTGTATTAGTTGTTTATAGGAATCGAGTCAAGGAGACTGCTCTTGAATGATATTATTCGTGTTTGTTATCCTTGATATAAGCATTTATCTGTCGACTATAGGTATTTTGTTGTGTGTATATTGCATTTCTTGCGTAGTTATAAATTGTGAGGTGGATGGGATATTTTGCATGTGATTGCGACCTCTTGTATGTTATAATATATTGAAAAACATAGACTTTTCTTCTAATGGCCGATTCTTATAATTTTAATTAAGGACCGTTATTGGTTATAATTGAGACACTTGTATCTTTACCAATAATGAAGCTAAAACCTCTATAACTTTACATAGTAGACCCTTCCATATAGAAGTAGCTATCACAGGTAAAAGGAGATGGATTTTTGTCCCATACAAGCTTGGCCCAGAAATGGACACAAATGAAACAAAATGTATTATGAAGCAATAATAGTGTTTTAAAACTCTGTATATTTTGGTTCGTCGTGAAACTTGGTGAAGGGCGATAAGACCCTTCTCACCTGTCAAAAAAAATAAATTCAAACCTGTCGATCACAGAGTAATCCACTGTCTTCCAACAGATTGAATTTCATTCAAATCTAACGACTGTATCACAAATGATTCATTCGTTATGCCCCAGTTTATAGAACGTTAGACCTCCGTTGGAAACCAGGCAAAACCAGAGTTGTCCGAGAGGCGAGTTATACGTATTGTTATTCTAGCCGAGGTAAACTGCAATGCAAAAATCAATAGTCCAAGAAAGGTGAGTCTCTTTCTAACACACAGGATTTTTCGTATATAAAAAAAGGAAAATAAAATATTGCGTAGCATTACTTATTTTTAAATGCCGCCTCTATGCTAGTTTTAACTCTGTGTCAAGCATAAATGGTATGACAATGACGGGCTGTGACAATTTACTATGAACGATACACCTACTTTGGTGCTGCCATTGGTGGACTTATACAACGTGTAACGTTAAATGCGCAAAACCTCAGACACCCCAACTGAATTTTAATTCAATTGGCCTATTTCAGAGAGAAAATAAGTCATTAAAAAAATTGTAAAGGGTTTATGTGCTGTTTTAGTTTTACTGGTCATTCTGATCGTTTCTTGCGTCTGTGACGACGCTTTGTCGAGGGAGGAGTCGTCACCGGGCCGCTGCACCGCGCTGACATTGGCTTGCTTGACCTATTAATAAATAGACACGGCAACGTATTTAATGAAGATTTTTTGAAAAATGTGACCTATATTAAAAAGTGGTTCAATTAATTCTGCTCGTTATTCTGATCAAACTATTTTCTTGTTTTGTGCATTTAACGTTACACCTTGTATAGGGTGACTGGTAATTAGTGACCGATACTTAAACACATGATTCTACTCATGACAACAAACAACTTTTACTATCGGACCAAATCCGAAATCGCGAAAAAAAAATCAGCTGTTCCCTACATTTTGAACATAAATGTAGGGGATTTGTTTAAAAATTAAACTGATACATTATAATGATAATCAATTATAAAATATCATGTTCATAACAGTGTAGTTATTATTCAATACGCTTTAAATACAGTTGTGATAGTCTATATTCTAAAATTACTCGTGTTATAATATCAATTCTTACAATAAGCATCTCCCAATTACCATCTTATTTGCAGAACTGACAACATAAAGACCTCCCCGAATACATGAATCAAAATAATAATCTTTTAAATTGAAATATTTTCTGCAAAGATTTGCCAAGTAACGAAAGCTGTGGTGGGATTTCAAATATTATCAGTTATTTTTTTAAATATTATTAACTTATTGTCCGTACTAGGCCACAAAAAATCCATGTCCTTTGCTTAAGAATCTATTTATAGGCTAGTTTGGCAATAAAAAATGCTTCCATTGGTAAGAAAAACGATTCGTTTTTGTTTATAGTAACCGAGCATTAATGAACAACTGCCGTGCGATTCTGTAGCCATCTCACCGTGAAAGCTTGTGTGAAGTGAGCTGTCATTCGCTAGGGATTAACACTATTAAGTTCTCACTTCACTTATGATTTCACGGTGAGATTTGTACAGAATCGACCGGCTGTACCTAACTTCTTGTCTATTCTGGCCACATTAGGGATATCTGATTATGTAGGTATAGCTTGTAACTAACACTTCAGTAGAGGCACAAAGAATAGCATTGCAAGTATCGTATATTCTCTATTCTCTTCCGATTTCAACGATCTTCTGTAAACTATTTGAGATCTTCTAGTGCTTCCTTAGTTAAGTTGTAGAGGTTTAGACGTATATTAGTAATGTTTATTGTATTTAACGCATTATCAATAGCTACTCCTTTTTAATAACGCCGTTTTCTAATTAATCATTAACCAAAAAACGTGTTTTAGTTTACTAACGAGAATCTTTATCAAATTCTTGTTATCAGTAGCTTTGTACTGTTTTGGAATGATATTAAGTAGCATTATGTAGTGTACTCAATTTTATGAATGATATTTTAATACGACCGCAAACACACATTAATACAAAAAATCTTGTAACGTTAAACGCTGACTAACGAGAAATATTACATCAAAAGCATTTTACCAAACTGAACAGCACTTTACAGCCAACAAAGCCCCAATTTTAGCGTAGCCTGGAAGTTTGCACGGTAAACTAACGAGAATTGATTGTGTTAAAATTCTCTTCTGAACTGACCCAAATTAGTGGCTTTAAAAATAAAAGACGCTTCTGTTTGTAACCTAGTTTCAAAATAGTTGGCCATAAACATAGGCAATACGTACTTTGACTTCGGAAATCAAAAATAGAATACGAAAAATAGATAAGTATTTTGGTCTCTCTAGTTTTCTAAGGAAAATATTGCCATTAACCAAATGGAAATCAATGGCTAACGTCAGTGAGTAATTGTGAATCATCTGAATTTAAAGCATAATATGCTCTAGTACCATAATAGGTCAGGACGCATCATCGTCTAATGCACAAACAGTGCTTCAATTAATGTCATGAAAATGTGGACCAATGAACACTTGACTTACAACCATACTGGGTGTCCGGAAAGTCATGGATTACCTTTTACCTGCTCATGGGCCACATTGGGATCTACTAATAAAAAAAATGACCATAATAAGTCTTATGGTTTCCGAGTTTTTTGATATTTAATGAAATTTTGGAAAATCTCTACCTTAGATCAGTTTTTTCCATGCCATTTCTACGAATGAATTTTTTTTAGAGTACAGGTTTTTTTTTATTTTCATCTTGATTCATCCTATTATAGATTGAATACAAGAAAGTTACAGATATCATCTTTTAAATACCTAAAATTTATGTTCAAACTTAAAATTTTCACCAAAATAAATTTTACCATATTTTTGATCGGCCCTGGTTAAAAAAGAATTATTGGTAGGTCATTTTATTTTATTGGTAGATCTCAATGTGGCCTATCAGCAGGTAAAAGGTAATCCATGACTTTTCGGACACCCAGTATATTACAATCTGTAATCATGTGTATACGTAGTAGTTTTGTTGGACCTAGTCTTAAAATTTACTCGACTAACACAAGATTTTGGATAGCTCTCACTCAGACAAGATACAAAAAAAATTACAAAGCTTACGTCCCGAGCTGCAGAGCTTGGGATATAATTTTACATTAAGGCTACTTCCATAAACATTGAGGTGATGTCATAATGTTTTTGACTAACGTCCGAAACCATCATAAATTGACCATTTAATATGTATGTATTTAGAAATATACAGGGTGAAATTGAAAACATGCGACAAATTGAAATGGGAGATTGTACTCATCATTGTGAACAACTTTTACTATGAGATAAAACCTGAAATCGCGAAAAAAAAAATCAGCTGTTCCCTACATTTATGTTCGCATAACGCGTCAAAATGTAGGGAACAGCTGATTTTTTTTTTCGCAATTTCAGGTTTGGTCCCATGGTAAAAGTTGTTCATAATTATGAGTACAATCTCCCATTTCGATTTGTCGCATGTTTTCAATTTCACCCTGTATACATATGTATGTTTATCAGTTGTCTAGTACTCATAGCACAAGCTCTGCTTAGTTTGGGACTAGGTGGCGTTGTGTGAAAGTTGTGGAATATTATTATTATTATTATTTCATAACCACGTAAGTAATTGTGTTCTTCCAATCCAGAAGTTTTCTATCCCTCCTCTAACAATATCATCTTCAGTCGCAGGGCGCAAGCTCACTACAGCTGGTCGACGGGTGCCCAGTAGTGGGGGCGGAGGTCCTCTGATGAAGTCGCAGACCCTGCCCAGGTCCATGGGCAGGTCATCGTCACAGCCGAACAGCTCCAATGGGGGTTACAGCAGATATCCGGTGAAGCCAGCGTCTACGCCGCCCGCTGTTAAACGACAGCTCTCGGTGAGTGACCTTTAGGTGGTATCTTTCTTCTGATTGCTGATAATGCTGGTGTTCTTGGTTAAACAGATAATTATTACAGCTCTGTTTTTTGAATCGTATTAGAAAGTCAATATTAGTAAAAAGTCATCATCTACCTTGCCTTTCCCAACTAGTTGGGGTCGGTTTCCGGTCTAACCGGATGCAGCTGAATATCAGTATTTTACATGGAGCGACTCTCCACAAACCAGTTACTGGGTAACACGTTACCCCTTGATAAGACTGTCAAACTTGGGCTTCTGGCGACCTGTAACGACTGTCTAAGATCCACGAGTGACAACCGGGATCAAGGGGCAAACGTGCTTTCCGAGGCATGGACGGGTCTTGGTATGTAAAGATGGTGACTCATCCACGGACCAATCGCGACAAGCGTACCTTAACCAGATCGATCGACCCGTGCGACTGTTATGAGCCTCTCCCGTATTAGTAAAAGTATGTGATCAAAATATAAATACGATGAAAATATCCTTAAATTCTAGACAAGAACATCCCGTTACATAAAGTGCCTAGTAAACATGCCAGTGCGTATGCCAGATAGACTAAAAAGTCACAGCAACAAGACGTACCTAATTCTCATAACATGGCACCTCTGTAAAAAAAAGCATAACCAACTAAGCATAGCTTGGCTGCCAAAGTAACTTTTTGTCCAAAACGAAGCTCATAAAGTCCGCAGCGACTTCTTAAAAGATACCAATGTCGCCCATTGTCCTGTACCTACCTACTTAAATAAAAACTTACTTGGGCTCATTGTTAACGAGCACTTGGATCGATAGCCAATAGGTTAATATGGACTTTTAAAATTACGACAAAACCACCTTTAATTGAATAAAAAACTCCGATACACATGGCTACAAACATGTCTGTCATGAATTGATCACGAAGGTTAAACTAGTGATTTCAAAAGGTAGAAACTCGATTATCCAGCCCTCAGTTATTCGGATTCGCGATTATCCGGACTATCAACCACGTCCAATAAGTGAAAAATGTATCTCTTAATGATTTCTTAATAAACATTCATTTTTGTTGATATGTATTTGTTGTTTTTAATAAACACATAACATTATGTATGTAGGTACTACATATGCACAAAACCCGCTTTTCTTCATAATGTGTTTTTCCGGATTTTCGATTATCCGAATCCCTAACGACAACAATTAGTCCGGCTTATCGAGTTTCCCCTGTACAAGAATCACCAAAAATAACTTTAATTATGATAAAAAACATAACACTGTTTTTGTCGGACAGTCAGGTAAAAAGGGGCTCGTTCTAGTTCTTGCAGTCTTGTGGATCAATGATACGTTAACCCGTGCATGCTGCGGTAACTGCGTACAAAAGTATCGCGTTTCATTTCCGTTTTAAAAGAATCCACATGCAGCGTACAGCCACGAGCAAAAATATGTCACTCTCTCACAGCTGGACAAAGGCTTCCCACCATTTCTTTTCACCGGGCGCGATACTGCGCTAGTTCTCGTTAATTTCTAAGGACGTCATCTAAGCCGTCCAGCCATCTCTTTCGTGGTCTACCGTGGTCCCGTATGGCCTTTCATGGTACCAATCCGTGTACCACGGACCCACCCACACCCATAGCTCGGTTGTCATGCGATAGAAAAAGATGTTTAGGTACACTCAACAAAATTCAGGAGCGTTTTCTCCAAAAGTATCGATTCAAATATTTAAGTGTTCAAAGTCAAACTTCGGAGCAATTTGCTTAATTGAGAAACAACGGTAATACGAATGTCAGTCTTGGCACTGCATGAGAATTTAAAAAACGATCAGATTTTTACGGAAAAAAGTCGCGAGACTTGGCATGATATTCAATATGAATATTTTTGAAAGTATACATATTATTGAGAGCTGTGGTGGCTCAGTGGTAATCCTCGTCCTCTACTTACGGTCGTAGGTTCGAACCCAGACAGGCGCTTTATTTTATGTAAATTATTTCTCTCAAAACGGTGAAAGAAAACATCGTGAGGAAACTGGCATGTCCTAGAACCAAAAATTTTAAGACATGTGACATCTACGAACCCGCATTGGGCACGCGTAGTGGATTACGGCCCACTCCCTCTCACCGAGAGGAGAACTGTGCCCAGTCGTGGGAACATATAGGCTGATTGTGCATTACTGCACGAGACTGTGCAGAAAAAAGGACGGTTGTCTATTGTTCGTTTATTTACTAATATTGACTGCCTAGATATGAAACAATGTGTGAAAAAAAAAACTTAGTGAACTGGTTTGGTAAGAATAAGTCAATCATTGTTTGAAAGTTAAAATTAGTTCACACAGCATTATCTGTGATCAATAGATAGTTTCAATAGTTTTGGAGTAATATTGCTTGAGAATCTTTCAGACTTTCTATTTGAATTGGCTTTTAAATTGGATACTTTTCGAGTATAACTATGTGAAACATCACCAATTGGCATCTTCACCCATTCAAAATTCACCAAAATTTCTGTTTTTATAACGTTCTGATTCCGATTTTGTCCAATACAAAACTTCACTAAATACTACAAAATGTACAGACGCCAGCACATCAAGCTACCCGAAACTGTCAAATTTTCCCAATCGACTTTGAACCTTATGGTTTAGCAATAAGGTTGAAAATCTATTAAAAAATGACAGATTGTAGTAGCTTCATGTGCTGGCGTCTATACAAGTGTCTGTGTTTAAGTAGGTACTTAGACACAATTCATTGTACATTGTGTGAAACATTAATGGCTGTAACCATGCTACTTTTGCCTTCACTTACTCAATGTATACTATATGTAATAAAAACAATCATACTATATAGTACTTTTGTTTGTTCGGCTGAGAACGTCGAATCACGATGATCTAGTAACATCATCAGGTATCAAACTAGAAAGTAATTAAGAAAAAGTAAATACAAATCTATGTTTCTGACACAGATCAAACTAGATCCACAAGAAGTCTTTGTTTTTATTTAATTGAAATACTTCCTCATTTAGCGAGGGTCATCGTATCGCCCACAAAGCGTCTGTTGAACTGAAATTCAATATTATCTAAACTAACATACTTGTCGATATGTGGCTGTGCTATAAACAGCGCTCTGCTTACCATTTCTAGGAATACAGTCGTAATGTTTAGTTATATATTAAAAAAAACTAACTTTTCTTATTCTTTTCTTCCACATTAACATTTCCATTCATCTAACCCACAATCATCGTCAATTCGCGTCTCAAATCAGAGCGCATACCAGGTACCTTCGAACGGGTCTCCAGTCCGACGCGTGGTGGGTGGAGGCTCCCAACGCGGGACCCCAACGAGGAGCAGAACCCCCCAACCGGCCCTCAGTGTGCGTGGGGTCGACCCCAAACTCGTCCAGCTGATTCTGGACGAGATTGTGGAAGGAGGCCCCAAGGTGCAATGGGAAGATATCGCGGGACAAGATGTAAGTGAAATATATTCTTCATTTACCTTTTATATTTACCTACACGGAGAGAAAAATCTTAGAAAAATTACCGTGCAGTCTCATAATCTGGGTGCATTTCATTGGCAATGGAAAAATTACTATCCTAGTACGGTAAAAAATCCCATGCTGCATAGTATAATTTATTGAACTAATAGCGAATTTTTCCCAATCTCACTTAGAATATCTTCTGTAGATGTCATTTGCACTCACTTTATAGTGACGAGCACGGTAATTTTTCTAAGAATTTTCCCTCCGTGTAGTCTAGCCATAAATTCTGTCCCTCGTAAAATGGTCTCTAAGTAATTATTTTTCTAAACGAAAATAATTTACGAAAATACATCATAATTATACATTCTTTATTGCCTATTTTATAAAATAAAAGTTAAAATTATTCAAATTGCCCTCCCTTTGCTTTGACACACTTCTTCAATCTTTCCGGCCACTCGTCTATCGCAGCACGCACTGCCACCAAATCACGCTTCAATGACTCAATATTACGGTGTGCTTCCAGCAGGCTTACTCCTCTAAAACCTCCCATAGTCGGTAGTCCAATGGGTTGAGGTTGAGACTTCGAGAGGGCCAATCTTCGAAGGCAATAAAATCGGGTAAATTGTCCTTTAGCCAACGCTGCGTGGTTAGGGTTGCCAGGCGTCCGGATAAAGCCGAACACCGTCAGGCGTTTTGGTTGCGTGTCTAGCCAAATCAGACGGTGTCCGGCCAAATCAGACCTGTGTCCGGCAAAATCAGACCTGTGTCCGGCCAAATCAGACCTGTGTCCGGCCAAACCAGACGGTGTTTGGCCTGTCCGGCTTTTGTTAGGCTTTTTAAATATGACTAAAGAGCGCGCGGCGCGCCCCCCGCCCCGCCACTCTTAATCACAACCCCATTCTAGTCTTCATTTTATGGTAAATGATAAAAAAAACTTGTTTTACTTTAAAAAAAATGGTCGTGTTATACTAAGACTAAAAATTAAGGGTGTCCAGATTTTTACCCAAATGTCCAGCTAAACTGATCTGTCCGGCTTTTCGGTTTTAAGACCTGGTAACCCTATGCGTTTTTCGCGCTTTGTGTGCCGGTGCCGAGTCCTGTTGAAATATCCAATGCTTATTGGAAAATAGCGTTTGGGTCAAAGCTTTAACTACAGGCTTCAGAATATCAGTCTGGTACTTAGCTGCTTTGGTTTTTACTCCTTGTTGACAAAAATGAAGTTTAATGACTCCCTCGTACGACACGCCCCACCAAACCATGACTGAGGCCGGGTGATGGCCTCTTTCCACCTTGGCAACCTTTTCCGAAACTTTGAAATTGAATTTGAATTTTTATTCTAAAGTAACATTTTAATTTGACATTTTACAGTATTAATTAATGTATGTATAATTTTAATAATTATAACTGGGCCATTTCAGTTTGTAATTTTATTTTTAGATAGCTTCTACACAATTTATATAAATTTTTCGTGCCTATTTCCAGGAACGTACAGGCGCCAGCACATCAAGCTACTACAATCTGTCAGATTTCTTTAATAGATTTTCAACTTTAACGCTAAAGCATAAGGTTCAAAGTTGATTGGGAAAATCTGACAGTTTCGGGTAGCTTGATGTGCTGGCGTCTGTACATGACTCGCTCCTATCCACTCCACCTGTATTTTAATGTAACCTACATTCGTTGCAAATTAATGATTTGATTGCTTTATTTATTGATATGAGAATACAGTTACTCAACGTGTGTATTTTTTTTTTTCAAAAGTCACATTCTTATTATAATTAAGACCGATAAAGAGGCAGTGGGAGGACTCTTTTGAGTCAAACTCCGTGCTGCATTCCAACAGCAACGCCATCGCAAAGTTGATGTTAAAATGCATCTTCTCTTGCAGATAATGTAACTGCTCGAAAACTGCCAACTGCCTGTGCAGCTCCCAGATACAACTGTGCATCAATTTCGATTTGACATTTGCGTTGCAGTCTTTTTGTCTGGCGACTATTTTGCATATGTGTCTCCTCGTAACTTCGCAATGCTAATACGCGAACATCAAAACCGATCATGGGTCTGGCTTGCTGCCAGAAACAGCTCTGTAATTAAGTATCGCTCAACTTGCCCAAAACTTCTCGACCTATCAGGAACCTTGCTTTACTTTTTGCGCGTAACACAAATAGCTTAACAGTGTCTAATCCCAGTGTCAAATCGACATGAAAATCGATATCACAATGGTTAACCTGACCTCCAATCGAATTATTTAGATAAATCGTGAGGTAACTAGAGTTTTGTAATGTAAACTTGTTCATTGACCTTCGGAGTAACGGTGCTGACACATTGGGTGTTGACGGCGGCAGACATTACATAAAAGCATTTTCTTTCGGTCACGTCTGCTCTAGTAATTGTGAAAGAAATTGTTAAGCTGGCCAATGGCGCCGATTCACTTGTTCACAAACTAGACTTAATTTTATGTTCAGCGCATCTTTTTCTTTCTATTTCATTAAGATGAGGACAGATGAAAAATATTATGTCCTGTCAAATTAGTCAGCGTATGACGTAAATTAACGTATTTTTAGTAGCCAATTTTTTAATCACGTCTAAACTTGTCTATGGAATTTCACAGGACTAAACTAATATTTATCTTCTGTTCTTTTCTTAATGAAATAGAAAGAAAAAGATGCACTGAACTTAAATTTAGTTTAGTTTGTGAACAAGGAAATCGGCGCCAATGTTTGATTGGAGTACGTATTCGACTAGTTTGCGGTATTAGTAGGGTCGAGTGTTCGAAAAAGGTTATACAACGTGTAACGTTAAATGCGCAAAACCTCAGACACCCCAACTGATTTTTAATTCAATTGACCTATTTCACAGAGAAAATAAGTCATTAAAAAATTGTAAAGGTTTTATGTGCTGTTTTAGTTTTATTTATTTATTTAAACTTTTCGCACACAAAAAAGGTACAAAGGCGGACTTAATGCCTTAGGCATTCTCTACCAGTCAACCAAGGGTGGTGAAGAGATTAGATGGCAGGTGCTTTGGTTGAACTGAACAATGATAAAAAAAAACTATTACTTACTAGTTTTACTGGCCATTCTGATCGTTTCTTGCGTCTGCGACGACGCTTTATCGAGCGAGGACTCGTCACCGGGCCGCTACGGCGCGCTGACATTGGGTTACTTGACTTATTAATAAATAGACACGGCAACGTTTTTAATGAAGATTTTTTGAAAAATGTGACCTATAAAAATTGGTTCAATTAATTCTGCTCGTTATTCTTATCAAACTATTTTCAGGTTTTGCGCATTTAACGTTACACGTTGTATAGAAAAGAATCTAGTAGACAATTATCAAGCCACTAGCATTTGCTCGCGACTTCGTCCGCGTGAATTTTCTTGCTCCCCTGACCCACCCCGTCGCATCGCATCGCCTGCCTGTACTGTCACTTCGTTTTCGCGCAGTATTCTTTCTGACTTTATTTTATTTTGGTCAGCTCCGAAGGGTCCTAGTGTGATGTTAAATAGCCTATAATCTTCCTCAAGAACTGGGCTATCCAATACAATATTTTTTTCAAATCCAACTAGTAGTTCTAGAGATTAGCGTTCAATCAGACTCTTCAGTTTATTATGTTTGTAATTAATATAGATTTCAGTGTGAAATATTACAATTATCGTAAAAATAATGTTAATGTATACAGTTAGTTCAACAGACTCTAGTTTCGTGTCATTCAACAATCCGATCGCTTCCCATACAATTTTATACCCGGCTCTAATCCTAATATAAACTGAACTAGACTGGACTGGAGCCAAACTGTTTCTAGCAATGTAGTTCTGATCTGTGCCCTCTCAGAACATGTACTGAGCATTCCAAAGCCGCAAACCGATCAATAATGTACCAGGCAAGCATAATGACAGTGGCGCTGACCCTTGAGATTTAATTTATAAAATCCGTTTCATGTTAAAGGCTTTAAAGACCCCTTTTCCATTAGTTGATTAAGTTCTGAAAGGCGAACATAACATTTAGGTACCCTACAAATAATACAACAGTGAAAGTTTACGATATCAATAAAAAAAAAATGCAAATAAACGCCAGACACAGACCAATTAGGTGAATGTATAGAAATCGAATCGATGTAACGAAAGCACAAAAAAGTTATTCAAACACTTTTTACGTCAATAAATCAAACAACATCGAAAGATACCTAAAATTTCTAAAATAATCTTTGAAATGTGTTAAATATGTAGATGTAAATAATTTGACTAAATCATCCTTTTAAGAGTCAAACAGACGTAATTATTATCAATAGACATTAATCATCGTTAGACTTTCTTCTTCATTCACACGTTTCCAACATTTTACTAGGTATTGTAAAGTAATCACCGGGTTTTGGGTTCAAAACTTGGCAGGTATTTGAAGTTTTTCAATGTCAAGCCATATGAATTGTGCTGTCTGCACAAAAAGAAGTTGATACGTATGCACTTTCTAAATCAATCTAAAACAAAACAAACTTATTGTAAAGGATAACATCGTGTATCTGGCTTTAATGGTGTGAAATCGTAAACATACATTTAGCATTTCTGACCAATGCCCGCTCTTTATTTTGGTTAGGGACAAATCTGAGCGGAAAAACGAAGCGTAATTCCGCTGACCGAGGAAATGTCGCAAAAAACGTGCGTTTTGTTCATTCGGGTGAACAATGCTAACTTGAAAAACTGGTCTTTCTGAACATGTTACTTGGTACGACCGACAGAGCAGAAATTCGCCGCGTTTTTCCACTCAGATTTATCCTTTGCTTTTGTATAGCATACATGGGAGTTTGTATTACGGGAATTGAGATTCAGAAACCCTAAACTAGTAGTAGTTTAGGGTTTCTGAAGGTCAATTCCCGTAATTACAAACTTTCATGATCTATTCGCAATCTCATATCAGCGACAGTCAAAGTCAAAAATGTAGGAAACGTAGAGGTATTTTTGACAGACAGATTAGAATACGAAAGTTCCTAAAAATACGGGAATTGCGCCTCTGGTTTCGTGACTTACTTTTTTTTCTCGGGATCAACTAGGGTTTCCCACGAATTCGCGCCTTTTCGAGAAAACTCTAAAATTTTAAAAACATCAAGTAACTCCTAATTAAAATACCCCAACGCAATTAATGACCAGAATTATTTATTTATTTAGTCAAGTTTACATAAATAAATCACTCTTTTTTTTAAACAGAGCTAACTAATTTGAACTTTGAGGTTCTTGACAGTAAGTAGTTGTAGGACTGTTATTATTAATAGAGTAGTTTCGCCATGCTGGAAGCAGATCGTGTCGATACTTCGCTACAGTTGTTTTGTTACTGCTTACGATATCTCTTAAAAGATATGCGTGACCTAGCGGAGCGTGTTCTACCGACAGCGACTTTGATTTAACTTCTATTGTTCTTGTGTTATGTTTGTCCTCTAGTAATCGATCGTGACTATTTTCGTGAGAATATTTTTTTTACTAGTCCTGTCCACGAAATTACGAAGAATTTACCTTCGTATTTTCGCATGACTATTTAAAACACACGTTTTATTTGTCATGTCTAAGTTTCTTTATTTGATTTTTGGGATAAAAAATGCTTAGTTTCTAGAAATCAATCTGTGTATTTCGTCAACTTCGATGTAGTAGGTACATGTCATGAACCTGTTCATGACAAGACAAACTGACTTTCACATAAGAAATTAATCATCATAATAATAGTATATTAGACAATACTTAATTTAAATGTCAGTCATTAAAGGAAAGCAATGATTTAATTTTGTAACATTTTTTATTTCTTTTTTAGGGTTCCGTACCCAAAGGGTAAAACGAGACCCTTTTACTAAGAATCCGCTGTCCGTCCGTCCGTCTATCACCAGGCTGTATCTCATGAACCGTGATATTTAGACAGTTGAAATTTTCACAGATGATGTATTTCTGTTGCCGCTATAACAACAAATACTAAAAAACAGAATAAAATAAATATTTAAGGGGGCTCCCATACAATAGACATGATTTTTTGACGTTTTTATAGATAATGGTACGGAACCCTTCGTGCAAGAATCCGACTCGCACTTGGCCGGTTTTTTTTAGTATAGTTTTCTCTTCGACTACGTCGTGATAAAGTGGTCGCATCACTGCGGCGATTGAGGTCCTGGTTTCGATCCCCGAATGTGTTATTGGGTTTGTTTTTAAGGACATTGTCAGTGGCAGCACGTAGAGGGGCCCGTGGCTAAATAATAACAGCCGCACAGGTCGATCGATCAGGTTAAGCTACGCCTGCCGCGGTTGGTCTGCGGATGGGTGACCATCTTTACATACCGAGACCCCTCCGTGCCTCGGAAAGCACGTTAAGCCGTTGGTCCCGGCTGTCATTCGTAGATCTTTGACAGTCGTTACGGGTAGTCAGAAACCCAAGTCTGACAACCAGTCTTACCTAGGAGTGTCGTATTACCCAGTAACTGGGTTGTGGAGGTCAGATGGGCAGTCGCTCCATGTAAAATACTGGTATTCAGCTGCATCCGGTTAGACTGGAAGCCGACCCCAACATAGTTGGGAAAAGGCTAGTCAGATGATGATGATGTCAGTGGCAGCACGTAGTCTGTATTTCTGCCTTATGGCAAAAGGCTCACCCCTTATTATATGGTTACCTAACATTACTGGTGACATGTGAGAGTATGAGCAACAAGGTGGAAAGTTCCGTCGGGTTTTGTTAATGGTGGTCTACAACCCGACGGTTGATGTCAGTGTGATGGAAAGTTCACAAATGGCGTTGTCAATGCTAAGACAGGAGTCGGTCGTGGTGATATATCACTAAAGGTTTCTCTTTGTTTTTAGGCGGCTAAGCAAGCGCTTCAAGAGATGGTCGTGCTGCCATCTCTGAGGCCAGAACTCTTCACTGGACTGAGGTCTCCAGCGAGAGGACTTCTGCTCTTTGGACCACCAGGAAATGGTAATTATAATCTATTTTTTAAGTTGGACATACGGCATTGTACGTGTCGAAATATTAACCTGTCATGAGTCTGATAAAAAATATGTCTGTAGGTAATAAACAAAAACGTCATACAGTCACAACATTAAACGTACTCAATTGTCCCATATAAACGTTTTTTTTCGGGCCTTGTTAGCAGCCAATCGCTCGGACGGCGTTAGCATCCAATACTTTCATGTCGGTCATTTTTAGAGTTCCGTACCCAAAGGGTAAAAAGGAACCCTATTACTCCCGCTCCGATGTCCGTCCGTCCGTCCGTCTGTCACCAGGCTGTATATTAGACCGTTAAAATTTTCACAGATGATGTATTTCTGTTGCCGCTATAACAACAAGTACTAAAAAACAGAATAAAATAAATATTTAAGGGCGCTCCCATACAATACACATGATTTTTTTGCCGTTTTTGTAGATAATGGTACGGAACCCTTCTTGCGCGAATCCGACTCGCGCTTGGCCGGTTTTTTAACAGCATTTCTTACCCAAAACTATTAATTATCCACTACTTCCGTATCAGCACGACTTCACAAGGTATTCAAAAGCAGCTCATGCTTTGTTTATAATTAGTCGTTGCAATTTCCAAATCACTAGTGTTTGTCATGCTTGACTTTAATGTCTTTGATGTAAGGTTTAATATTATAGTATACAAGGTGTAACTTAAATAACGCACAACCTCTTAAGGGGTCATTGTACTCATCATTATGAACAACTTTTACTATGGGACCAAACCGGAAATCGCGAAAAAAAAATCAACTGTTCCCTACATTTTGACGAGTTATGCGAACATAAATGTAGGGAACAGCTGATTTTTTTTTCGCGATTTCAGGTTTGCTCCCATAGTAAAAGTTGTTCATAATGATGAGTACAATGACCCCTTAAGAGGTTGTGCGTTATTTAAGTTACACCTTGTATATTGATGCGCTTTCGTGAAATGAAATCTGCAATAGAGCTGACTGTCAGTGGCGTGCCTAGTGGTTAAACTTAGGGCAAGCCAACATACTTAAAAAAAAAAATCATAAGTACCTACCTACCGTATCGCCTGTCACAAGTTGTGCCTACCGACTGATTCGTTTTAGTTCTTACTAATATTCTTATTTCATAATTGTAAGTTTTTGCTATTAGCAATTAAAATGAAATGTTTTTTAATAGCACCATTTTTTTCTTATATTATAAATTATATACTCAAAGTATTGGTAATCCTTTACAAAATCGCAACTTTTTCATTTTCATATTATCAGTTTCGTGTAAAATATGATAAGACGTATAAGAGCCATCTATTAACATTATTGGCACAACAGAGCTCAGAGTTAGTTCATATTTCACTCGCTCGCAACAGTCGCTATAGGCAAAATATTACAATCTGGCCACTAGATGGCGTACAAGTTATTGATTGATTTCTAACTACACATTGTTTACGATGTTGATAATATTTATAATTATAATTACTCACAATGTGAACAGCCATAACTCTTCAATTTTCGTTTCTTTATCACAGACAGATGACAAACACCACACACACGCACACGGAAGGCATGGTAAAAATTACTAGACAGATTTACTTTACCTTCAGTAGCTTTGATAAAAGCCATTTTTTGTCAATTCATTTAGAGAACATGATCCTGGCGCCTGCTTTAATTTTTACAATTAATTAAGCGGCCTTTACAAAATATAAAAATTATATATTCTAACTCAAAACGGCGTAATCAGTCGGCGTCAAAATTTGGTGAACGTTTTAATTTCTACCAACAGCTGTTTTTCTATTGCAATTTTCGATAATTCGGAAAGCCGTTCTTGTTCTTGAGTACTTATTTCTTAATTAAATATGTGTGAATACTTATTTAACACGTTCCACGAAACAACTTGTCGCAGGAATGGTCACAATTAAATGAGCTATCTTTAAAAGTTCCGGAAAGGCACCCTGAAGGCAATTTTCGACTAAAATGCCTATTACGTAATTTAGATTTCTGAGAAATAGGTACTTACTCATAAAGTAGGTTTAGGTGAAGTAATGAGATTATATTCGTTTGTAAAACTTGAAAGTATTTACCTTTCCGAATAAAGATTGCACATACTTTAATCCATCACAAGGCACATTTGCAAGCGTTTCCGAATTCATTTTAATGTCAAGAAACTTTTTAATCACTTCAAAACAAAGATAATCACCGCAAAACTAATCACAACACTTCATTTCACAGAAAATGTCCAAGCAAACAATGCACCAGTAACCGCTCGAAACGAACTTGAACTAATTTGAAATTGTATCATTCCATTCGATCGAGCTTTGCACAGCGACGCGCTCATTCATACTATTTACACACACACGCTTCGCTATACGTTCCATTCATAAAAAATCAGAAGCCAGGCTTAAAAATCAGTACAATTTGGAAAATAAGTACATACTGATGTAATCAACAACGTGAACAATTTGTATACAAATAGTCAGAGGTCCAGAAGCCTCATAAGAAGCCAGCTGGTGCGAGCGAGACAGGACGATGTTTATTGTTGCGTTCTCGCAATAGCGGTATTGGAGAGGTTTGGCAACGGTGCGCGTGATGAAAACTGTGCGGGATTTAAATATTATTCTTCGAGTATGTAAACCTGGCAACCTTGCATCGAACGTATAGCAGGCGGCCGCCGGCCGGGGCGCGCAGTTTTTATTATTCTTATCAATTCTTGCGACATGATTGAGTTGGTTAATTTACAAGTTTACTTGTGTAGTTTTATTTTTTTTAATTTTTTATTGTTAGGCTCACGTTTGACTGAAAGCCGGGCTTTTCGGCTTTAATGAAAGGAACGCCCCTGCTGACTGTCTATAGTAGTCTTACTTGTCATCAGCATCAAACGTAGAGGTTCTTTTAAACACCCCAAAAATAATAATCTATGGTCTTTTCCAAAAATATCTGATGCCAATGTAAACAAATGGAACTTAACATACACATGGATGTCAATTGTAGTGCCACTGGCAATGCGAGTACTTTGATTATTTGAAAACTTAAACGCAAATTCTAATTTTAAATCATCAAGCCGTTTTTTATATGGCAATTAAGGTTAATTCTATAACTTCTAGATGAATGTGTTACTAATTCCCTTAAGAGAGTGATTGCGTAAGAATTTAACCTGGGGCCGTATTACGAAGTATTAATGCCATCATGATTCCAGTGCGAAAAAGGGATGGTGCTATCGATCATGTATAGCTCCGTCTCTCTCTTACACTGGAATCATGATGGCACTAAACGGTCATAATACGGCACCTGAACGGGGTATGTTTACACATTATATCAGATACTTTTTGAACAGACTAGGTCAGTTAGGTAGTCGCTCTAAGTAAAATACTGGCATTCAGCTGCATCCGGTTAGACTGGAAGCCGACTCCAACATAGTTGGGAAAAGGCTAGGCAGATGATGAGTTTTGGTATCTAACCCCCAACTTGATATACGCAGGTAAAACGCTACTGGCCCGGTGCGTAGCGGCCGAGTGCTCGGCGACGTTCTTCTCCATATCTGCGGCGACGCTCACCAGCAAATACGTCGGCGAGGGTGAGAAGATGGTGCGAGCGCTCTTCCAAGTCGCCAGAGAACTGCAGGTGAGGATAAATAAAGACATATATATCTTATTTTTTATTATTATTACTGTGAGTGTGAAGACTATGTGGGTCATTTCTTTTTTCGGTTTTCCTTCTTAGTTAGTTTTAATCATGATCTGGCAGTTTGAGTCATTTATGCGGCCTACCCAAATGCCCTTTCATTGGTATTGTTCGTCGAATCGTAAGGCTCCTCAAGTTCTGAGTTGAGCTGCACGATTTTTGACAAATGCGTGCACTGACTGGACAGGTCCGCTCAATCTGTGTGGTTCTTTACTCAAAAGACCATTTCAGACACCAATCTACATGATCTTCACATTATCTGACCAAGATTATGTCTGGACTTTAAAAGAGACTGTGACCTCTGAGTTTGTTTCGGCCTTTCTTCTCAGAGTAGTCAGATAGGAAACGCCGACCTCATCTAGTTTAACAAAAAATATGATTGACTTGTAAAAGTGTTTGTACAAACCTACTTACAGAAAATAAATAATTTATCATTTATTTATCATATTGAATTCACCTGCTTTTGTGAACAGCCTGCGATGCATTCATCATCATTCAGCCTTAATACGTCCACTGCTGGACTTAGTGTTCCTCTAGACATCGTTACAACGTCTGCTATTGTGTCTCCTGTATCCAGCAGATTCCCGCGCCAGCCTCTTTTGTATGGGGCCTATACATGCTAGACGACGTGTTCGTGTCTTGGTCTATACTCCATAATATGGTCTAAAGGTCATCAGCAGCAGAAGGAAAAAATTCACTCCTACTTAATGGAAGCCTGTTCAATTGAATATGTTTCCAAATTGTTTATTTTTTCTATTTGGGTCCACCAACCGCATAAAGTAATACAGAGTGACAGGGACATATGTACACACACAACCTTTTACCATAGATTCAGTACACGATTCTGAAAATGTGTTGAAGTCGGTTATTAAAAAAAATAAAATAATAATAATGTCCGCCTTTGTACCTTTTTGTGTGCGAAAAGATTAAATAAATAAATATCATTTTGACCGCGTAAGTATTGCACTTTTCTATGAAACACCAGATTTTTTTTTGGGTCTAGAATCTTATGCTGAATTCATGGTTTCAGTTGGCGCGTCGATCTCCCCGCCACTCTTATAAAATTTGACAGCTGATTAACTGGTTCAAAAACCAGAGTTTGTTCAATAACTCGACTAAATAACTCCCTTTAATACACGAGCTATTACTAGACTATACAATTAAAACGTCCCATGCCTTGCAAATAATTAACACTCACGCGACACTGACTCGTTATCTTGCTAACAATATAACCGCAAGTCGTTGACCTCATTCCGAACGCACGCTCGTGATAAAAAACCTATCGACCATTTGAATGCACTTTCAAATAGGTAGGATCTCATGTATTTTCTTAATCAACTCTGGTTAGACTTGTTGTTAGTCTGAATTATATTTGAATGAGATACTTGTTAGTAAGTAATCAAACTCTTTTGTATTTTCGAGAAACTTGATAAAATCAATAAAAAGTAAATCCCATTAAACAACATCCATCCACATTCCATTCCATTCCATTTCCATTAACATTATAATGTAATAAGTTTCAGATAATAAGTTTTTAAGTTTGCTTCACTATTGCATTGGGTTATACCTGTAAAAATAGTTGTAAGTGAGGATATAAATAAATAAATAAACTATTTTCCAGTCTAACGCATAATTACTCGTATATCGGTATCTTGTATTTTATCGATATCTATATACAAGTTGTAACTTGAATAACGCACAACCTCTTAAGAGGTCATTGTACTCATCATTATGAACAACTTTTAATATGGGACCAAAACAGAAATCGCGAAAAAAATTCAGCTGTTCCCTACATTTTGACGAGTTAAGCGAACATAAATGTATTGAACAGCTGATTTTTCTTTTCGCGATTTCTGTTTTGTTCCCATGTTAAAAGTTGTTCATAATGATGAGTACAATGACCTCTTAAGAGGTTGTGCGTTTTTCAAGTTACAACTTGTGTATAAATAAAACAAAGTCGGGTTAGATACACCATTTATAACTCAAGAACTGCTGGACCGATTTTTATGATCTTTGATTTGTTGGATTTTCTCCGCCCCGAATAGCAGAATAACTATTAAAACATGGGAAAATAATAACGAAAAAAGTTTTAAAAAAAGAAAAACAACACATTCTCTAAGATCGCGGTACGAAGCTCGACGGGTCAGCTAGTTTATAATAATTTCTTATAATGTTGAACCTACTATGAGGGGCCCGTGGCTAAATAATAACAGCCACACAGGTCGATCGATCAGGTTATACTACGCTTCCCGCGGTTGGTCTGTGGATGGGTGACCAAATTTACGAACCGAGAACCCTCCGTGCCTCGGAATGCACGTTAAGCCGTTGTCATTCGTAGATCTTTGACAATCGTTACGGGTACCTACTCAGAAGCCCGAAAGTCTGACAACCAGTCTTACCTAGGGGCATCGTATTACCCAGTAACTGGGTTGTGGAGGTCAGATAGGCAGTCGCTCTATGTTAAATACTGGTAATCAGCTGCATCCGGTTAGACTGGAAGCCGACCCCAACATAGTTGGGAAAAGGCAAGGCAGATGATGATGTATGTTTTGTCTCTGCGTCACTCTGATGTAGACGGGTAGAAAATACCTAAGGCAGTAATTTCGCGTCTGCACGGTTATTTTTATTTGTGCATAAAGTTTTAACAATTAAATCATTTCACACAAGTTTTAGAATTCGTCTCGTTGGTTTAGTGAAACACAGTTGGGTTCGATCGACAGGGTCGGTCAAAGTGTAATTAAGTTTTTCTATCGGGAAATTCCCAGAAGCAACACGAAGCCCCAATTTGTGCCCGTTTAATGGGCAATTGACACGCATATTATATGGGACATAGAGGGCGAAATGTGGTAGTTCACACCTCCGTTCGTTATGTTATGTGATCGGTAATAGTATGGTAAAAGTTATTACCCAAAACCGACTGTTTCATTCAGTATGGCTCGTATACAGTGGTCCAAAAAGATTTTTTAAAGCCTCTCGACAAGAGGTTTCCAAATTACCCCCACGTGAATCGCCCCGAATGTTCAGCCATTATCTATAGGAAAAACATTTCGTTCGATCACATTCGTTCCAGATTTGCAGTCCCCAAAAATTAAATCGCTCTAATAAAATATGTTTTTATGGTTTTTCGTGGGATACTGAATAATCCGCAAATATTGGAATCGTTGGGATTGCTCGTTCCAGACAGGAGGTTACGGTTGGGACCGAGGGAGGAACTTTTTATAGTTCCGGCAACCCGTACGAACTTATTGAAGTTTGCACCAGTGATTCGTGCAGTAAGAATACTCAATAGTGTCTCTCGGCGTTTGGACATATTTTCCTGCTCTTTGGCGGAATTCCAGAGGGTGACACTTAGTGTGTTGTCCACTGTGTAACCTATGCTATTACCCCCAGACCCGTTAGGTACTTGGGACTGGTCAATGAGCGATTTATGACTACTTTTGTTAGCTTGGGTCTTACCTCTTAAAACAAATGCATGTGTTATGGAATAAAATAAATAAATAAATGTAGAGAGTGTGCCAAAGACTTCCCAGTGGTTTTAAAGACACTTACTTATGCACTACTTCAGTTACACCACTGTAAACGGACCACCCTGAATTTGTTTGTGACCCTCAAAATATTTCATGATCAAGCTTCATAATATTAATAAACATATCGTATTTTGAAACTAGGCTATATAACGCGAGGCCTTATACTCCACTTATGTGCTCCAATTAAAAAGAAGGGTCGAATTAATCGGCCAAGTATAAATGAAAGTGATTTCCGTATTATTGATTTTAACAAATTGTTTATTCAATGAAACTTGTCCATTCCTTTTAGCGTTCAGAAAATTGTGCTTAGCCTGTTTAAACTTCCTTCCTCCATCCTTTCGCAGAATTTTCTTCAAGAAATAAGCAATGGACTTTTCTTGTGTAACTGCCCAATAATAAAATTGTCTTTGCTGGGTAAATATTGGATGTGTTCCCTCTCCCTCTCACTGAGAGGAGGTCTGTGTCCCAGCAGTGGGAGTATTATGTTGTGAAAATTGTAAATAATTAAAAATTATATGGATGTTAAAAATAAGTATGGTATGTTAATAGAAAAAAGGAAATGTCAGTGTATGGAGCACAATTTAAAGTCCATTTTTCAATGCTTTTCACTGTGGATCAAGTTGGTACTGCAGCAAGTCTACAAAGAAATCTAGTCCAATGTCAGTTACAGCCTAATAGTTCAATGCCAGTCACTGTCCTATCTAAAGAAAGACTGAAGCTGTGGCGATACAGTGCTTCCTTACCCAAACCATTTGTTCCACCCGCTGAAGATCTCCCACCTGAACATGCGTTGCCTTAGGTAACCTGGAAGTTTTAAACAAATCTCGGACGACCCAGGTTGGCAGAAGCAAGGAAAACCTACCCAGGTGGAGATTCATAGACGACTCAGCTAACGATGGGACATTAAATATCATTTTTTTGCGTGTCCTGTCAGCTAGCTACACGTTACCGAAACTAATGGTCGCTAGTGATGGCGCCAAGCCGATTTCTGGGCCGAGTCCATTTAGATTGCCACCGACACGCCAAGAAGAGACTGTCTTATCCAGTCTGCCAATTTTTATAAAGTCCCTCCTTATACCAAGTTGACCACCTTTTTCCCTCCACAGCCCGCGATAATCTTCGTTGACGAAGTAGACTCGCTGCTATGCGAGCGCTCGTCGGGCGAGCACGAAGCGTCTCGGCGACTGAAGACAGAGTTCTTGGTTGAGTTCGACGGGTTACCGGCCGCGGGCGCTGATCGACTCATTGTCCTGGCCGCCACTAATAGGCCGCAGGAGTTAGATGAGGCAGCGTTGAGGTGAGGGTGAAGCAGAAAGTGTTGTTTTTTAATGTTTTAAGTGATTTTAGGAAGAACATTGTTGAGAATATGATTGGTCTTCCAGTTGAAAGGTCAACTCTAACCAGTTTTCAAAGCTAAAATCAGAAAGTTTCTTTATTTTTGGATTAATCAAATGAATCAACACAGTCTTTCACAGTCTAGTAATGTATCTTGTTACAATTTCGAAAGGCACGCATAAACTGGTTGTAAACTTACTATTAGTATACTGGTGATTTTTTTATAGGCTCCTAATTTTAACAGGGTGTTCTACTATGAATATGTACAATTTTCACTATAGGACCAACTCTGAAATCACGAAAACAAAATCAGCTGTTTAATACAAAAGTTCAATACCTACTTGACTAAAATGTATGAAAAAGCTGATTTTTTTTTTCGTGATTTCAGAGTTGCTTCCGTAAGGAAAGTTGTTCATATTCATGAGTAAAACACCCTGTAAAAATTTGGAGCCTGTAAAAAAAAATATGCTGTATCTCCAATTTCTTCATCTGAAACTGAGTTCTTATTTAAAAGACGTCACTGTAATTATCCATAATATTAATTATCGACATACCAAAGTATGTGTATGTAGGATTCACCGTTATTTTATCATGATTTCTGTTCTCTAGACGCTTCCCCAAACGCGTATACGTGTGCCTCCCCGACGTGCGCACCCGCATGTCCCTAATCCAGCGCGTCCTCGCCCGAGGTGCGGCCGCCGCGACCATCAGCGACCAAGAGCTGGCCCGCCTGGCCGCGCTGACGGACGGCTACTCGGGCAGCGACCTCACCGCGCTCTGCCGGGACGCGGCCCTCGGCCCTATCAGAGGTAAACACTACTGGATATACCTAGACCTTTTTCTTGGTGTCGGGTTGGAAAATCCTCATGGAGTCCCTCCGCCCTTGGGGAAGGGCGAAGGGGACCGTCAGACTCTTACTGACTAAAAACCAACCCGTGTTCCTCATGTACCCGTATGTCGGAAAGGCGGGTATCGCCGAAGCATTCGTCGCTACCCCCCGACGGGTATTGGCCCGCCAGATGGTCAGGCGGGCCCCGTCACCGCAGGACTCCACTATGAGGCGCGCGCGGAACACGACGCCGCCGCCTCGAGGGATATACCTAGACCTCCCGTAGATACTGCAGGCCTTCTACAGTTACTTTACCTCTGATTTTGAATAACAGTGATCTTTAAACTAGTAACAATACGGTTGGTTTTTGGCTGCTGTAAAATAACTGTGAATGGACTATTGCGTGGCCTTCAGCGACGAGGAGTTGGACAGTTATAGACTTTTCCAAGCAGTCTTTTATGTCAGTCACCAAGCTACCTGATTAGACAAGTAATAATAATACACACGGTCAAGAAACTGATTGGTACTCCAGCAGTAACTTAACTAGTGCAGTCAAGTTACTGCTGGAGTACCAATCAGCGCTAGAATGCAGCACTAGGACTGATTCTAAGTGATTCATCTTTAACACATATATTGTTATTACTCTAAATAAACTAATATTTTTACTTATTATAATTATTATTATTACTTCCTAATCATTTTGCTGGACCATAAGCCTGCCCCAAGCATCGCACAAAATACAGATACTGCACCGGTTAGTACAGCCCGCAGCATAAGAATGAATAATGTCGCCATACAGATTTCGCCTCAGAACTGGGACATGCCCACTAACGTGTATGATCACGTAACGCGTGCATCTGGCAACACCAGTTTAACACGCAATACCTTGACCTGCTTTTTCGTCAAATGTCTTTAAGTTATAACTCATAAAAAGTTATCGGAACACAATAAAACTGACGCCCACGACGACTTTCATGTTGGTGGGCGAAATATAAAGCAATTGTCTTACGTCCGCACTGTGAGACGTTACTTGACTTTATAATGGATCAGAGAAAAAAAGCTCTAAAAAAAAAAGAAAATAAATAAAAAGTAAAAATAAAAAAAGTATGCGGTTTATTTATAAACGTTACTTAATGTAAGTAATAATTAGCGATTTGTTTTACCATACGGTTTTGACGTTTAAACTTCTCTTAACTTTAAACCAACGTTTATAAAGACATGGCTAAATCTTCGAAGCTCTGCCATGAGCGTGTTCGTGTTGGTTTTTCCCTTTTTAGCATATCGATGGCAAATATTGTTTAAAAAGAAAATAAGTACAAATTCAGCGTTAAATATATCTTCGCAGGTGGCGATGTGTAAATTTTTTTTATTGATATATTTCATGTATTCGATAATGACATTTTCCCATGTATTCTTACGTTTCCTCATACTGTTGTGTGGGCAGTACAGTCGAAATATACTATATACATATGTATAGGTACTATTAAATACAACTGAAGTGCTTGTTTGTAATGTCAAAAAACAGCTTTTTACTAAATGCACATGAAAGTATGTAAGGTAATTATATAAAAAAAAACAATGTTTATAATTTTTGTCTGTCTGTCTATCTGTCTGTTTTTCCGGCTAATCTCCGAAACGGCTGGACCGATTTTGACGAAATTTGGTTTGGGGATACTTTGAACCCTGGGGAAGGACATAGACTACATACGATATATGCTTTTTATCGACATACGTCGCAGGCGAAGCCGCGGGCCGAAGCTAGTCAACCTATAATTTTGTGAAGTCGTTAGATAATGTTATAAAGTCCTCCAGACCGTATTTCGGCCACGGCGGCCAATCTCCATGGAGACTAACCTTCGGCTCCGGGAGATATTATAGAGCACCAGTGTGCGCGCAGACACAGGTGCACTCCCTCTTCCCTCACTCTCATAGCCCGATGAGACGGCAATCCGACACGACCGGAGAGAGGTCAGGCGCTGGACCAACGGCTTACGTGCTTTCCGAGGCACGGGGGTATCACACCGCCGACTTCCAAACTCCGGGCTGTTACTAAGAAATTCCTAATGGAAAAACTCAATAACACTACCGACCTGGGAATCGAACCCGGAACCCCACGCTCAGCAGTCGCGCTTGCGACCACGAGACCAACGGGGCACTTCAGATAATATTATATCAACGTACGTGTATGTAACTACGGACGTAAGAATACCTAACGCCTAAACAAAAGTTACGGAATAGGTATATAATCATCTCGTAATGACCTCTTAGCATAAATCAAATGGTCAATAAACTGTATGACATGTAGTAGGTGGCACTGACTTACTACTTTCAGTTTTTCTTGTTATGTAATGAAATGATACTTTGAAAGCGATATGTAAAGTGCACCATTCATAATTTTGAATCCTTCATTTCATTATACAGCGTGTAACGGAAGGGGGGTATAAACCCTGAAGGAGGTGAATGTGCTCATGAAACTCAACAACTTTCCCCAAAGAACATAGGTCGAAATATGAAAAAAAAATTTGGCCCTCCCTTACAAAACTGACTACCAGCTGATTGATTTACTATGGGAGGGCCAAATTTTTTTTTCATATTTCGACCTATGTTCTTTGGGGAAAGTTGTTGAGTTTCATGAGCACATTCACCTCCTTCAGGGTTGATACCCCCTTTCCGTTACACGCTGTATACATATAAATTATGTTATTAACACTTGGCATGCGGGCAACGTATTTTTCCGTTTTTTGCAGTCTGTCACTAGAACGCGGGTCACGTAAAAATACGTATTTAGTAGATTTGTGGCCCGCTGCACGCGTAATTCGGCGGCGAAGTATGCCCGCATGACAAGTGTTAAATATTAAAATAAATCAAAATATATATAATTTAAAAATAAAAAAAATAGTAGTCTACCGGTATTGGGAACAGGGTCCAAGCTACCGGCGGTCAGGACTCCAGAGAGAGGAACCTCCTGACAATGCGAGCCGTGTCCAGAAGTGCCGCTTTCTGAATCAAGCCCTTGATCCAGATGCCCAACGAGAGCCTCCTCAGGTGTATCTCGACAACCTCGCTAGCCAAGTCAAGATACTTGATTTGTTTATCTTTATCGGCTTTCACGAGTTTCTCATCATGCGGAAGGTCTTTTTATTAATTGTTTATGGTTCGAAAAACTTTTTTTATAATTCATGAATGTCTATTATTATTTTATCATAACATCAAGTATTTATCTGTAACTAGCGCTTGCAAGCGACTTCGTCCACCATATATTCCATATCCCGTGGGAGTTTTGACCTAAAATTCCGACCTTACTTGTCTTCTAATCTCTTAAAATAAAGGGTGCCAAATTTCAGCTTTATATGTCCAACGGCTTAGATTGAGCGTTGATGAGTCAGCCATTGAGTGAGCCAGGACTTCTCTTTTTAAATGTATTGATTCATTTTACTAAACGTCCACAGTTAAACATCTTGCGTCACATTCAAAGGTAGTAGAAAAAAGAGTAGGTGCTTCTGTTCATCCGGTAATTTTCCAATTCAGGGGCCATAAGACATCATTGTGCCAGAGCGAAAAAGGCAATAGCACCATCTCTTTCGCATAATGGGACAATAAAATTATGAAACTTCCTATACGGGCCTTGCTTCGCGAGCAAGCTTAATTTTCTTTCTTTTCTCTCTTCTACTCAAAAACAGATCAAAAAAACTCTTTAGACAATGACTCATATGACCATCTGAGACATAAACACTTGAAATCAAATATACCAACTGACTAAAACCTCTCTATTTCCTCCACAGAATTAGACCCGGAGGAAGTAAAATGCCTGGACCTCTCCCTAGTCCGAAGCATCACGTTCCAAGACTTCATGGATGCTCTTAAGAGGATCCGACCGTCCGTGTCTCCCCACAGCCTGGTTGCGTATGAGAAGTGGTCGGTACAGTACGGCGATCTCGGACTATGAAGATCTGGTTATACAGGTACTATTGCTGCTATTTATAAAATAATATTTGGTTCAAGTTAAATCGCAATTCGTGCGAAAACTTTGGCGCTAAAACTTTCCATTGTTGAATCTCCTTCCAAAATATACATACGCTATATATTTACGCGCGACCTGTTACCATGGATTCAGTACATGATTCTGCAGTGCGTCCCCCCCCCCCCCCCCCTCGTGCGTGGCAAATTTTTCGTACGTTATTTATTTAAAAAAAAAAACTTGCACATTAAAAAATTAAACATTAATTTTGACCGTGTAGTGCACTTTTCTATGAAATACCTGCTTTTTTTATAACCCTCGAAAAATTTCTACTCTAGTCTAGAATCTTGTGATGATTTCATGGTTACCGTTTGCGCGTCGTTGTCCCTGCCACTCTGTATAGGCGTTGCAACTCACAAGTTTACATCATATTATTATTATGACTTTTGATTATTAAAAAAGTCTTAAATTACAATGGTATACGCGTACTAGTGAATTGCAACAACTTTAGGTTGGTCTCTTCTGGTTAGACACAAAGGGAGGTCCCAAAAGCATGCTGGTACCAATGGTATCTAACTTTATTATTTTACAAACAGAATGCCAATTGCTTGATACTCATTGAAAATTTAAAAAATCCTCATCTACTCTTCTTATACGCGGGAAAAATACGCACGGCCATATTTGATTTTTTTTGCGTCCTGAATTTTCAACGCACTGTTTAGCGCCGAGAGTTGAAAATCCAACAGTGTGCTCTTTTGACGTGCTGTGATGCACGCTGTTGGATTCTCAATGCTCGGTTCGACACCGAGAGTTGAAAATCCAGTGCGCGATAAAATCCAGCCGCGATATTTTTGCGTCCGTGCGCAGGTGGGCTAACACTCAAACGGCGCGTTTTATGTTCCGGCGGAAATCTTTATTTGTGAAGAAAAGTTGGAACCTATCATCCGTAAAATGATCTTCATTCGAATAAGGAAAACCTCCAACGTATTTTATTAGGAAACTAATGAGACGTGACGTGACCTTCTTCGCTCTGATAAAACTCATCTCTTTTTACAGGTATCGGTAACAAACTCAAAGTAATGGTGAGTCATTAAATTAAGAGAATAGACAATAGAAAGTTCGATGTTGATTTACAATTGATAATATTTATCACGCAAATTCATCGCTCAAATTTTTATACATTTATTTAACCCTGTCTCGGCTGCACTTACAGCTAAAATAAAAGTAGCCATATTCCTTTTTGGATCTCCTCTAAAACACGAACATTCCCGAAGTGTAGCCGAGGCAAACCGAATATGTTTCTGTACAATTGACATGTTTTTCGTTGTATTTATAAAATTGAATCGCATCTAGTCAAAATTATTGAATGTATTTGCGTTTACGCAGTCCAATAAATTAGTGATGCCCTGTCGATTAATTATATCGATATTTGCCGTAATCGATTTTACGTGTAATGTAAAACTTGCCATGGCAATGTGTCAATGCTGATGCTTTTGATATTGAATAGTTATAAATAGAAATAATTGTTCTTAACTTAGTCTCAATTAATATGAAATACTCACGATTTTATTCAACTGAGACATCACTGCAACATGAAATAGTTTTACAAAGAGACTAAATTAAAAATAATTATTTTAAACCCAAATGTCCAAACTCCACTAAAATAGTCCTTGACTCCAAATAATATAACCTGATTCATTAAAGAAGCTGCTTTCTATGTATCTAGATGTAAAGAGATCGCTTTGCTCCAACCGCTTCTCTATTGATTCGGGTTACATTAGCCCTCATAATACCCGTCCAGTCAAAAGGAACGTTAAAAAATGGTCTCTGTTTCGAGGTCAGAAAGTGTATCTTTTATTATCCTGCTTCCTTTTGGCTTGTTCGGCTTAGTTCCGCTTTTTATCAAAAGGACGAAATTATGAATGTGGAATTTGATGGAAACGTTATTTTTCTTGGACTTTGAAGACACACTGTTATGTTTTAAAATGAGAAAGCTTTAGTTCATTTTTAGGACTGTACTCCACTGCATTCGTAATCCCCTAGTACATTATATAGAATTTTAATTATGTATTAAATCGTTCAAAAATACATACTTAATAATCACTTAAAATGAAATTCAAGGTATTCATAGATTTTGTTACCACTTTTTTAGAATAAAATATTTAATCTCAATTTTTCAGCTAAACAAAATAATGAAATCGTTGTACAAATTTTGTTTACCTTTTAGTATTACCTCATAATTTTGTATATTTGAATTAATTGCTATTAATGGTATAGTAGCTTAATTAAATTATTATATTTTAATTGTGTTTTAGTTAATATCGACAACCTCATTCTGAAGATGTAGTATGTAAGCGTGGGCGCGTAATTTTACACCGATACTACTTTGTGTCAAAAAAAAAAACGTATTTTACTGAAACATCACCTGGACCCATATTTAGCTAATAACGCATTTGCACGTACATATTCATTTTAACCACGTATCTAGTTTTATTATTCTGTAATCTCACATAAACAAAAATAGTTAATAATATAATATAGAACCCTGATAATTATGGGGCTTATTTATAAACGTTGCTTAAAGTTATGAGACGTTTATACGTCAAAATTACTTAATTAAGCAACTTACACAGTGTGGCAGGGATGTCTTCGCACAGCCTGTTAATGGAATTAGTACCTACATGATGAAATTTTTCGTAGGTTATTAATAAAAATGCCGCTCCATACATTTTGACCGCGTAGGTGCACTTTAACACAGCCACCCATGAACCCGGTCCGTGCTCCTTAAATTTCTCTAACTCGTGAGGCACGGGAGGCCGTGATCAACTATCACACTGTTTATTTAAAAATCATGCACTCAGGGCGTGAGTCGGAGTTATTGTGCTTGTAGCTTAGTGTTTTAGCTACGCACACATATACAATTCGTTGCTGTAAGTACAAAGGGGGAGCAGAGGGAAGGAATTACAATGACGCGTGTGGGCGCCGCGTTCATTCGGCGGTGAACGAGACAATCGAAGAATACTCGAATGCTCAAAGAAAACAATTTTTTAATATACTAAATACAAAAATAGATCTAATAGATACAAAAAGAATTATTTGAATAGTCATTTAGGTTATTTTTTTATAGTCGATACAAATATGCCTGTAAAACGCCCGCGCACTAGTGGCAGCGGCGCAATAAAACGCCCCGCTGTCAAAGTGTTACTAGGAAACCATGAAGACTATAGATAAGGAGTCCAAACTCTGTACATTAGAGTTGTGCCAGAAATTTGAAAAAATAACGTTGGCGGGCAGAGTGCGCTGAGGTCGCTAAGTTACCAAGGTAGAGAATTCACTCGGTACACTACGTAATGCAGCGCGGCTGGTGGCTAGTTTTAGAACTATTGCTCTAAGAATTTTTCGGGACAAATTTTCCGTATGCGATGCCCTAGAGTTTGGACTCCTTTTGTCTAGTCTTCATGTAGGAAACAGCAATTTTTTTTAATAAGCGGTGTCTTTTAAACTCAGGGAATTCAGAATTGTGTACTAAATTCATGGTAACAGGTCGCTCGTCGATGTTCTTGTCACCTGTATAAATAAACCCCAAAAAACATATATCTTCAAGTTCACCTCAAATGGGATAAGTTCGAAGAATATTCTAGATGATTTGCCCAAAAATATGTATACTTAAGTATTAACGTGAAATGTTCTTAAGGTTGTCGATTGGTTGATCATAGGTTAGTATTTAGCACTGCCCAGTGTTGTTAGAATATTTCTTAGTTTTAAAATTAATCAAGTGTTTATATACCAATATGGCTAGCTCAGTTTTGCGACATTAAAATCTTTATTTTGTCGCAAAACTGCGCACGTCAAAATACATTTTCATTTTAAAATTGTTATCAAAATGTACTTAATTAATCTATTTCTGTTGATTTTATTATTTTTATTAAAAGAAAAATTATCTTGCCGCAATCGAGAAATAATGAAATTATGCTTTGTTAATATAATATGCTGCAATTCTTATGAATGATTATATTTTTAAACGACAGTCGAAAACGGGTAGCACCTGACTTCCTTTAAATTAGCAGAAAGAATTAGGCTGTAATCTATAATGCATACTTAAGATTTTACTTTCCATACAAATATGAACTCTTATTGTACAACATTAATGTTCATATTCCTATGAAACGCTCGATCTCAATCGCTTACAGGAATATAAACTTTAGACAAGTTGAAAAAAAAGTTTAAAATTCGAATGAATAGTTTTTAAAGTAAACTCTAAGTACGTTTTATAGATCAGCCTTAGAATCGTTTGCTCAAAATGTTGTATTGGAAACGATGATTTTGAGCGTGTTCAAATGATCATATATTTTCATAATAGTTTGTTACAAATTGTCTATCTCTTGGATTAAAAGTTATTTAATAGAATTTATCAATTACAGGACCAGGCAGTTGTATGTAATCTGTAGAATTGACATAGTGTGCCATTTTGTGATGCGCGAGAGTATCGTGCTAAGAGCTGTCGAGGTTTTTGTATACAGGGTGACTTTGAAGTTATTGGCCATCTTTCAGGGGTGAAAGTACTTATAAAAATAAACAACTTTTACTATGAGACTTACTCTGAAATATATAAAAGAACAGCTGTTTCGTGCAAAACTGTACACACATCCTTCATGTCGTTATTACAGAGCTATTTCTTTTAAAAAAGTTGTGTTTTATTCAGGACGTGACAGTATCATCCCCTGAAAGATTGCCAGTGAATTTAAAGTCAGTCTGTATATTTGTATTTGAAAAGTAAACAAACCGACCTAAATTTAGTGTCAATGATGTCTAAAATAATTAAAAATGAAAAATAAAATAAAATAATTAATGTGATCTGTCGTACAGTCGGCGGCACGTAACTTGACAAGGTTTTGCCGTAGTGGGAATAAGTTTGCGCATGTACACTTAGTGCAACAAAAAAATTATCACTTTCGATTGCATGTAATTATTGTACGGTTATTTCCATAATCTATTTTAAACACGTCTGTTTAGAAGAAAGTTAAAGAAAGGAGAGGAAAAGGGGAGGACTCTTGCCAAGTTATGTGCCGGCTACTGTACTTCGAGTTTATCTAATTACAATACGCTTAAATCTAAATAAAATATCAAGTATCTTCCAAAACCAAAGTACGATATAAAACATTATTTTACTGGCGCGTACGTGCAATGTGAGAGTTACGGTACCGTCATAATGTCTTGTTTCGAAGCATTCGTCATTCTAAAGCGACCCTCTTAAATTTTGTATGAACCAACGCGCACGGTGTAATTTTACTTTTAATTTTTTTTACTGCAATGTTTTGTATGAAAATACGTTGCACTGCAGCCCGTTGAGGCTGTAATGTGCTTTGCGGATTCATAAAGCTACAGATAATCCCTGTTTTACTGAGTCTCTTCTCAAACTTTCTTTTCCAAACAACCATTAGTAATGTATTGAATAAACTAATATATGCCAACTTTATCTACTTCTTTTTGTATAGAATCGTTATCGCTATCTGAATCTTTAAGTAATTGAAAAAGAGATAGTTATTTTTATTTACCGTAACTCTCTTGATGCCGCTGTACCTACATATTTTAATATGTTTTGAAACATTCGAATTGCAAGATAAGCTAGACTGGAGTTAACCTCTCAAACGTCGAATATACACCATGTGTACAGATAACAATAAAATTTCTATTGTGTTTGCTAATTGGCGCGCGATGGGTTAAAGAAAATAATCGTGTACCACATCACTGGCTAAGAATTGTATCCACACAATTACGGGACCTTCCAGGCTATGTGTGAACAAGTTCATATAAAATGTAAGCAAGCAATTTTTGCTTCTCTCTGACGTGCGAATGAGCACTGATATGGGTGGATTGACACTAATTTTAGATGTCACTACCGTGATAATAGTAAAATCTAAAATTAGATTATTCGAGTTCACAATACAGCATGATTTTTTTTACCGTGTCCAAATTTTTAGGTGATTTTTTTTCGTGATTTCAGGGTTTGTCCCACAGTAAAAGTTGTTCATATTCATGTGTAGAACAGCCTGTAAAAAATTTGGAGACTGTAAAAAAATCATCCTGTATATTGGAAGTTATATAATGAGTTTCAGCTCATCTCCGCTCGGTATCGTGTTAGCCAAAAGTTAAATAGATTTTGTAACGATAGTTAACAGTTTTCCTAAAAAGACAGCGACATAGTGGTTAGTGCATTTAATGTAGCATTTAACGTAACTAGGTGTAGTTAAAGTAACTTGTAGTTTCTGCCCGATATGTTTACGCTTATATTTGTGTTGTGGCGTGATTCTGAAATGCTAGATTGAATAGTGGTACTGGGTAAAGAGGTTAATGTTTGCAGGGGCGCTCTGGTTTTCGCTATTTCTAACTTTTATTTAATGGTGTGACTTTTCTCATAAACCACTCGATTTAATATTTTCATGAGTGATCACGCACGCTGGTTGTCATGTGTATACAATGGGCCCTGGTTTTCGAGACATTGCAGAGCTCTTCATAGGCAGAAATAATAGTTACATTGATGGTAAAGTTTAATTGAAAGGTCTAAAACCACTTCGGCTTCTTTTTTATTGTTTTACTTAAATGGCTTTAGAATAAATACAAGACTTGTAAGGAAGCATATCAGGGAGGAATCGGTCGTAATAACCGAAAACATATCCGAGAAAAGTATGAACAATTAAGAATGAAGTTCAGGATCACTCCACAACTAGCTATGTAGATAAGCCCTAATAGAATAGAGTTACAACTCCTAGTGCTAAACTGAATGACAAATTAATTTAGCTTCCTAGGCCTACTGTCCACTGAAATGATGAACAAACTAGAGTGACGAAAAAATCTGTTGAATTTAGGGGATGTTTTCGCTCATCAATATTTTGAGGAAAAAGGAACGATACTCTGAGGGGCAATTCTATTAGTTTTAAGAACATTCACGGTCTGAGCGCAGTCGCAATCTGTCAAAAATACCTCTAATTTCCCTACATTTTTGACAAGTTTTTGAAATTGTTGTCGATGATATGAGATTGCGACTACATTTTGAACGTTTTTAATTACGGGAACTGCCTTCTATTGGAGAATATACAGGTTGAAATTGAAAACATGCGACAAATCGAAATGACAGATTGTACTCATCATTGTGAACAACTTTTACTATGAGATAAAACCTAAAATCGCGAAGAAAAAAATCAGCTGTTCCCTACATTTATGTTCGCATAACTCGTCAAAATGTAGGGAACAGCTGATTTTTTTTTCGCGATTTCAGGTTTGGTCCCATAGTAAAAGTTGTTCATAATGATGAGTACAGTCTCCCATTTCGATTTGTCGCATGTTTTCAATTTCACCCTGTATAGGTATCATAGCAATTAGAACAAATAAAAGCAATAATTAAGTCAATGTGTGCTTCACTGTGTAGTCTTTTAATATTAAATCTGCATTTCAGTGGACAGAAAGGCGATTAGATAGAGTAATTCCCTTTAATCTTGAAACCCGTCATACACTACTTAAGATGCAAATAATTTAAGAATGAAAAGCAGGTTTTAGGAAATGATAACATTTATAATAAGAGGGATATTTTATTATGGATATGATATGTGTGTAACGTGTAATTGTATGGTTATAGGAAAGTTAAGCGTAAGATTATATATTTAGAAAGAGTGGACAGCTTTAGATTACATATTATTGCTTAAAATTGTCGATGAACTTCGTATCTATGGTCCCAAAGTACGTCTTGCTACTACGCATTAAACATGGCGTTTTGTATACATTCGTTTGATAATGATCTGATTGTTTTCCGAATAATTTTCACTTGTTTCTAATTTCGTGTGGATCTCGTCTTTAGAGACATTTAGAAATACTTGTCCATTCTTTGAATGGATAGAAGAAAATCCTTTTCTGATATGCACTGTAGTGTATGGCCGAGGTTCAGTCATGAACATTTTTTTATTAAAAAAAAAAAAAACTTAAAGGCAAATGTGCAAGCGAGAGCGAGAGTTATAAATAACGTTGTGATTTTTTGAACAATCGTTTTTTAAATTTTTCGGTTGTGGTTTTTTTGAGGAAATTTTTCGTTTTAAAACGCGTCGTGTCGTAAAAATGTTTGTGTGTTCGTAAGATTTTTACTAGTTACGTTACGTTTCGGTTGTAAATGTGAAGTTTAAATTTTTGAAATTTGATTATTTGTGTACCTACCTATCTTGGAAAACTTTATGTTAAAATGATGAACTTTAGACACATGTTCAATCGCATGCAAAAATTTCGTATATTCAGTGCATTAACGCGGCCTTTCACTAACTTATCAACCTGACTATTTTTAGTCTAGCAGTCAAAAGCTTTAATATTTGCCACGCGATACTTTAACATCAATACTTTCGGCTTCACTCTCAACCCCAAGAGTAATATTTTCAAAGACGATTAAAAACCAAAATGTGATATCATGGTATTAAATGGTCTGTGATTTTACCTAATAGAAAATATTTGCTCTTTAACCCTTTCGTTACGGCATTTCGCTCCGCTGGAATAACGCCATCAAACGGGGCACCGCGTCGTCGGAGTAGCGCCACTCGGGGCCATTTGGTGAGCGGTATCACGCTGGCAACGGCTACAGCCGGCGCTCGTGCACACAGGTCATCGAATGGATGCCGGCTATATCCGGCGCTCGTACACAGAAGTCATCTAGTGGATGCCGGCTATATCCGGCGCTCGTACACAGAAGTCATCGACTGGATGCCGGCTATATCCGGCGCTCGTAACGAAAGGGTTAACTAAACTTTACCTTATTACTTGATATATTAACTTCCAAGAGCTCAAACGTTACTCAATTTCAAGTCTCTGTCAACTCTGACAGTTAACTGAAAAACTCAATAACATTCTTATCTCAAAGCTAAGTCAATCAATCAATCTGCTTAGCCTTTCCAAATATGTTGAGGTCGGCTTACAATCTTGTCTTAAAGTATCGTATGAAAATTCGGGAGATGTAATTTCGGCAGTATTGATGCAAAAGTATCGCGTTACCTAATACATAATACCATTTTTATACATACGTTTACTGCATTACATACACAAATTAACTCAAACTTATGAATCACACCTTCTTCTTCATTTTAAGAACTGTTAATCATGTTAGAACGCTAGAGAGGCAACCGCTACAGAAGTATTGGTTCAAAATTATTATTAATACGAATTAACTACCAACAGGAGAAATAAACAATTCTTTCACAAATCTGAGAAAGGAAAAGTTGCTGTAAGAATTTAACGTTTCGCGTTTCATAGAAAACTGAACACTCAAAGTTAGCTAAACAATTATTTTACTGGGCTGTTAAACTAAAACAGTGGAATCGGTAACTGACTAATTCAATGTTGTAAAATATATTTCCTGAAAAGTTTTACATACTGCAAATAATGCACAATTAAAACCAAGTTTTGCACTAAAAAAATTATCGCAGAAATCAGATATGCACTGCATAGTAGGTACTTTCTGCAATATAATTATTTGCAACAGAAAACCTTGCGAAAATCATAATAATAATATTCTTCTTATCATCTCGTGCCCTGCATCACTGTGATATGGATAATAAACCCAATGCCTTATTTATTTCATGCGCACTATTTTTAATCGCAATTAATATTGTTACGTCGACTTTACGGTGTCTGTCTGTCATACAGGCTGAGAAAATTTTGTTATTTTTTTTTTTTACTCATTTCCAACCATTGTCAAAATCTTGACTGCTACCAAGCAGTCAAGATATTAAATTAAATCAGTTTCTTACTTTACTTATTGATTTCAAGTTTTGGTGTGATAATGTATACAGACTAACTTTGAATGAGGGTTTTCTGAAATGACGTGCACTAGGTGGCAGCACTGAGACGTCAGGTCCGAGCACATTTCAAAAATGTCAAAGCGCCTATATTTTCTTTAGTCATGACTGAATGAAAAACGAATGAATGAAACGAATGATGAACGTCATCATATATTTTAAATTAATTATCGAAATAGAAGACCTCTTGGCAAAGTGGCGCCAACTGGTGACGTAAAGTTTTATGAAAACCCTCATTTATTGGCTATCTTTCTGGGTGTGAAAGTACTAATGAATATAGTCAACTTTTACTATTGGACCAACGGCAAAAAAGCGAAAAAATTACATGTTTCATATATTTTGTATAAAAGCAGCAGATATTTATTTCGATATTTCAGTTTGCCCCATATTAAAAGTTCTTTATATTCATGAGTACTTTCACCCCTTAAAAGATTTCCATGGAATTCAGTCACCCTGTATACAGGGTTATTTTAAATTGGCTAGCTAAACTTCACAGACGCGATGGGTATGCGTATATCTAACATGATAACGAACCAATTTAAAATAAGCCTGTTTATCGAATTATTAAGGACTAGTATGACAGACAGTCATAAAAAAAATATTTCAAACAAAATGAGCTTCGTAACAAATAAGTAACGACATGCGACTGATTGTTACCATATAAAGATATTTCAAAATTATTTCCTAAGTCGTTTTGATGTGATTGTTTTTAAAGATAAGGTATTAAGTGAAAGAACGGTACGGTTCACGCTTTATTGCTAAATAAATGTATGTAAGAGACATTAATATAAAAACTGAAGTTATTCAGATTATGTATTTGTAACGTTTCAGGCCTATTTATAGAGAAATGATATTTACATGGGATTGGTTGAAGATTGTTGTATTTTTATGAGTGTTTAGAATATGTTATAAGAATGAGCTTTTCTTTATTAACTACCTACGTACAATTTAATGTGGAATGAATCTCGTGGTGAATGGTTTCTCATGGTTGGTTTAAGGTTTTTGTATTACGTGTTATCTTTTCTATGTAAATAGGCCTCAAGTCTCCTACTTATTACGAATGAAAATTCTAAAACGTGGTTGTAATTGTTTTTACACGTTCGCCTTTACGCTAATTGTTATTTTTAATTTAAGCGCACGAATTTATCAATTTGACTAAAAAACTAAAACTTTGTTAGGCCAAGTACACACTTTGTGATACTTAAATTCGACTTTTCAAACTTTGCTGTTTTATTTTACGTTATTCGCTGGCAACGATTCTTAGTCTTTTTATATAACAGACTATACGAATATTAACAAATAAATTGTATCAAAGTATCCTAAAGTGTGTATTAAGCTTTAGTTAAGTGTCATTGAGTGTTACAAGAAAAAAGAAAGATAATATTTTTTCATAATGAGCACACTTTCGCCTCAACTGTCGTGAATGTTACACTAAGCATAAATATGTGATACCTACACGGTTAATAAATACATAATAATTTGTGATTTAATGCGTTTTATTCAGTGTTCACGCGGTTCAGGACTGCGAAGTATGAGTATGAGCAGCGTAGGATCTGAAATGAGAAAAAATTGTTTAATTCTGTAAAAAATCCCTCGATCAACGAGCTTTAATAAAATTAATATGCTGCTGGCCATCGTATACCTGAATATGTTTTGCGATACAACCTCAACGTGCATATAAAAAAAATACAATACCAGCATTTCTATTCTGTAAAAATCTCACCGTGAAAATTAAGATGAAATGAAATGAGGGTGAAGTGAGCTGTCTATAGAGTCAAAACAACCGAAAGCATCACATGAAACGACAGCTGACTTCACCCAAGTTTTAACGATGAGATTTTTACAGAATACACCGGCAGTAACCGGTACTTATAGTTATCTCGTGCGGAGCGTAGTCCTGCATTTCTCTTTAACAAATACATAAATGTATTGCCATCGAAACGGAGCTAGCATACTTGATGATACTTGATAAGGTATTCGTCCAAAAACGTTATTATACCATCATCCTAACAACTGGAATCAAATAAAGGCTTCAAACTCGCCGTTATCTAAACGCCCTCTTCGTTTAAAAAACTGTGAAACTTGACTGACCGCAACAAACGTAGGTCGAGACAGGGAAATATAGTGCCCCGCTTTGAATATGATTGGTTTCTTCATGCGTTCCATGGCTATGAACAGAGCTCGTTTGAACTTGGTGTCTTGCTCGTACCACGGGCATTGGTACAGCCATTCTCGGAGGTTTTCACTCTGAAAGCAAAAATATTTTTAAAGTACAGCCGTGTGATTCTGCGATCACCTCACCGTGAAAACTTGGGTGAAGTGAGCGTGGAGTGAGTCGTCAATAGTCTCAACCCCTGGCATCAGCATGACTCACAGCTCACTCTAAGCTCACTTCACTTTAGTTATCACGGTGAGATTTTTCCAGAATCGACCGGCTGGTTGGTGAAAGTCAAAAATCTTTAGTGACTAAAATCACCCCCCCTTATAGCAAAAATTAAAAAACAGATGGCACCTATATAATAATAATAATTCACAACTTTCACACAACGCCATCTAGTCCCAAACTAAGCAGAGCTTGTGCTATGAGTACTAGACAACTGATAAACATACATATATATTTCTAAATACATACATATCATAGATAAATTACACCCAGACACAGAACAAATGATCGTGCTCATCAGACAAACATTTGTCTTGGGTGGGAATCGAACCCACGACCTTGCGTATAGTAGTCAGGGCCATTGACCACTAGACCAACAGGCCTGCCTAAATCTAGGTAGATTTTTTCTTTATCAGTTGAGGTACTGCTTATACCTTTTATGTTTTTTCAACGGTGATTTTAGTCAAAAGAGGTTTTTCGGTAAAAAAAAATTATGAAATATTTTTGGGAAATCATAGATAATGTACTAGAATTACCCTTATAGTAAGCTCGTGGCCGCACCAGCAGTACAGAAACAGTTGGGACAGCATGGTGACCATGTAGTTCAACATCGAGAAGAACTGCACGCTGTTGTGTTCCACCTATATTCGAATTCAGAATCGTTGATAATTATCGGGTTTTGAGAACATAAACCTAATGTCATACCTATCTAACAAAGTTCAAATTCGATTGCAACCGACTTTTAAAGGACCTCTTTGTTACAAACTCAATCAAAAATCAACCTAAATCATATAGTTCTAAAGGAGATTGTTGATCGAGTGGCAACACATGCGAAATTAAAAGATTTAAAAAATTATGATTAAAGAAACATACGATAGATATCCTCAATCCAATATTGCAGATGATAGCAACAGTGCCGGTCAGTTGGAAGAATATGTTCGCATGATAAGTGTCTTCACACAGTTGCATTAACCTGCGAAAAATATAAGCTACGGTATTTTAATAGTATATTAATTACACTGGGAAGTTAAAAGTCTCGCAAAAGCCCTTAAGGTAGGGACAGACGCCAGCACATCAAGCTACTACAATCTGTCAAATTTCTTTAATAGATTTTCAACTTTATCGCTAAAGCATTAGGTTCAAAGTTGATTGGGAAAATTTGACAGTTTCGGGGTAGCTTGTTGTGCTGTCGTCTGTACCTACAAATACTAACCTTTCAACAGTCTGGTGCTGTTTGATGCATTCAACAAGAGATTCGTTGTTTATTTTGATTAACTCCTTTCGATTTTCCTCTGTCTGTGCTGAATCAAACACGTTCTGTATCTGGAAAACGAAAACCAAAGTTATTGAGCTTTACGAGTACAACAACGAAAAACATACAGCACCATCTCTTTGGACAGGACCAACCAGTGATAAACGAGGATATTCGTCATTGGGAACGAAGACACTTTCCTCTGAATCTGCATTTCTGTTCTTCTGTTCGCAGGTTTTCCTGCTTAAGCCACGGCTTCAAGTGTACAGCAGGGTAATTGGGTAATACACTTTCAATAGCAATGGATTTCATTTTGACAGTTCAACAACATTCATTACGTTATTTACGTGGTTGAGCAGACACTTTTGTCGAACATATGGAGCAGTGGATTAGCAATATACTTCAAAATTATTCAAATTGAGAGTAATAGACATCGGCACGCAAACTTTAACCATGAATTCAGCACACGGTTCTAGAACCCTAGCGTAGAATTTTTTGTCGCTTATAAAAAATTACAGTTGTTTGATTGACTGCTGCGCTGCGTGTCGCGGGTTCGATTCCCGCACGGAACAAATATTTGTATGACCTACATGTATTTGTTCCGAGTCTGGGTGTTTTTCTATCTATAATATGTATGTATTTACAAAAAAAAAAAAAAAAAAAATTGTATATAATTAGTTTATCAGCCATCTTGTTACCATAACACAAGCATTAGGTTGCTTAGCTTGGGACAAATGGTGCTGTGTGAAATGTCCAGGGATTTATTATTATTATTATTATAGAATAGCGCATTACCTACGCGGTCAAAATGTCATCATCATCTGCCTAGCCTTTTCCCAACTATGTTGGGGTCGGCTTCCAGTCTAACCGGATGCAGCTGAATACCAGTATTATACACGGAGCGACTGCCTATCTGACCTCCACAACTCAATAATGGGTAATACGATACGCCTTGGTAAGACTGGTTGTCAGACTTTCGGGCTTCTGACCACCCGTAACGACTGTCAAAGATCCACGACAGCCGAGACCAACGGCTTAACGGGGTCTCGGTATGTAAAGATGGTCACCCATCCACAGACCAACCGCGGCAAGCATAACTTAACCTGATCGATCGACCTGTGCGGCTGTTATTATGTATGGATGAGCAATTCTTTTTTTTTCAGTAACCGACGAAAAAATGAAACGCTAGGACGTTCAGAATCATATACTGAATCCATGGTAGTAGGTATGTGCCATGGAACATGGTAAGTAATACATTGCGCGTCGATCTCCCTGCCATGCCACCCTGAGTAACGTTTTTTTTGGTTTGAAATCGCAAGGCGCAAACGCTTCCAATAGTGAGCTAAAATTAGCGCTTACCTGAGCTGCTCCCTAATCCGCGAGTTGACTAATTTTTTTTTATTATTTAAATTGAAGCTTTTTTACCTCACTAATAGCTTGGTATAAACAGTTTTTTAATATTTTTAAAAATTGAAAAGATATGAGCGTTCAAAACTCTCAATTAGACAGAGAGGGAAATACTGAATTGTGACGTCATAGTTCAGTATCGCCATATAAATTACATGCAAAACTTCGTTTTGCGAGAAAGAGATAGACAAAAAGTTTCTATAAGTTATAAGTTTTTTATTTTTCGACCGATTTCAAATTTGATTTCGAATTCTATTATTGTATTACATGTGTGGATATATAATCTACTAGAATTATATTAAGTATTCAATATCATGCAACTACCCAATTGCGTAACACACTATTACTCTCATTTTGAATCATTTTGAAGCATATTGCTAATCCATTGCTCCTTATGTTCGAAAAATGTGTCCGCTCAACAACGTAAATAACGCAATGAATGTTGTTGAACTGTGAAAATGAAACCCATTGCTACTGATCGTGTGTTACGCAATTAGCCTGCTAGTTTTTTAGCTCCTACAGCTGATAATTAGGTGAGTCCACCCATGACATGACAAAAAAGGGATAAGACCGCCTATTGTGTTACCCTTTGTAAAATGTCTATATTTATGTCTGTAATTTATATACTGTACATAATAAAGAGTATTCTATTCTTAGGTGTTGGTTGTGCTTTCAACCTATTCCCAAGCTTTATCCCTCTTTTCTTACCTTCTGAATCTTATCCATGATAATCTCCAACTGTGCGCATCCGAACATGATCATGGACACGGCGACGCTGTCCACCGATATGAAGAGGAAGGCGCTGATATAGATGCTGACCATCTGATAGAGGTACCCCAGCTCATAGCCAGGAGACTTCAATGGAGTTACTGGCATCCTGCAGAAAAAGCCGTCTCAAGATAGAATTGGAAGACGAAGAATTACATCGTCCTTTTTCTAGCAGATTTTTCTCAATTCAGTGAAAAAAAATTGTAGACATAATTTTTGACTGGTTTTGGACATTTTTACTGCTTTATTGCCTAAGCTTTTGCAGCATTAAATGATAAATGATTTATTTTCTGTAAGTAGGTTTGTACAAACACTTTTACATGTCAATCATATTTTTTTACACTAGATGAGGTCGGCGTTTCCTGTCTGACTACTCTGAGAAGAAAGGCCGAAACAAACTCAGAGGTCACAGTCTCTTTTAAAGTCCAGACATAATCTTGGTCAGATCATGTGAAGACCATGTAGATTGGTGTCTGAAATGGTCTTTTGAGTAAAGAACCACACAGATTGAGCGGACCTGTCCAGTCAGTGCACGCATTTGTCAAAAATCGCGCAGCTCAACTCAAAACTTGAGGAGCCTTACGATTCGACGAACAATACCAATGAAAGGACATTTGGGTAGGCCGCATAAATTACTCAAACTGCCAGATCATGATTAAAACCATTACCATGTTATCTTAACTATCTGTATTGTGCAATATGATATGGCTAGTAGATATTACGTACAGGGTCTAAGAGAGAAATATGTGCCTATCCTATGAGGATGAGCGTGCTTGGAGCATCAAAAATATTATCCTGCGTATGCTTGCTTACCAAATTCTGAAAGGAAAAGATCGCTTGCTGGCATCGTCGAATAGCGGTATCATAGCCCACAGTGTGCAGGTTGTCGTGGCGCTCGTCAGAAAGAACAAACAGAGACGCTTGATCTTGCGAGCTTGAGCTGCTAAAATTCTGGCAAAGGTAGGAGTGGCTTTAGTATTCTATTCTAAATTCGCACCTTCCTAATTAGTTAAAACTTAGGTATTATTTCTTATCTGGACGTACCTTTAGAACCTATCTTTGGGGTACTTTTTGTGCTTGCATGACAGAATTATGATTTATTTAAATTTCGGTTCAGAACAATTTCAAATCGCTTACGTACAGTAGAAAGTAGGTACAGACGCCAGCACACCAAGCTACCCGAAACTGTCAAATTATTCCAATCTACTTTGAACCTTATGCTTCAGCGATAAAGTGGAAAATCTATTAAAGAAAGACAGATTGTAGTAGCTTAATGTGCTGGCGTCTGTATATGGTATTTCTTGAAGGGCATACCTTTTTGAGAGTTAATTTAGAGGACTACTTACTTCTCATGCTCAGCAGATTTCGGCTCAAAAATCTCGCAGTCCATGATCCCCAACAACTCTAACAAATTCTTCTTATGGACCATGAAAGCCGTCGACTTATAACACAGGGATGCTTGAGTGAACAGCAAGTAGGAAGCTTCGGAAACCGCGTCAATATCGCCCCAAACGTCCACTATGTAGATGATCTCGAATATAAGGAAGGAGTATTGAGTCCACATGATGAAAAGCATGTACAATTTCCTTAAAATTATGTAGTTATTCGGATGGGGCCAGACACCGTGAGCGCTTAAGATCTTCTTTGGTCGGCCGAGGAATAATGTTATGTTTTTGACTGCCATTATTATTTTTTGGTTCAGAAGCTAGCATAAGACGTACCTAAGTAGACTTTCGAGAAAGTTGCCCAAAAATTTCTTCTCTTATGGGTGTAGGAGACAATACTATTGTCCAAGAGTTTCGTCTCCTATATACTATAATTTCTTTGCCCTAAACATTTATATTTTCAAAGAACCGTTGAATATTTAAAAGCGTAAAGTTTAAACGCTTAAAGTTTGTAAAGTTTTAATCGTTGTTGATACGTTGATGTGTTATAAATTGTAGAAATTGTGCTAATCGCTTTAGTTTCTTAAGGTAACACTGAAGGGTTTCTCTTTATTAAAAACTAGCATCCGCGCGCAACTTCGTTTGCGTAGAATTCGGGATTACCGCCGTTTACATCCTATTACCCGTTTTCCCGTAGGAATGAAGCATTTTCCCGCGGTAAAAAGTAACCTATGTTCATCGGGGATAATGTCGGCTTCTAATGATAAAATAATTTTTCAAATCGGTCCAGTAGTTTCGGAGCCTATTCAATACAAACAATCAAATCTTTCCTCTTTATAATTTTAGTGTAGATAAAAACGTAATACCTATTAGTTATTTAAAAAGACAGCCCTCAATTCAGTTTAGGGTAGGTAGATAGGTATTTGTTTGGCGCCTTGCTGCATTACACCCAAAAACCTTATCAGCATAATGCGAGACCCAGTTTTAGGGTCACCAACCTCATCGTTTGCCATCAAATAGGGGTTGCAATTCTGAAGGTGCAGGAAATTACTAAATTATTCAGTTTCGCCTCCTTAGAAAACCGCGTAGATACCTACAGTACCTACGAGCTACGTAGGTAAAATATGAGGAACCTTTTCGACTGCACCTACATTAGAACTTTTGTTGCAATTAAAAACTTCCACGTCAAAGCAAACTTAGCTGGATGGTTTCAATTAAAATAATTCACACGTAGGTACCATTGGTTTTCTGTGATTTTGTTCACACCGCTCTGACTTTTGACTTTTTAGAGGAGAAGGAACATAATCAAAATTAAAGATTTATTGGTGCTAATTTATTTGCTACTTATTCTCTGCTAATCGAATCTTCTGTTCTGCTTCTGATAAGCTGTAGGTAGGTGCTGCCGACAAATAGTGTTCGCTGATGTAAAGTGTGCTGTTTTAATTCGCTTGATTCAACACTGCGAAGTAGGAGTACGACATTCGAAGGATCTAAAACAAAAAAAAATTACGAATTATAATCGAAATATCCACCCTCATCATCATCATTTCAGCCGAAAGACGTCCACTGCCGGACATAGGCCTCCCCAAGCATTGAAACTTCTACCGGTTTTGCGTTTCTCGTATCCAGCGGATTCCTACGTCCTCCACCGTTTTCAGTCCACCTTAACTGTGGGATTCATTCTAATTAACACTAATTTTAATGATGTTTTCATAAGAACGTACTAACAGCAACAAAAGTCTGTCGCGACAGAATGATGTAATGACCAGCTCGCAACACCAGAGGGCGACTGATGCGCATCATGGCAAAGCACAGCTCGCGCTTGAACTTAACGTCCTGCTCGTACCAGAAACACTTGTACAGGACTGTGTGCAAGTCTTCACTCTGGAATATGACAGATTTGTTATAGTCATTTTTTACCAGATTTCCTGGATCAAGACTGGTGAGAACCTCACCAGTCTTGGCCTCTGCAAATACTTCTCCACCGACTTACTTATACCTTCCGCGAGGTATAAATAAGTCGGTGGAGAAGTATTTGCAGAGGCCTCTCGTTGTTCACAAATTAAACTTAAAAGTAAGTAAATAATTTACGTATTAGGAGGTTAGTAGTTCTTACTGTAGCAGTGAGCTCATGTCCACACCAGCAGCACACGAAGAGTTGACTGATCATCACTGACAAGTAAGTCAGAATGGAGAAGAACTGCATGCTCCGCCAATCTACCTAGTTAGGATAACTTACTTTTAGCAAGTACCTATTTAACGATGTCAAAAATCTTTAGCAATCACTAAAATAAACGTTAAATGGAGTAGGTAGGAAAAAGTACTCACGCCTAAGATCATTAAAGCGGACATGCAAATGATGCCAACACTGCCAACAAGTTGGAACAGCAGATATGGGTGGTAAACGTTTTCGACAAGCTGTGTGAACCTGGAAATTTGAATAGAATTCTGTTTTTATAGGACGAAGCGATTTGTGCATCTGCGGTATAAAAAGGGATCAAACCTTGCACAACTGTAGGCCTCATAAGATGCCCTCGCAACAAACTATATCTAGGTATTGGGTTGGTAAGAAAATAATGAAACACTTTTTTAATTATTTATCTATTCCGTTTAAAATATTTTTCTATAGTAAGTACTTCTAGCACTTTGTAGAATACTCTCGAAGGAATACGCAGAAGAGTAAATAAGTGCGGCACGCAAAATTGTTGCGCAGTATTATTTGAGATGGACAAGAAGTATCTTCGAGCACTCTACTTCTACGAGTTTAAAAAAGGTCATTCGACGCGTGAAGCAGCGGATAACATTAACCATGCGTTGGGTCCGGGGACTACCTACTAGTTATGTAACCCTGAGTCGTTGGTTTAAGCGCTTTGCCTCTGGAGATACAAGTTTTGAGGGCAAGGAGCACACCAGTCGGCCATCCGCTTTTAATGACGACGTACTACTAGAGAAATTGCAGATAAACCCAAATGCAACCACTCGTGAATTGGCCGAAGAAATCGGCTGCTCTCACGTTACGATTGAGAACCTTCTTCACGCACTCAACTACAGAAAAGTTCTGTCGCGGTGGATCCCCCACCTATTGACCAATGCTACAAGAGAAGTCCAAGTTGCGATATGCCAATCTCTTCTACTTCATTCACAACGTAAAAAGTTTTTAACAAATTTAGTGACGGGAGATGAAAGCTCCGTTCTTTATGAAAACGATACGCGACGCGGCTTCTGGCTTCTCCGTGGACAAGAACCGCCAGTCCAGCCACAACGCAATCTCTATTGTCGTAAGTCTACTGTATTGCTTTTTTGATTCTCGTGGAATCCTTTGGTGGGACATGTTGCATAACAATGACAGTATCACCGGGGATGTTTACGCCTCTCAGCTACGCCAGCTCGCTGCTGCGATCCGGGAAAAACGCCGAAAACGAGTCGAGGTTCACCTTCTCCATGATAATGCGCGACCGCACGTCGCTTCCGTTGCTCGTCATCAATTAAAGGAACTTGGCTGGGAAACAGTGCCGCATCCTCCGTACTCTACTGACCTTGCTCCGTCTGGCTACCATTTATTTCGGTCATTGAAACAGTATTTACGTGGAAAAAAATTCAAATCATATGACAATCTCAAAAGTGACATAGAGAAATTCTTTCAATCTCAGTCTTCACACTTCTGGGCAAAAGCTATTGAGTCACTACCACAAAGATGGGCAAAGGTAGTAGATACGGAGGGTGATTATATTGTTGATTAAACATGTAACATTAAATAAATAATTAATAAATTCAAGAGCACCTGAAAGTGTTTCATTATTTTCTTACCAACCCACTAATTAACCCGCACATATTTATGTATTGACCATACCGGGATAAGGTCGATGTTGACCTACCTACACTAGACGGCACGAAGTTCCGATTCAAACCCCAACTTACAAACCGCGAGTGACCAAAGACAACTTCAAAAATTACGCGTAAATTCTGAAATACTTACTTAACAATAGCTTGATGATGTTTGATACAAGTTACGAGCTTTTTGTAGTTGTCTTTTAAAGCTGCGTCCACCTCTCTTGTGCCCCGTTTTCCATCTATCGAAGTAATCTACAAACATTTAGAAAATTCAATATCATTCAGTTCGGGCAGATCAGTCAGTATTATATCCAGGAGTATCTACAACAAACTAAAAAATTCAATGGTCAAACAACCCACACTCAAAATCTTTTCCTTGACGATATCAATCTGGGCGCAACCGAAGATGACCGAGGAGAAGGCGACGCTGTCCACACCGAAGTACATATACGCACTGATGCAGATCGTGCCCAGCTGGAAGCCGTACCCGATGTAGTACTGAACAGCCTTCTCGGGATTTAAGGGCATCCTGACGGAGTAAATGATGCTTTTGGAGTTATTTGTAACAATATAGAAAGTGTTGCTGAATGCTGACCGAATGTTAGACTGATTTTTCATCTCCCAAATTATGTACAGACTCCAGCACATCAAGCTACTATAATCTGTCAAATTTCTTTAGTAGATTTCAAATTTATCGCTAAAGCATTAGGGTTCAAAGTTGATTGAGAAAATTTAACAGTTACGGGTAGCTTGATGTGCTGGCGTCTGTACATGGAGCTGAGGACTTTGTTTCTTTCGGAAACTTCCTGCGTGAATTTAGTAATGAATGAGCCGTGAGTTCCCAAAGAGATTCTGGACCCGAGCTCCTTGTCTGCTGTGCCAAAGACGGGTTGACGGCACTCATGAGTTTTTTGGTTGAAAAAGGGTGCACATAAATATGAGTGGGTATATTTAGAGTAACCTGGACCTCCCGCATGACGAGCAATCACTTACCACATATCAAACGGGAACTTCCGATCAGCGTCATCAAACAAAGGCTTCAATGCCCACATGCCGCAAGTTATTTGAGAGCTCACCATGAAAGCGAGCAGTAATCTCTTGATACGCGCAGCCTGTAATTTTAAAATACTAATGGGAAAGACTACTGAGATGTCCGTTATAAAAAAAAAAAAGTTGCATACCGGAGTACACAAATGTTTGGATCCGAGCTTTATTCTATTTATTGTAATAGTTGATATAAGGTCCCTGCATCAATAAAAGTCCCGAAAACTAAAGGATTTATGTAATCCGGCTTGATATTTTCTCATAGCACCTACCATTCATGAGTAACATTCTCAGGCCTAAAAATCTCAGAATCCATAAGCCTCAACAACTCCTTCAACATATCCATATTCATATGAAAAACGGTCACTTTCAAACAAAGACAGGCTTGGGTGAACAACAAGTAAGATGCTTGTGAAACAGCTTCCAAGTCTCCCCACACTTGGATAATGTAAATCATTTGGAAAATCAAGAACAAATACTGCAGCGTCATCATAAAAACCCTGTAGCCGGTATGAAGGACAGATCCATTTTCAACGGGCACCCAAACCCCTAAATATTTCATCACAAACTTTGCTCTGTTCAGAAAAAGATCTTGTGATGAAGCCATGGTGCTAGTAATGCTTTCAATCGACAATTGAAATGACTAAGGACTTAATACTTACTAATTTAAATTACTGTATGAAACATAATCTTCTCTGTTTGGCCATTTAATAAAACTAGGTAATTATGGTAAATAATAGCGACCCAATTGATGTAGTATCAATATGGTGGACGATAATTGGCACGTTTTGCATGTTGTTTATACAGGCTGATGTTAATTCACTAATTAAAAAATAACTTCACCTGTTGCGATAACATAGGGAATTGGTTCCTGACCTCATAACCACTTGCAGCGAGCAAGATATTGATAATCATGATGAGAGAGTCAGACCAGTAATGGTACTTAAGGGTAATAATTACAAAAAATCTATAAGCTGCCTATTTTGCTAACATGCCTAACGATTTTTAAAGAGCAAACTTCCTACTTCATACTTTATTCTTGCTTCCACTCAGGGCCGTCTTTACCAGGGGGTGCAAGGGGAGCGTGGCGCCCGGGCGCAGGGTTTTAGGGGGCGCAAGCCAATCGTCTTATACCATGAGTAATCATAATCCGTTTTAAAAATTACTGAACAGAAATTCATTACAACTTTAGAGATGTAGGCAACAATATTGTTTATATATGCCTCATGCAGCTTTCGGCATATTCGCTTTGCGACTTGCGACGTGCAAGAACCTTATTACTAATGGCACCGGACCGTTTTACTGTTGTGAACGCCATTAAAAAACAAAAATTGTTGGCGCAGGCTGATTATCGCACCCCGGCGCCCAATACGATTAAGCCGGCTCTGCTTCCACTTGGCCACTCCAGAATAATATCAGCTTCTGTATCTAGTCTGTAGGTATGTTCTGTGAAAGTTTATAAGCGAACACATCCTGTTAAGTCATATTAACGGATTTTCCAATAAGGCTCAATTTATCTAGTTACTGATAAACGTACCTAATAAGACTAAAATGATAGCGTAACATCGATGGATTAATTCCTTTGTTTGTATTGCGTCTAATGGACCAATTAGAGTAAACAGCAATTTAAAATATATGGGGTTCTCAGCTTGTGACTTTAGATTTCACCCTATCTATTAAAGTAAAATAAATCTCTTAATATTATATAAGATAAGACAGTGGCTGGAAGTTTGCAGTACATTCATGTTTACATACAATTTTATTGTATATATATTAGGTTGTCTCATAAATTATTGCCAGTTAAAAGACAAATTATTATTAATATTTTTTATTAATAAAAAATACATTTAATAAATTATATAGTCTCCCTCGTTATCAACAACAGTCAGCCATCTACTGGGCAAAATTTAAATACCCTTCTCCCAATATGAGGCAGGCTGGGACTCGAAAAAATTTTCAAGTTCAATTTTAATACTTCCAGAATTTTCGATTTTTTTTCCTGGTAAATGAAATTTAAGAGCTCGAAATAAATTAAAGTCTGAAGGCGCAAGACCCAGGCTATACGGTGGATGTGGAACAGTCCTAGCTCCTCCAGCTGTTTATGTGTTAACTTGGCGCAATGAGGTCGTGCGTTGTCATGCAAAAGTTGGACTCCAAGTCGTTTTGGCCGCTTAATTTTTAACATCTCTGCTAGTTTGCGAAGCTACTGCGTATATAGATTGGCGTTAATAGTCTGATGAGATTCGAGGAGTTCCCAGAAAATCATTCCTTGCCAATCCCAGAAAACAGACAACATAGGTAATCTTACGACCGTGTTCATTAAGTTTAGGCTGGGCTGGTGGGTTTTCCCCGCGAGGAATCCAATAGGCATGAGCTAGAGATGGGTCGAGGGCAAAAAAAAATATGGGCAGAATGGGCATAAACTTGGCATATTGGGCGTAAACGAGTTTACGCCCAAATAAATGCCCGATCACTGGGCGCAAAAACTAATAACTTTGTTTTGTAAAAAATAAAGCAGGAACTTAACTTAAAATGAAACTTCATGTCAGTATTTTGTATGTAAATTAAAATTTTAATCAAATAATCAGTCTTGTTAAAAAAATCACAGTAGGTAATTATAGAAAATATAATTTTAACTCTCTTTAAATGAAAAATGAAGTGGTCTTGTAATTGGCTTTGATCCTACAATAGTCTTTGTACGTAATATACTACTCTGCCATAAAAATACCGGGAAAAGCGACGTGAGGTCGAGTGTTATCTTGTAGTAAAACTACATTGACTCGTGTTCGTCGGTTTTTCTTGATATCAGCAGATAGTTTGGTGAGCTGGGTTGAATATTTGTCAGCGTTTATAGTTTCATTGTGTAATCAATGTATGTTATAAAAGAAAGTGTGCAATGTGCATGCCGCTAAAACTTAGAAATGAGTCCCGGTACGATCAAGGGAGTTATATGGTGTGGTAAGCCTCTATCTCCTGTCCATGAAGAATGTAAAGAATGTTCCCGTTTTTACCAGAAGGGCATACTTTTGAAGATATAAGGGCTGGAGTTTTTGCCCTCTGGAAATTTCTAGAACGGTCCAGAACAATCGAGAGTATTCGAGAGCATTCCACAACATTCAAGAACATTCTGGAATGTTGTGGAATGTTTGGGAACATTCGAGAGTATTCAGGAACATCCTAGATCATTGAGTAGGAAATTCTAAAAATTTATACATACATACATACCCCGGAAAAATGAAAAATGTTGTTTATAAACAAGTATTGTAGTTAGAATGTATTTTCAATAAAAAAAATGTTAATTTGTAGTTGTGTGTGTTTGTTGTAGTTGTTGTTGTAAGTTGTTGTTGTAAAGTTTATTCCAACTACCACACAATCTCATATCAACTCCCTGAGTGAAACCGGCTACCCCAGGTAGTAGTTCATAAAACAGCATGCCTTGCGCGTCCCAGAAACAGCAAAGCAGAACTTTTAAGTGGTTCTTTTGACTCAGCTTCGGTTGAGTTGGTGGCGTTTCTTCTCGAGGCAGTCAAAAAGGACGACGTGATGAATCCATGATTCATCTCCAGTAACCAGATCAGACAAAAACTATTTACGTCGGGGTTGCAGCAAAAGTGATTGACAAATAGCGACACGGACTGCACGACTGGCGTCTGTAAGGATGTGCGGTACCCACCGAGCCAAAACTTTTCGATACCCAAACTCATGCAGATTGTATTCCACGGCGTGGTGACTGCAGTTAAGTGCTTCCGCTAATTCACAACTGGTAGCATCCGGATTCGACTGCAGTTCGCGGCGTAAATCATCATCATTCACAGCGGTTGGTCGTCCTGAACGTGGCTGACTTTCAAGGCTCCTGTATCCTCATTTAAAACGGTCAAGCCATCGGGACACCGTCGCATGGCTTGTATAGACGCCAGCACATCAAGCTACTACAATCTGTCAGATTTCTTTAATTTACAGAAAACTTTATCGCTAAAGCATAAGGTTCAAAGTTGATTGGGAAAATCTGACAGTTACGGGTAGCTTGATGTGCTGGCGTCTACTTCCAGCGCCCAATGCAGTATTGATATTGTCAGCCCCAGCCCGCGCACTGTGGCCTGAGGCCCCTCTCCCACAGCGACTTTTTCTAGCGAGGCTGTTCCGCGTTTCGTAAACGCGTGACAGCATCGCTACTACCGCACGTTTGTCGCATTTGTAACGCGCTACAGAAGCGATGACAACTCGCTACTCGCTACATCGCGACTGTATCGAAGTAAACGCGCGACCGTGTCGGACGACATCGGGGAGAGAACGGAGGGAGGGTGGCACGTGAGTGGAGATGTGGAAAACCGAGCATCAGTGCAACAAAGACAGGTCGAGTGCTGTAAAAACAGCACCAAAGACAACGTGACTAATGTTGCCTCAACGGAGTCCATCTTGCAAGTCTGGCATTTTTGTGTCGTTACTGAAACGCGTTTGCATCGCGACAGAAGCGCGACAGTATCGCGTTTGCATCGCGACTGAGAATCGTGGTGTGAGCGAGTGCAAACAGCTAGCAACCTATGGTTGTAAAAATACCGTATAATACCAAAAGGTATTAAACAGGTATTTTACCATAACTTACGGTATTATTGGTATTTTGTGTATTTTAGATTTTGATTCACTTTTTAAGATCCTGCGTTATTACGAAGAGTTGTAGTTTAATAAATAAAATATATTTGAAGTTTCGATTGTATTCTATATTTTAGAATGACTAATTCTAATTTAATTTAATAATATAATAATCTAATCTAATAGTCGTGTTACACGACTATCAGCGTATTAGGTTTCTGCTTGAAGGCACCCAGAGCAGTACCGACAATCTACGATGTCATCGTCATCGTGATCGTGATCGTCATTGTCATCGTGATTGTCATCGTCATCGTGATCGTGATCGTGATCGTGAGCGTGATCGTGATCGTCATCGTCATCGTGATTGTCATCGTCACCGTGACCGTCATCGTCATCGTGATCGTGATCGTGAGCGTGATCGTCATCGTGATCGTCATCGTGATCGTGAGCGTGATCTTCATCGTGATCGTGATCGTGATCGTCATCGTGATTGTGATCGTCATCGTGATCGTCATCTTCATCGTGATCGTGATCGTCATCGTCATCGTCATCGTGATCGTCACCGTCATCGTGATCGTGATCGTGATTGTGAGCGTGATCGTCATCGTGATCGTGATCGTCATCGTGATCGTCATCTTCATCGTGATCGTGATCGTCATCGTCATCGTGATCGTGATTGTGAGCGTGATCGTCATCGTCATCGTGATCGTGATCGTCATCGTGATCGTGATCGTCATCGTCCTCGTGAACGTCATCGTCATCATCGTCATCGTCATCGTCATCTAGTGATAAGCAAAGCAAGACCAAGACCAAGACTGGGACAGTCTTTGTATTGGTCTTCGTGTTGCTTACTCAGTCTTGGTCTTGGTCTTGCTTGTTCGGTCTTGGTGTTGGTCTTGCTAGTGTATAGATAGTCTTGGTCTTGCTCAAATACTTCGAGTCTTGATCATGGTCTTGGTCTTGGATTTTGCTCATCACTACTTCTATCTCATTCTCTCGCACGTTAAATCCTATAGATGTGTGTTTATCTCTTTTTACCGTCGCTTTTTCGTTTCATTGATTTTCAAATCACAACGATGCTAAAGTTTTCACTTCAAAATACCATTTCATGTTTTATATCTGTGCATTTCCACCGTATTTTCAGTATTTTAATTATTACTCAGATAATTTACTTAAAAAATACAGAAACAATCGATTTATACATAAAATACCGTAGCAAATGGTATAATACCGTACTATACGGTATTTTTCGTTTTATACGTTTCAATACAAACGGTATAATACAGCACTTACATCTCTATAGCAACCGCATCGCGACTGTATCGATGCGAAAGCGCGACAGCATCGCTACAAAAAGTCGCCGTGGCGTGGGCGAGAGGCCTAAAAAGTACTCGTATAAGAACAGTGTTCGAACTTGTCGCTCGTCCATTTTTTCTTCAAACTTACTAAACCGATCGCGAGGGCGCCTTTATATTTCCCCACATCACAAGTACCATTCATACATTCTACCACACTAGAATACTATCGAAAACAATTGACCAGATAAAGAAAATGTATAGAGTTTTGTAGTGTCTCATTAACAGGAAAAGGAACATATATGGGGTATTTTCGGATACCCCTAGGTATGAGGAATCGAATTTTTTTGTATTGACGTCGCTATTTGGACCAATTAATCTTTTCTGCACACTCAAATATGAATTTAATCAAATGATTTGAATGAAAAAAGTAATAAAAGTTCTGTTAAAGTTTTTGCCCAGACAAAAGGCATTTATTGGGCGTTTACGGGCATTTATCCGGCGTTTATTCAAAGCGCCCAATGTGCCAGGGCATAAACCCATCTCTAGGCATGACGCGTGTTAGTTTCATAATGTATCCAGCTCTCGTCACATGTAATAATGTCCTTGAGAAAGTCTCGTCTGTGCGGACGAAGTAACAAACTTTGACAAATGGCCACTGATCCATTTTCACTAAAGACTAATTATTGCGTTGCGTCCGCGCCTATTTATACCCTCACCATAAAAGATACTCATCCTTACTAGAAAGATCTAGAACTTTCTTGAATTCACTTTAGTTTAAATACGAGAAAATTCGACTAAAATAAAATATGGCAAGAACTTATGAGACAACCTAATAATTGTACGCTCATTTAGACAGTTGTAGTAGTAAGCTAATAACAGTGTCTCACACGGTGGAATCTCAATTTTGGCAGATAATTAAGGGACATTATTGTTATCTTTTTATATATTTTTATTTATTGTGAAGACTATGGGGGTCATTTCTTTTTTCTGTTTTCCTTCTTAGTTAGTTTTAATCATGATCTGGCAGTTTGAGTAATTTATGCGGCTTACCCAAATGTCCTTTCATTGGTATTGTTCGTCGAATCGTAAGGCTCCTCAAGTTCTGAGTTGAGCTGCACGATTTTTGACAAATGCGTGCACTGACTGGACAGGTCCGCTCAATCTGTGTGGTTCTTTACTCAAAAGACCATTTCAGACACCAATCTACATGGTCTTCACATGATCTGACCAAGATTATGTCTATAGTCTGGACTTTAAAAGAGACTGTCAAAGAGTATATAACAATAATGGAGACTGTGACCTCTGAGTTTGTTTCAGCCTTTCTTCTCAGAGTAGTCAGATAGGAAACACTGACCTCATCTAGTTTAAAAAAATATGATTGACATGTAAAAGTGTTTGTACAAACCTACTTACAGAAAATAAATCATTTATCATTTCTATTTATCCAGTTACATTTATTTTAACCTTTAGAAGGACTACCTATGTATCGATATTTTTTTTTATTAAAACTAAAGAAATCTATTGGAAAGTGTTTCCGAACCATAAATTTGACGTGTGATGTGTCAGGCTTACGTCAATGAAGTTAAGTGTCAAATATGATCGTAGGGACTAGCGATCTAAATAGATAATTTAAACACTTTCCAACAATTCCTCTCAATAATGGTGCCTTCATAATACAATGATAGTGACACGATAGCATGGAGAACAATATAATGGAGTTTACACTGCCGCCGGCCCCTCGCGGGCTGTGCTTCGATAGAAATGATTTCGTCAAGGTATTTTCGCCGATTCCCATGTAATTAGTCGTGTTAATCAGTTTATTGGGCTTAAAATGATTTCTAAACTTGTTACTGATCATTTCAGACGAATTTCTCCGTCGATAACTTTTTGGCGGAGCATCAAAATGTGGCATCATTGGAGACAATGCGAGATGACCTGGGAGTGTACTTAAAAGTCCTAAGGCTGGCGATGATAGAGCTTATAAACAAGGACTACGCTAACTTCGTGAATCTGTGTGCTACTCTCATTGGGTTTGATAAGGCTATTGTGAAAATACAAGTGCCATTAGGACAGTTGAATGATGAAGTTATTGTAAGTAACATATCCTATCTTTAGCTAACTTAAACTAGTCAACAATATTACATTTTTATGATCCATATATTGTGTTACCTGCTTTACTCATAATTGCCAACTATTTTTCTTTTTATGAGCATTCTTTTATAATGCATTCACTATATTTATTTATTTCCATTATATTTATTTGATTGTATTCTTGTAGAGTGTAAAACAATGCTTAGAAGATGCAATGAAAGAGTTGTCACTGTGGATGAGTCAAAGGCATGGTCTACAAAAAAAGAAGCAGCTGCTCAAACATTATAGCCAAACAATTAACTGTCTAAAAACCCTAGACAATGTCCTAAAAAATATATCTGTAAAAAAGAGGCAAGAACAGGTAGCTCTAGCGGATCGTGCAGCAATGCAATACAACCAATTAAAATTCTCCATCTCGAAGTGTGACAGTATCATAAAACCAGAGCATAAATTACAATTCAATGAAGTAGGAGGAAAACTAGTACATACTCTCAATGAGTTACTGTTCAAGTTTTGGAATAACAGTGATGAAGAGAACCTTCTAAAAATTCTTACTACACTTGCATCTTTAGACAGAGTCAAAGAGTCCGAAATGCTGATTAGAAAGCAAGCGGTTGCTCCTCTTTTACAAGATATCATCAATGAACCAGCGTTACAGAAAAGCAAAGATGGACTACAAGGAATCTATGAGAGAATCTTGTCTTTACTGGATACTAAACTGAAGTTACTCCTAACAGTGACACAACATTCCAAACTATCCTTTCTTGTTAAGAAATTTAGGTTTTTAGTAAACTGCTTTTGGTGCGAAGTTGAAAACAGACTAGAGGTGAATCTTGCATCAATTTTTGCTCCTGGCAACCCTCAGATATTTTACAGGAGGTACAGTGAGAGCATTCAGTTCATAAGGAAACTTGAAGGTTATTGTTCAGCTGATGATGTCAAATTGATGCGTGGAAGTTCTGAGTACAAAAGCTTCCAAAGAAGATGGAACTTGCCAGTGTATTTTCAAATACGGTTTCAGGAAATTGCAGGTAAATTAAAAGTAATTTTTCTTGTTGCAATTTGATAATTGAGGAGCGTCGGAACGAAAACCAATATATCAAATTTACCATATTTTTCACAAATTAAAAAAAAGCTTGAAGTTTTTAAATGTTACAAAAGTGGAAAATTATAGCATGTCAATTTGCAGTTAAAGTGACATCGATTGATGTGTGAAACTTGACGGAGGGTAGATACTTAATTTAGGGAAATACTTGGCGGACAAGTATGGATATATCGGTTTTTGATGCGATCATTTGGATATATCGGTTTTTGACGAAACCAAAATGGATATGTCGGTATTGAACTGAATTGAATTTGAACCGACCATTGTTGAATTGTGTAAAACTTAATAAGAATTATCGGTTTTTAATCCAACAACAAGAACATGTTGAATTTAAAAATGTATTTGTCGGGTTTGATTGGACCACAGTATTTTGATATTTTTTTAAGATGGATGTAACTGTTTTTTAATTGATTTCTTTCCTGAAGGGTGTATAATTAAAAATTTTGTAACAGAAAAAAAAAAAAATAATGTCTTAATTAAGACATATCGGTTTTTGTTCCGACGCTCCTCAATTGTAATGAGCATCTCTGAATAAAAAAATGTCACACAGTAGACTATCTATGAAAGTCTAAAAAATTTCTATCTGTCCCCTCGCTGCAATAAGCTCACTGACACACGGATTCAATTATGTTCTATTTGGACACCTACTGCCGAAATGAAACATTAGGCGTCGCCTTCGTACGTAGTTTGTAGTGTTTATCACGCCAAGATAACAAATTTTGGACCTACGCCAAAATTTGCTATTCGAATTCCCGAACCACTTCCCACTCCAACATTGTTGATTGGAAAGACATTTACATTCTCACCTGATCACATGTAATAACAATTTCAAGAATGTGTGTGTTTATGAAATGTACAACAATCACAGGAAGTTTCGAGGCGGCGCTACAAAAGAGCCCTACAGTGGAAAAAAATAATGACTTTGTGCTGAGAGAAACCTACAAGTGTTGGAATGCGACCCAGGAGTGCTGGTCTGATGGGGTGTACATCGAGGCCCTGGCTCATAAGTTTTGGAAACTAACCCTGCAACTGTTATCGCGGTATGCCACGTGGGCGAACGCGTATTGTACACAGGTAATAAACATTATGTTTCGGCGATTTGAAACCGCAATCGAGAGTGCTGATAATACTCTTGTATGCACTGATAAGCATTATGAAATGTACCTGATTTTGTCATTAAGCTAATGGGTACTTGTAAAGCCATTAGCTCTTCGGTGGTTTAATCTCAAGGCCTAATTTGTGAGTAATCAAATGCAAATTAATTCAAATAACAAAGACATGCTGTATGTAGTTTTTAGTTAAAGATAAACAAAAATAAACTAGCGATTACGTCATACTACAGTAGGTTATCATTACAATAATTGTGTACACATTGTACTGACTTTGTTTTACAACAGCAAAGTCATAATTCTACTCACAGAAATTCGTCTGTAAACAATTTATTGGATATTATGTAAAGCAATTTATTCATTCACTGTTTTCAGAGAATACCAACACAAAAGTATGAACCAACAAATATAAATAAAAACCTCATTGACAACAGTATTAACATCTATGTGGACATACAAACCTTACTGAGGAGGTTGCCACACTTATTGGAACTTGTTCAGACTAAAGTACCCATCAACAACAAAGATGTTCTTGGACAAAACTTGAGATCTTCTGAGGGGGCACTACAAGGTACAAAGGAGAAGATAAAGGACTGTATAGTCAATGAACTATATGAAAATTTCAATGTCCACTTGAAGCAAGTTAGTGATATACCACGGCTGTACAGGAAGACCAACCGCAGCGTGCCGACCAAGCCTTGCACCTACATAGATGTGGTGTCAAATGCCTTAAAGGAATTCAACCAGGAAGCTTCCAAAAAGTTGGATAATGTGTTCACCATGGAGCTATTCGAATCGCTTTTCAATGTTATGACTGTTTCGTAAGTATTTAATTTGTTACTCAATTTTCCTTAAAATGTATAAACTAAATCGTAATGCATCACCAACTTAACGCAATCTACCCAAAATATCCGTGTAGGTTAGATTTGTATTTAAATGCTGAAATTATATCTAACTAATAAAACTTAGCTCCTTATCTACAATGTATGATAAGTAAGTCTCTATAAATAGAAACATGCATTCCAGATACTACAAATATGTAGAGGATGTTTTGACCTCGGTGCAGAGGACTGAAGAGTCACTGAGAAGACTGAAGCAAATACGAGAGATGAGTTCGCCTCAGAGCAGCGACAGCGCAGGCGTGACGGACGGGGACAAGATCCGTCTGCAGTTGAACGTGGATGTGGTCTCGTACGGCGCGCTCGCGCACACACTCCGCCTCAATGTAAATAGTGTCCACAAGTTCACAGAACTATCCAGTATGGTAACGGAAGCTGTAAAAAATATAGATATTAAATGATATGCCCCGTTGTATACTAAAGTTTTTTTGTTTAACCTGTAGTGTCTAATGCTAATGTATTATAATATAACTAGACTTATTATAGCAATAAAAGATATTTATTTTTTAACATAAACATGTATTTGATCAGCTGAATAAAAATTGTATGATTTGAAAAAATAGAAACCATTCACTTATCACTTAAAATAATTAACAAGATAAAATCTTACTAATACTATTTGTGTGGAACAAAATATTTCATAATTGTGTTCGGTTTAGCTTTGTTCGTGGTTCTGGGACTACTCCTCGGCATCTCTGAGCTGGAGGGATTCTTCCACATGGCCTTCAGTTCCTTCTGCATTTCATCAGGAAGTGCACTGAACACTTCCTTGTCAACATAGCTGGGACAGTCGTCGCAATTCTGCTCCTCACAGTCTCTCATTGTATCTGACGTGTCAGACAGGTTGTCTTTTGCGGGACTGGCGCGCGGCGTGAGTGATCGATCGCGGGAATTCAGTCTTAGCTCAGATACTTTCTCCAGCTCTTTCGAGTTTAATCTGAGTTCACCGACTTTTAGTTTACTTGGAGATGCAACTTCTTCTTTGGACAAACATCGTCTTTTTGCTATCCATGTAACTTTTTTGGGTTTTTTTGGTGACGGCTCAACTTCGGCGTCGGAGAGATCAGTCGTTGTGCTACTGCTCGGCGACACGGCGGAGTAGTCCATAGGCGAAGAGGAGGTATCACATTCGTTTTGTAAATTAAGCACAGATTGGACGGAAATATCATTCATTAGGTAGTTCACTATAGATCCTCTGCCTGTCATGCGCTCCTGGAACTTAGTGAATGCCAATCCCACTAAAGTTAAATGGAATGGTTTGGTCAAATCAATTAGTTTGTTAAATAATCTCATAATGATACTCATCAGTTTCTGCTGGCCCGCCTCAGTCACTGTCAGTGCCCCACTGCTGAGAGTGAAGATGGAAGGAGAGATCTGACTTTGTCTTGACTCCCTGTGGCTGCTCAGTCTCTTGGCATCCTTTTTTCGTAGTGTAACTCTTAAAGAGACTGGGATGCGCCCATCTTCCCTCACGAGGACCATGAGCCTCTGCAGCAGAGCAGTAAACTTGTCCTCTACCTCGCTCCTCACACTGACAATCTTGAAGCTATCCTCCAGGCCTATGCTCTGAGGCTTGCCAGTCTGTTTCACTGGAGTATTGTCTTCACCTAAGCTCAATTCTTTCAATCTAACAGCCATATCGCTGCTGAAGTGCCTTTTCAACACATCTAAGGATGCTTCTTGTAAGTCACTCACAGTTATAATATTGTTAGATATAAGTGCTTCTGTAGTTTTAGAACCAATGCTTGGAATGCAACGAACATTCTGTAAAGTAGACATGAAAGTGGTCCCATGTTCTGGGAATATAGTAGTTTGGTCATTAGGCTTATTTTTGGGACAAATTAGTTTAGCTAACAACTTGTTGTGTGCAATACCAGCACAAGTTGTGAAACTTAAGTCTTCAAATATCTTTTTCCTCATCTCACTGGCTATTTGTGATGTTACCCTGAGTCTGGTGTGGCAGCCACATGCGCAGTCGATGCCGGGCTCAGTGTATACATGACCAGCAAGCGTGACATTACTAATGTTTACAGATTTCATCTTTTCTTGTACTAAGTTTGTGACATCAATAAAATTTTCATCCATACCCAATTTCTCCACTGGACATTTCCAACATTGTAACACTGCAAAAATCTTATTGGAGGCTGTTCTGTAGTTGTGCAAATCTTCACCATTGATGAGTTTTAAATTGGGACAAACTTTTAGCGCGTCCGTAACAAGCATACATTTCTGCACGCCGTACTTCCTGGCCTCGTAGTTGCTAGTTATGACGAAGTTCTTCTGTTGTACGCCGAGCGGAACCGACCGCAGCTCGGGATTCCGTACCATCTCCACTTGAGCATAGAAACAATCTACATCGATGTGAATAATGCACCGCGCGTGTTCGCTATCAACATCGTTGTAATGAGAACAGCCAGATTCCATATTCCTGCAAAATAAAGCATAGTTTTGTCATAATTTACTTTGTTCTAACTTAGTTTTACCTGTTGCGATACAATGTTATGAAAAATTAACAAATACCGTACCTATCGTCCATGACCGTACCATTGAAAGATGTAATATATTTAGTAGTACGTAAATATGCTTTTTGGGGTAGAAATTACTGCTTTTCTTTCATAAATTTCCAAAATATTGATATTTTATATTGGACAATCACGACACATCAACAGAGGCAATGTTACCATGGTAAAAAAAGATTCCCTCTTTTTTTTTTTTTTTCAATAAGGTTTTTTTCGACTTGACACAGTGCATTAACTTTTCTGATTATGTAACGCAATAAATTTACTAAGAAAGCAATTTCAGGCTTATATTATTTTATTATTGAATTTCATCCAGAGTCATCAATCGACTATTCATTTCATTCAATCGATTTCATTATCAATTTTGACACATGACATTTCAATCCACTATCACAATACGTCATTTTCACGAAAGTGGGTTGAAGTGGGTGTTCATGTTCAATACAACTAACAAATAAACAGCTAAATACCGGAATTTACAGTTATGAACACCTGAAAACCGACAATGGAGGGGCTGCCTTCGGGTGATATACAGGCGAAGTACCAGAAATTGGCCGCAGAGTATTCAAAAGTGTGTATCTTTGCTAACGTGATGCGTTAAAACGATCGGCAATTTGGTGAATTTGTTGTTTCCGTTGTTGCAGTTGCGGGTGCATGTGAAGGTGCTAAAGAAGGGGGTTTTAGATGAGCAGGCAAAGTCGAACGAGCTGCGGGATACATTGAAAGACAAGGAGAAATCTCTGAGGAAAGGGGAGTTAGAGATAGATTCGCTGACGTTCAGAAACCAGCAGTTGACGCGGCGCGTGTCCGTCCTTCAGGATGAACTCGACGCGTTACAGGTCAGTTGCACTGTGAATCTTTGCAAAAACAATGCACAATTACCTGTGAAGCGTTCCTAATCAACACCTGATAATTAACATATCTGAACTCCATGGATTCTGTTATCTCTGAGTTGTATTATTTGGCATTTAATATTACCAGGTAGTTGTGCTGTTACTTCAGTTCACCTTGTGCTCAATTATTTGCTCCAATAATTACTCATTAATTCAAAGTTTCTATAACATTTTAACAAAGATATCTACACATCTTCCCAGTTTAAATGTACACAACTAGTAACTTTTTTGAAACATGGAAGCTGCCACATGATGGGTTATTTAATTCTTTATTAGTTGTATTACTCAACAATAAAGCAATGAAAATTGCCTAAAAGTCCTAAATACATGAACAAAAAAAAACCCTATCATTAACAACAATTTGTTATTTTTATAGTTGAAGTTGACAAAGAAATCAAAGAGTAAAGGTGATGACAAGCAGACAACAGTCAGCAGTGTTGCCGCATTGGACTCTGGACTCCTCCAGGAAGAACTACAAAAGAAAATTATTGAGAATGCACAGTATGCTTCACAGGTATCCACCAAACATTATTATTTCTATGTCTTTATACTTATGTAGGATTGAGCCTACAGTAAAAATTTGAAAAATATCTAATAACTTAAAAGGCACGCTTCTTTGATATAACTATTCAATCAATAAGTACTGATAGTAAATATACACATTGGTGCCGATTGCCTTGTTCACAAACTAAACTAAATTTAAGTTCAGTGCATCTTTTTCTTTCTATTTCATTAAGAAAAGGACAGAAGATAAATATTAGTTTAGTTCTGTCAAATTAAGATACTCCATAGACAATTTTAGACATAATTAAGAAATTGGCTACTAAAAATACGTCAATTTACGTCAGGCGCTGATTAACCTCTGGTCTGTCGTAGATATACGTTCCGACAGTTTACGGATACAAAATTTGGCGCGTAGGTCTACGCTCCGACATACCAGAGGTTAATTTGACAGGACTAAACTAAAATTTATGTTCTGTCCTTTTCTTAAAGAAACAGAAAGAAAAAGATGCACTGAACGCAAATTTAGTTTACGTTTGTGAACAAGCCTCTGGTCTGTCGTAGATATACGTTCCGACAGTTTACGGATACAAAATTTGGCGCGTAGGTCTACGCTCCGAAATACCAGAGGTTAATTTGACAGGACTAAACTAAAATTTATGTTCTGTCCTTTTCTTAAAGAAACAGAAAGAAAAAGATACACTGAACTCAAATTTAGTTTACGTTGGTGAACAAGGGAATCAGCGTCAGTGTGACCTACCACTGTGTTGCAATTTCGTGGCCTAAACACAGTATATTTACTTTTTCTCCTTTCAGTTATCAGACAAAGTATTTGAGGTATCTCAGCTGAGGGCATCCTTAGAAGACTACCAGAAACACATAAGTGAGAGCGACAGTAAATATAAGTGTGAGATAGCTAAGCTAAAGAACAAGAACCAGGAGTTGCAGTACTCTCTAGAGGAGGCTCAGAGGGACAGGATAGGAGGCACTCCCAATAAGATACACTTGGCTACCGGCAGTCAGGCACCCAGCTGTAATGGCGACTTCTTGTCGGAAGGAGGGAGTTTGGTAAATATTGCGATATGACAGCTTTTGTATGTAGAACATTATTATGTGTCAAACTGACATATTTATTATTCAATTAAAAGTTATCTAACTTTTTAAGTTTTAGGCTGTGTATGAAAGTGTAGAAGATTTATGTTTCCACACACTTTTCACGTCATGTTTCATGATTTGCGTTCTGTTTGCAGGTGGGAAGTGAGGATGCGCTAAGTTCTGTAGATGACTTGAATGTTATTGAGCAACTTAGTATGAAAGCACACTCATTAGAACAGGTAAGCACATGCTTTTTACATTATTTTATTTATCACAACACACTTGCAATGCAAAAGCAAACAGTCAAGCATGTCATATAAGAAAAGAAAAACTTTATATGCAACCGAAAAGCCAAAATCCACCACGCGGGCCCAGTGCGGGGTGGTGGATGTCGCATGTCTTCGATTTTTTTGATTCTGTTATTATTATATTCGGCTTCCTCACGATACCGAAAGACGGAAAGCGAGCGCTGTGGGAAAAATAAGTAATTTTCAAACATTGTTAGTCTAATAAATTCTTTAACTTTCCAGGAAAATCAAAAACTTAGGATGGAATTTGAAATGCTTCGAATGGAAAATGAGAGCCTTAAATTAGAAGTAGCAAAATATGTATCAGCGTCCCAAAGACGACGAGGTGATGGCCACGACTCAGGGGACTTTAATACCTTCGGGGAGACTTCCATGGACGCCGAAGGCAGGGTGACAGGGCTCCTAGGAAGCCTACAAGTACCCTTCCTGGTGGACCAAGAAGTAGAGACGAGGGAAGAACGTATGAAGACATACTTTAGAAATAAGATTAGCGAGCTGAAAACTGAAAGAGAAGAGTTGAAGAGTAAGACTGAACATTATGTTAAAGAGGTAAGTGTGAGCCAATTTAACTACAAAACTTTATTTTGAGCCTTATTTGCGCTTCCCATTTTTTTTTTATTTTTAGCTATTTTTCATATTTACCAGGATTTAGAAACATTGTTTTTTTTTCTTGTACCTTAATGCTATGTAAGATTGCCCCTTTTTGCATCACCGATCGATATAACAGGCAAGGCCGCACTAAAACAGTAGCGTAACTTTCATTAAGAATGCAGTGTATGAAATTATTTAGTAAGACGCCACATCGCTTTTTCAGAGCAATTTATGACTTATAGCCTATATCATAGTGTTTGTAGTTAATGTAAACAAATCCCTAACCATGATCAATAACTAGAAATCTCAAACACTCCCCGACAAGGTAAACAAACACATAATAAATTCAAAGTTCTGCAGGGTACTTGCGTAACACACTATCAGTAGCAGTGGGTTTCATTTTGACAGTTCAAGAACATTCATTGCGTTGTTTACGTTGTTGAGCAGACACATTTTTCGAACATTTGGAGCAATGGATTATCAATATGCTTCAAAATTATTCAAATTGAGAGTAATAGTGTGTTACGCAATTAGAGTGCTGGTCGGCGTTCTGCAAAGCAAAAGGAAAGCTTAGAAAATTCCAGTAGCGATCCATTCTGAAGTCTGGATTTGTGCCCAGTAAATAAGAATATGCTAATACATCGTAGTCAAAATGTGGGTGTTCTATACACCTCGGCTAACCCTTTCGCCGGGCGCGGATACAGACGGGCTACACGGGAAACACGGGCTTCAAACAAACTAGAGTGTAAAATTCTATATTTGACATGAACATATCATATATGCAGATTTCTTAAGAAATAAGCATCACCTTTGTACCTATTTTTCTGTTCTGTTTTTTCTTGTCTGTTTATACAACGTGTAACGTTAAATGCGCAAAACCTCTTAAGGGGTCATTATACTCATCATTATGAACAACTTTTACTATGGGACCAAACCTGAAATCGCGAAAAAAAAATCAGCTGTTCCCTACATTTATGTTCGCATAACTCGTCAAAATGTAGGGAACAGCTGATTTTTTTTTCGCGATTTCCGGTTTGGTCCCATAGTAAAAGTTGTTCATAATGATGAGTACAATGACCCCTTAAGAGGTTTTGCGCATTTAACGTTACACGTTGTATATGTGTGTACATAAATGGTAAAATAAATAAATAAATAGTTTTACAACCAAGTATCCGCATAGCACTCATCCTCAAAATGAGGGAGCAGAAGAATGGGGGCTCCCCATTCTTGAGTTTACAGGAAATAGGTGAGAAACGTTTTTTTAAAAAGCTTAAGGGCTGTTCATTTATGACGTAAGACAATTTCAACCAATTTCTAACCCCCCTCCCCCCTACGTAAGAAAAATTAAGACTCGAATGGACCCCCTGCCCCTTTGAATCTTACGTAAGATCAGTATCTACCAAAAATGCAAAGAAAAAATAGCAAAAATTTTTTAATCTTATAATTATTTGCTTACTTTTGTGATCTTACGTAAGAATAATCTAGACCGCCTCCCACCCCCATGTAAGAAAAAATAAGACTTGTTCGGACCCCCTCCCCCCTCAAATCGTCTGACGTAATAAATGAAAATCCCCTTACATGGTTTGGTTCATCAAACCCACCCACCCTCAATGAGAAACTTTTAACCCTCCTTTGAGCGAAAACACAGATCCGCGCCTGCCTTTAGCGAAGACTGTGGGTAGAAGCCGGCGTTTTATTTACATCTCTCTTTACACTACTAACGTGTAACATCTTTACAGTGTGAGATGCTGCGTCTCCGGTTCGAGGAGATGGAGCGCGACAAGCAGACGGACGAGCACACGTTGAACGAGAAACACAACACTATCAGCAGACTGGTGAGTCATACACATGTGTTTTATACTCAGGCTATTTATACAGGGTGACTCATTGAGATTTGTCTTTATGGACAAATCAGAAGTCCTATTCCCGTAACTAAAAACGTTCAAAATCTAGTGGCAATCATCTCTCAGCGACAATCGAAGTCAAAAACTTGTCAAAAACGTAAGTAAATCAGACAGAGAGACTAGAATACAAAAGTTATTAAAAATACTGGTATTGTCCCTCTGAGAGCAGTACTGGCCCAGTGGCAACGGCCGTGAATTACGAGTTTTAGTTGTAGGTTCGAACCCAGACAGGCGCTTTACTTTGAGTAAATTATTTCATCACTGCTTTCAGAATGTGTCCGATAAACTTGTACGTACAGACGCCAGCACGTCAAGCTACTACAATCTGTCAAATTTCTTTAATATCTTTTCAACTTTATCGCTAAAGCATAAGGTTCAAAGTTGATCGGGAAAATTTGACAGTTTCGGGTAGCTTGATGTGCTAGCGTCTGTACATAGCTCGGGAATCCAGCAATGTCACTAAATCCTTTTTTATTGCGGTATTTGCTAGTGTCAGTTATATCACTCATTTCACCCATCTGTGTGAGTCAGCCTGTATATTGCAGTGTATACCTATATATTTTTATCATTACCTCGATGTTTGATTGAAGTGTTATACAACACTATTTATACTTTTAGTTGCTAGCGAACATTGAATGAGGTCATTGCGTCATATTATCGATCGAAAATAAGCTTTTAATTTTAATATTACGTCGGCACGAGCTTTGAAGATGCCCTGTACTTATGATTCACGAGGTTTTTTTTTTCACAATTTATTAATGTTCGGCCTTTAAAGACAACAAAAAACTAAAATTCTGTCAGTTTAAATAAAATAGACGACCGCATTTCTTCCGACAGCTAGGTATTTGGTGTCGGGAGCAACGCAAATCAGTAAACGAAATGGTGTAGTTTTTGATACGACAACCTGTCTAATGGTTGTGAGTCAGCGGTAGTCTGATAGGAAAAGTAGTCTCCAGCAACATTGTAGAGAAATTTATTGTTTAAATAATGGCTTATTTATCATAGTTACAGAATAAAACTTAACTTCCACTTAAATTATTCTAAACTTTGAATACACATTGAATAGTTTTGCATTTTGCTAATCCATTGCTCCATAATATGTTCAAAAGTGTGTGCTCAACAACGTGAATAATGCAATGAATGTTGTTGAGCTGTCCGAATGGGGCCCATTGCTGCTGAACACCCCATGGTGTTGCGCAATTACCCTGCTGATTACTTACTCAAATAGCTGTAACTGGTCAACGCAAATAAAGCGTAATTAATTAGACTTAAACATGTGGAAGCTTATAATTAGCAAATGTCATTACTTATGCATGAAATTCAAGATTGTTATTAGTCTGTAAGCTTTCTTTAAAATTAAATAAATAAATATTTTTTTCTAAACTTACACTTCAAATATTCTACCATCTCAGCAACTAAATCCTTCTCACAGGAAGAAGAGCTCCACTCAACGTCGCACAACTACGAGGAACAGATGTCTGTGTTGACGGAACACGTGGCGGGACTCAACGAACAGCTCACGAGGCAGCACGACGAGATACAGCAGCTCAAGCACACGCTACACAGCAGGAGGAAATAGGTGGTTGCTAGGAGGATATAGGCGGGGGGAGGAGGGGGGACAGATGTAAGGCGTTGTTCGCATCAGGCGTTGGTTTCGCGTAGGTGACCGATGAACGGATACGCAGCGTAAACATGATGTAGGTATTTGCGATACAACTACTTCAAAACAACGCTAGCGCCGCGTGTGCTCTAAGGGGTGTGCTACACACTTGTTCGGCTGTGCCGAAAAATACCGACCCGAACACTCGTTTGGGCTCCAAAACGCCTTAGACACTACGTTCTATACACTTATAATGGACGCAGCGTCTACGGCGTCTTCGCTAGACACAAGGTTAGATAAACCAAAAAAGTGAATGCAAAAATCAATAGTAGGCTAGAATATCATTCTATATCTACTCGTTTTTGTGTGTCTCCAAGAAAGTAGACCTACCGGATGTTTTGTGGTTACCGCAGCCTATGGACAGTGTCAATACTAGAGGCATCGCAGAAGGAAAAATAAACGGTCTCATGTGAACTATTTTGCTACCGCGGTCGGTCTGCAATTTTCAGGCGCAATCTTTGTACCCCCTTCACCCCAAATACGTCCCTGTTAACGTACATATTGTATACTGTCATAACTATCGATTTAATGTATTAAGGAAATAGATAAAATGGTCAAAATGTACAGAATGAAGCCTTCATATTCCTTTAATATACTGGATGCTTTTTTTAACAGGCTCTACATTTTTACAGGGTGTTCTACTCATGAATATGAACAACTTTCACTATGGGACCAACTTTAAGATCATGAAAAAAAAATCTGCTGTTTCATACATTTTGGTCAAGCAGGTATTGAACTTTTGTATTAAACAGCTGATTTTGTTTTCGTAATTTCAGAATTGGTCCCGTAGTGAAATTTCTTCATATTCATGAGTAGAACACCATGTAAAAATTTGGAGCCTGTTAAAAAAAGATAACTGAATGGACTACAAAATCAATTCAAGCAGGAGTTTGCACGGATTATTTTGATCTCCCGTTGAGTCTGTTTTACACGATACCTGAATATTTAAGGGTACTTAAAGGTAATTCAATAAAGATAAACACACAGGGGTTAGGGAAATCGACGCGAAAACTGTAACCAAGAATTCAGCACAAGATTCTAGACCCCCCCCCTCTCTAATATAATTAAAATTCTTATTTTAACAAAAACGTTCAGGTGTAAAAAATTCTTTTCCATCACGTATTCTTTGTGTGATAATCCTTAGCGATGATTCATCATTCATCGTCATCGTTCATTCGTCATTTTCTCAAACGTAACCTCATATTATCAAGTAGGTAAATGGCAAATAAATACGAATTGCGGGAATCCATGTAAAAAATAGCAATATAGGAAGGGCATTCAATTCTCCTCCAAATACACTAGGTTTGGTTGTGACAGCGGACTTTTCGTTTGGAAATGTATGGAACAGCAATTTTTTTTTTCCATTATCGACGAAATTTTTTACAACGGTTCGGAATCAAGTAGTGAATCCATGGTAACAGGTCGCGAGTCGGTTTCTCTGCCATCCTGTATAACATTTGCAGCAACGATTTGTTCATCTCTGTCCTAATATTTTCACTCTATCACCCTTCACTACATATACATATACGTTTGAATATATATTAGAAAGAAATTATATAAATTGTTAAAATGTCGTTGAATAAAAGAAAAATATACACCTGCATATTGTATAAATTTTATAAAATATTTACGTGTGTGTTTAGAAAATCATGTCGGAAATAAGATTACTAAACGTTATTAAAAATGTTCGATAAAAGGGATTTCGAATTAAGCCCGGATTACACATGCACAATACACATGTTGCAGGAAAGCGTGTTGCGAAAGTAGTATGAGCATTTTACACAAACAGAGCATGCTATGAAAATGAGCATACTATCTAGTAGCACACCAGAATGCTTTTGCTAGCATGTGTATTTAAATCATATAGTCTAATTAAAAAAAAAAAAAGAAATTAAAATTTTCTACCAATATACAGTGGCAGATTAATGTCGCTTATGTTATAAACTAAGCATACTTTGGGGCTGTCCAAAATTAGGGAACATTTGAATAATTAAAAATCTTCTTAACGCAACGAGATTTTAACACGGGCAACATTCATGTAGACGCCATATTGAATTAGCACTCCACTTTTTTGTAATTTTTCGGAATGTCCCCTAATTCGGGATTCTCTCTTTACACCTCCAAAAAACCTTCCTAATTCAAAATCAAATTATTGAAAGCTAGTCTAGTCTCCAATTCTTTGCATTCCTATCACAATTTTTTTTTATGAGAAGTAATGTGGCCTATCTGATGTATATAATCGTATTAAAATCGGCTAGTGATTCGTGCTTTAGTTTAGTAAATTTTTGGTAAAGCAATCGTTTTGGTTAATATTATACTTCCTTTAAAAGTTGTAGAAAGTAGAACATATTACTTGGCAGTCTTTATTTATTCTACCTACCAAGTATCTTAACAGTGAACTAACGCTTAATCTTTGAAACATTTTTTAAATTGTATGACAACTTCACTTTTTTTCTGTCTACCTATTTGCAATGAAATGAGAGATGTGGCCCATAGTGGCCGGCCAATATGTAAAGGGGCTGGTTAAAGATGGGGCATTGAGATTATAACTGACCTCCAGGCAGACTCTACAAAGAGTTTCTGTTTATAAGTTAATCTGCTTATCTTAAGTTATTAATATTTAAGCAAAACAATGCAATGATTATAAATATGTAATTATGTGTATAAAAAGTGGCGTAGACTTTATGCGAGTATTTTGGTATGTCTGTTTAAATTATGTGAAAAATTGCATATTGTTTCTCCCCCTATTCCATCACATTAGAGAGGTCGCATACTGCAGCTTCATTTATCGATAGCTCTGTTTAGGCCTGCACAAATGATTTCTTGCATAATCCATCTCTTTGCGTACTTCATCTGCAAACGAGCTATCTGCGACATTAAACAGAAATTAAAAAAAAGGGTAGTGATGAAATCCTTATAAGCATTAGACTATAGACTATAACTGCTGCACTGGGAGATGTAATTTAACATGAGTTAGCCAGCATGTCTTCTGTCATATCTCGTACTGTCAATGTTCCAATATATGCTAGACGATCAAGTTAATAATTTATTTAGACCAATTGAAGATGTATCTAACTACTCGCAATCAGTTCTTGCATATAATGTATAAGAGAAATAAATTATCAATAAATAGTTTTGAATACTTATTTTTGTTTTCTCTTAACTTCTCAAATGTCGAATGTACACATGAGTACATAAACGGGACAGAGGCTAAGCTTCATACAACCCGCGCGAATCGGTTGCACAACTACAAGCACGCGGGGCATGTGTGCGTGACCACTGGCCGTTTGTCGCGTACGCGGCGAGACTGGAAACAACCGGTTTACGCTGGCACAGTCAGTTGACAATCTCAGAGTCTAGTGTTGGGCAATGATAATAATCCGGTTAATATCATTTGGCTAATAATCGATTAAAAGCAGTTAGTAGCCATTAATAGCAATTATGGATGATAACCCTGCTGTTAATGTTATTTTAGTGATTGAAAATTTCCCTTCATGGTTTTCAGGCTTAGGACTGTCAGATTAGACTTCATTTTCATCATCTTTCTTTGTAGTAAATAAATGTGCAATTTAAAAATGTTCAATCAGCTATTTACATTGTTTTTTGATAATTAGATTTTTTATGTAATTCGTTTTTTTTTTAATTTTTAATCAGTCTTTTTTTTGGGATTTTTTTTATTTTAGTTTTTTGTTGTTTTTTTTTTTGTTTGTTGCTCAAAAATAATTTTCAGCCTAATTACTGCTAGAAACACTGGATTCTTCAAAATCTCCTAAGTTTGGTACATCATGGACGCTAATGGATCTATTTCTGGTGTATTAAGAAGTACAGGTTCATTACAGTCACAGGATATTTCATCGATTTCTGATGTTGAAGAGAAGGGTTCAGAATCCATGTGGAAATCACTTTCCATATCTATACTTGACGGTCTGTTTTACAATTTCCAGTTGTGTGATATATAAGTTATTTTTCCTGCTCGTTCAGTAGTTAGTTTATTTATTTTTTTTGTATGTACATCAGCTTGTGTACTCTCCGTGACTGGTGGGTGGGCTGGTGGCTGGTGGGTCCTTTCCGTAGCTGCTGACGTGTAAGGAGCTGATAAAATAGCAACTGCAATTTTATGAAGCTTAGTAGAACTGCAAATACCCTTCCACCAGCTAAGGGCGTCTGTTTCTTCGACTTGAGACCAAATAAAGCGATTCTTCCAAAAGTTATCTTTTGCTTTGTAATCGGCTAATTCTCTCATGACGTTTATTTTTAAATGTTGGCCCACTTCATAAATATATTGCATTGCTTTTATATCTTCTTCTGGATCTAATTTTATTCCATGTGAAGCAGGGTTGAGCAAATAAGCAGCCAAATGTATTGGTTCAGTAGCCATTGCAGTCCGATTATCAATAAATTTCATAATATTTTTTTTATCATCATTGTCAAGAACTGTGACGTCTGATAAAAAGTTAATTTGGGACCTTAAATTCTTGAATATGAGAAATACTTTGTCTGTTTTAGTTTTATCAGCTTCTAATTTTTTTATAGCATCAGCAATCGGTTCTAAAATACATGAAATCTGCTTCAAAAGGTCCCAAAGTGATTCTTCTAGCAAGTTGCTTTTAAAATCTGATGGAAGTTCTAAGGCTTTCTCATCTATAGCTAGTGTTTTCAATGCTATTTTTGTGTTCTGTAAGCTTTTCAACAAGGTCAAATGACTACTCCATCTGGTTTTTACTGCTAGTTTAAGTGTTTCTCCAGAACCCTTTCTTTTCACTATGTTCTGAAGCAACGAATTAAGAACTTTGTGGTTTTTGATAGAGTTCACAAGTTTAGTTGCAGTGTTTATAACTTTTTCTATAATATTAATTTTAATATAATCATGGCAAAGCAAATTTAGGATGTGACCAGAGCACCCCAGCTTTGTGATGTGTGGATGTTGCAATTTAACTAGCTGAAAAGCTTTTCGCATATTCTTCGCATTGTCTCCGATTAGAACAATGAATTTTTTCTCATCAAATTGTTTCATGATTCGAATAATTTGTTCAGAAATATATTCTGCTTTATGACGAGATTGTTCAGTGGGTAAAGATTCCACAAAAGCAGGTTCCGGTTTTGATAATACAAAATTTATAATACCTTCGTGACGGATATTACTCCATCCATCGCATTGTAAGTGCAAGTATTGGCTAAGGGTTACCTTCTCTGTTATTGACTGCTTCATTTCAGTGTAACAGTTTTCAAGAAGTGTGGTTGAAAGTGTTTTTCTTGATGGTATTTTATACGATGGGTTTAAATCATCAAAAAAACTCTGCCATAGAGGATGATGATGTAAAGATAAAGAACAGCGAGTCACGAATACTGCCTTTGCAAATTTCATGTTTAACCTTGATTTTTTTTCAGTCGTCATATCCATGTCACAAGAAACATTAGAATTAGTGATTTGTGCTGTTGATGTCTGCTGATTTTCACTTAAAACTCTTGTTTGACTTAAATTTTGTTCCTGTTCTCGGTCTGTTGTCTGGGTAAAATTTGTGGTTGAAGTACCTTCCGATATATTACTTCTTATGTCAACTGGACATCTAAAACACTTAGTTAATTGTTGCATTCTTTTTAAATTAGGTTGTTTATAAACCATATCGCAGTGTTTACATTTCACAGATTTATCTGCCAAACGTTCATAATTATTACACACGAGATTGTTCTTTGGTCTAACCATTTTATGATTATACACACAACCCAACAACACACGAAAAAGGACTTCTTCACCGAAACATATCAGTCGACGTACTGATTCCGAATTCGGTTGGCGTCGCTGTAGTGCAGTTCATGCATCTCTTTCTGGCACGAATAAATATCAGCGCCAGAAAGAGATAGCAGGAGAAACGGGGGTGCGGGGATGCATGTTACCTACTAACCGCTCGGGTATTTTCCATTGTTTATAATAATAATTTACCTACGTCGTATTCACAGAAAAGAGCTAATAAGTAACTTACTTATCGTACCTTACATTTTTACGTATCGGTTAAAATTTATTTGTAGGTATACATACACCTACATATTTAGCTCGCTTTGTTAAATCAAGTTAATAATTAGGTAGATGGTTAAATCACAAAGCGATGTGTCAATAGTAATTATGGTTTTTATAGTATTGGATCTCTAAATTAACAAAACTGAATTTCCCGAAAAATGTGTATTTATTTTATTATTAACACTTTTTACATACAAAAAGTGAAAATAACCCACCCCAACACCCAAATTATGTTCACTCCCACAGATTTTACAATAAAACAAAAAAGGTATTTATTTTTTTAAATATACATTAATAGCAGGGTTATCATCCATTGCAAGGCTATTAATGGACACTTATGGATTATAATCGATATATAACTCAAAGCATCCGGCTATTTACCCAACACTATCAGAGTCAGTGCGACGCACGTTTTTTTGTTTTTTTATTTGTAGTTTGAATAATAATGGTGGTTTATTGTACTGTGTATGAATAATACTACTTTAACTATCCGAAGGTGTAAAATAGGTAAGTAAATATTTGATTATTACTTTTTCAAGTAAGTACCTTTATTTTATTGTGTGATCCTTTTTTTTAATAAGAAGAGGGTACTAAAGGGTGTCTCAGTAAGAGTGCACTTTTTAAAATTGGAATATTTTTTTTTCCATGCAAGTTGCAACTCTGAAATTTGACAGCTGTGACCTCTGTTTATTCCGATTGTTAAAAATGGAGAGCTTTTCGAAAGAACAACGCGTTATAATTGTGAAAACTCATTACATAAATGGGGAAAGTTACGCTGAAACCGCTCGCAAACTTCGCCAAATTTTCAGCCGAGAAAGTGCACCTAATGTGTCAACCATTCGAAGAGTGGTCAAAAAATTTGAAGAAACTGGGTGAATTATGGATAATAAGAATCCTTTGTGTCAACGTTACCGGTCGGTCTCTTGAAAACATTGCTGCTGTAAACGAGAGTGTCGCCGAAAACCCGAAAACATCAATTCGACATCGTTCTCAACAACTTCAAATTTCACGAAGCACTACGCAGCGAATTTTGACTAAAAACCTCCACCTTCATGCGTACAAGATTCAGTTAACTCAGGAGCTCAAACCAGCAGACCACGGAAAGCGCCGGCAATTCGTTCAATGGATAATGGAGCAAAGTGAAGTCGATGCCAATTTTTCGGAAAAAGTCATTTTCTCCGATGAAGCGCATTTCCATATGAATGGCTTCCTGAATACACAAAATTGTCGAATTTGGGACTCAGAAAATCCTCATGCAATCCATGAGAAACAATTGCACCCACAACGAGTAACTGTTTGGTGCGGATTTTGGTCAGGCGGCGCGATTGGACCTTACTTTTTTGAAAATGAGGCCGAAATTGCAGTGACTGTGAACGGTATTCGATACAGGAATATGATAACGGACTTCTTGTGGCCTCAACTGGACGGCATGAATCTGGACAACATGTGGTTTCAGCAGGACGGCGCAACCTGCCACACCGCGCATGAAACAATCGACTTATTGCAGCAACGATTTCCAGAACACATTATCTCACGAAATTCTGATGTCAACTGGCCACCCCACCAAGATCGTGCGATTTAACGCCGTGCGATTTTTTTCTTTGGGGTTTTGTGAAATCTCGGGTATATGCGAATAAACCCGAAACAATTCCTGAGCTCAAATCGGAAATCCAACGCGTCATCGATGAGATACAGCCATATCTCTGTGCAAAAGTCATGGAAAAATTCATGAAAAGAGTAATGGCCTGTCATCGGAGCCGTGGGGGTCATTTCCCGGATATTTTATTCCATACTTAATCGGAACATGTCTTCTTTACAATACAATAAAAATATCACAACTCTGTCATAAAATACTTGTTTTTATTTTAAAATGAAAAAGTGCACTCTTACTGAGACACCCTTTACAACCTATAAATATGGGCAAAGATTCAGCCATTACAAGGATTTTAATGATGGTAACGTACAATTGGGTTTTTTAATTATACCTCCTGATAATTTTATCGCATTTGTTGAATTGCTCGAGCAAAGTTTCGCGAATATTTCGATCTTGTAATAAATATTGTCAATGTTGGCCACGAAATACTTAAACGTATCAAATCAAAGATTATAAATTTGATATGCCATGTATTTCCCGTCAGATAGAAAAAACTATATGCTAGATTCAGAATTTACCTCACCATTAAAAGAAACAATAAAATTATTAAAAAACAAAAATATAAGGTTTGCGCATAAGTAATCTACACTCAAACATTTATATTCAACATATTTTTTTTTTATTAATGAAAATTATTTAATCAACAATATAATAACCGTCATCATCAACAACTTGTAACCATCTGTTTGGCAAAGACATTATGCCGTTTTCCCAAAAAGAAGAAGGCTGATGCTCAAAAAATCCGGCGACATCGTTTCGGAGCTGGTCATAGTTTTCAAACTTCTTTTTTCTAACCTGATGCTTTAAGAGTCCATATGATGCTGTTTTGGTGATATTGGGCGATCTGGATCTCGGTATCTACATGACCTAAGATTTTGCTATTTGGACACATTATACTTGAACTTATAATTTTCAAATCTGTGGAAGCAAAAACACGATTTGATAAAAAACTCTCGATACTAAAAAAAAAAACAAAAAACCTCGTTTTGCACTTATTTTGCGTTAGATCTATGAAACCTTAAGAGGGTTTATCCCTTAGAGCCATGTTGGAGATTCAAAATTGATGATTTCCGACGGACAATAAAACCATAATGCGTTTAATTTATAGATGAGATATTGACGTCATATTATTGCGAATTTTATAATCTAGTGCATGGCTGAAAAACATTTTCAATTTTTCGTATAGTTTTCTCATCAGAACCGTTTTTATGCAAGCCTTTTTTTAAACTAGCGATCGACGGTCTAAGCAGATGCGAGATATTAGTAAAACCATATACGACAAACTTATAACAACATTACTTTATAAAAAATAATAACATTTATTAGTGCATGGCTGAAAAAAAAACACGATTACTGTAAGTTTTCATTCAAGAAAAGTATATTCAAAAGTGTCAATTGTAGCCACTTTTCGAGATATTAAACGTGTTAGTTTAGGATGAAATCTCAAATATTTATATTTTCTTTTAGATCTAGTAAATTAAGACATTTATGTTCTAAAACATGGTTTAAATATTTTTTTGATAACTTATATTTTTATTTTACTATGAATTATTTAGTATTGCTAGAGCGGCGCGCTGAGCGGTGGCGTGAATCCGCGCCGATTATATAGCAATACTAAATAATTCATAGTAAAATAAACATATAAGTTATTAAAAAAATATTTGAACCATGTTTTAGAACATAAATGTCTTAATTTACTAGGTCTAAAAGAAAATATAAATATTTCAGATTTCATCATAAACTAACACGTTTAATATCTCGGAAAAGTGGCTACAATTGACACTTTTGAATATACTTTTCTTGAATGAAAACTCGTGATCGTGTTTTTTTTTCAGCCATGCACTAATAAATGTTATTATTTTTTATAAAGTAATGTTGTTATAAGTTTGTCGTATACGGTTTTACTAATATCTCGCATCTGCTTAGACCGTCGATCGCTAGTTTGAAAAAAGGCTTGCATAAAAACGGTTCTGATGAGAAAACTATACAAAAAATTGAAAATGTTTTTCAGCCATGCACTAGATTATAAAATTCCCAATAATATGACGTCAATATCTCATCTATAAATTAAACACATTATGGTTTTATTGTCCGTAGGAAATCATCAATTTTGAATCTCCAACATGGCTCTAAGGGATGAACCCTCTTAAGGAATTTAATGATGATTTTTAATCTAATAGATAGGTAATAATATTATCTCAAATCGTGACGATTTATTTTTTTATTTTTCTTCTTGGTCTTCTTGTAATTAGCAATTCAGTGATTTGGCGCTTACGTCATTTTATTCTAAGCGAGCACACTCTTTCTGTGTCATGTTTTACACGCGGTAGCAATAGCGCTATCCTTTTCAATTTGTTCAATCCAGTCTGCTGCGGCATCTGTTGCGGGACGAACCTATGTTTGGCGACATTTACAGAGAGATAGGAGTATTTTCGACATTTTTAGGTAGGTGTTACTGTAAAAAGGAGATAAAAACGTTTTGTGTGAATATAATATCTTTATTTAAACTGTAAATAATGATGGGCAAAAAGAAAACAATTAAAACGTCTGAAGGAACAACGGAAAACGAAGGAAAAAAAAGTAAGTACCTACCTAACTACCGATATAAATAACGGTATCAATTGTTTTATTTACATAGCTACTTAGATATTTTCTTAGGTCTATGGACGAACACGAAGGTTCGTTTTGCGAACCATTTTTCGAGTTTCAACCGTATCACTACGAGATAAAGCTCATGTCTAGTGTCACGTCACTCTGCTGCTGATAAAGTTTTTCGAATGAGGAGTCGCAAAACGCGCTTTGTAATTATATTATTATTTTTGTAAATAAGTAGGAACCTATAAAGGATCAATCGGGGTATTATGATAGGTACCACTCGTGGTTTCCTATGTGAATGTTGTATGCTCAGATTATAATTATAGAATAAAGGGTTATGTGTTATGTTATGTTACGTTATTTTATTATGACTACTTATACATTTGCAGAAAACCAAACCTTTCATTCATTGAGCTTGAGGATGTGACGAATAAAACGCGCCCACGGTATTAGAGCATGAACTGCACGAAGCCGGACCGGCACCGGCGGCGCCGCCGGCCACGACGCAGGTACCGCCGCCGCTCGCGCCGGTACGCGCGCCGCCGCTCCGGTACGCGCGCTGGCGCTCCGGGCGCCATGCCACCGCGTATTGTATAGGGGTGCGGGCGGGGCGAGAGGTGCGAAATCGCTCGCGTTGGTCTGTAGTGGCGCGCTCTTAAGGCACGAAACAAATGATAGTCCGACGGAGCAATGTCAGGACTATCGTAACGCGGCTGTCACACAGGGCGTGTGAATGCCGCACTATCGTAACGCGGCTCTCACACAATGTGTGTAGGCCACACTATCGTAACACGTCTGTAACACAGGGTGCGGTTAGGTCGCACCGCGCACGGTCGTTACGCGGCTGTCACACAGGGTGTGTGAAGGCCGCACTAGCGTTACGCGGTTGTCACACACGGCTTGTGCAGTCCGTGCTATCGTAACGCGGTTGTCACACACGGCGTGTGCAGGCCGCGCTGTCGTAATACGGCTGCCACACAGGGAGTGTATGCCGCACTTACGTAATGTGGCTGTCACACAAGGTGTATGTAGGCCGCGCGATCCTTACGCTGCTGTCACACAGGGTGTGTGCAGACCGCATTATCGTAACGCGGCTGCCACACAGGGTGTGTAGGCGGCACTATCGTTACGCGGTTGTTAAACGGGGTGTGTGTAGGCCGCACTGTCATAATGCGGCTGTCACACAGGCTGTGTAAGCCGCACTGTCGTAACGTGGCTGTCACACATCGTGTGTGTAGCCCGCATTGTGTGCTCAATGTATTGGGATAGGTCATAAACACGAAATAAAAACTCACGTTATATGCACAACTTTGTATTATAACGATAATCATAAGCACCTTATAATATGTCATCTGTTACAATATTTGTTTTCAACAGTTACATTATCGTTATAAATATTTATACAAAATTTATCAATTTGTTGAACAGCGTTTTGCAAATAATTCGCTAAAGTGAGGTCATTTGTCGATCACGCGTCACGCGAACAAACAGACAGACAAAGTCAGCAAGTAGCTGTCCGGACGTTATATGTATATCAAAACATTGCACTCGATCGCTTACCAGAAGCGTATTGCAAAATATTCCATATCCATTAAGTTTATTTTATATTATACCTTATTTTAAAATCGTTTATATTATAGTCCGGTACAGTCACTTGCTGTGCTAAAAACTGGTGGTAGATAGAATAAGTATCGGATACTATCGACTGGAATTAAGGCCTTGTCGTGGAAATCCTTTGTACAAAAATATTTTTAAACTTGAATTGTTGATATAACGAGATCAGAGACGTGGAACAGTTTTTGTTCCACTAAAGAAGTACAATTCTAACAATGAGAGCTCTAAATAATATAGATGCTTTATGAGCTATCATAAGGGCATTTGCAACAGTACAATCAAGTTTAAAAATCAATTTCTGCAACATTAGAACCTGCGGCCTCATTCGCTAACAGCGGCATGCGCCTGCAACGTGAAACTGTACATTTAACATTAACGTCATTTTACATATCACTGCAAATAACTATAAATATAAAAGTTACAAAATCTAGCTTCGTTAGTCGACAGCATCGGATACTTTGCGTTAAAACACTTGATAATTTCCTTTCAGTCGTCGCTCAATAACATGGGTAAGTTAAAATAAAAAAATAAATAACTACATACATAGGTGCTATTCATTTCAAACACTCTCATCCCCGAAGCTCACCTAATACATTTTATACACACATTTCACATCATATGTTAAATCGACTGTTTGAAATGGCTTCAGAATAAACTCCTTTGGCACAGACGAAATAATAAAACTTAAATAAATCGAAATACCTCACCATGGGTGCCCCGAGTTTAAATAAAGATACTTCATAAAGGCAGATATTCTTTATAAATAAACTAACGTTACGTCGAGTGTACAGACGGACACATATTCAGCTTACTCTGTGGAAAATATTGTGTATTTCTAAGTTACCTATTAGTTCTAGAGCGAATGTGTAGCAAGCGAGTAAGTATGCAAGAAGCGGTTAGCACATGATAGCCTTCACATTTATCAAATAGTTTTATTTACCGTAGGACGGTTGAATTACAATTTATTACAATCCTAAATATCATTAACCGAAACACTTATGTTTCTACTTATTTATTAAGTTAGGTATTAGGTGTAGTGACATAAGCTAAATATGTTTCCGTTCCTAAAGGCGAGAATAATATAAGCACGGGATTTTAAAATATGTTTAGTAATTGTTAAATGAAATGCTATGTAGTTAGTTGTGCAGGTATTGCTCGCCCGTTATACAAAGTCGACTAAAATATAAGATATAATTATCTACCGTTTGACATTTTTATGTAAAAATAAACTTATAAAAATATACTTTACATAATTGTGAAATCCTTAGAGAAAAATATTTATGTCAAACAAATAGACAGTATAAACATGTGTCCATGTATTTGGTTTCTATAAACAATAAATTAAAGATTTAAATAGAGACGGGAGGCCATCAAAAGTGATCTTTAAGATTGAAGAAATCTTAAATTTCCTATCATTTACTGTATATTTTCGATCACTACTGAATTTCTCCCGTATTCTAAAACAGTATGGCTTTTAAATCAACATGATTATACATCTAAATATAGTTTAAATTAATACACGATTTGGGCTGAAATGTTTCAAAACATTTCGTAGGTGGTTCAGGTGTGGAATGGTGTTTAAACCTGTCACATAAAAAGTTACAATTATAAAAGAACGAGTAACAAAACAGGGGCGTTTTGTGATGCGTATTGAAAATGAAACGTCCTGAAAGGGCAAAGCAATCAGTACAATTTAAATTTTCGAAACTCTAGGAAAACAGACATAAGGTTTTCTATGTGTAATGTTAACATCGGTTTCTTAATCGGTTGCAGGACACTAAACGAGACATAATAGCAGGTTTATTGCTATTACGCTTAGGGGCGTTGAGTGTCCTGCAAACTGATATAAGCTTTCCGAGTCATCAATAAAACTGTTGCCAAATAACTGGATGACATAAGTTTCGACAACAGATTAAATTGACGAGGCTCTCAGATGCCGGAGGTCAGTATGTCCAATTCCTCAAAGTTCAGCACGTAAGCAATCATAATGTATTCGTGAAGAACCACAGAAAGAAAACTACATTCCAGTCACTCACAATTTGCATCACTGCTCCGTATATTAAAGGTCGACAACGCGACGAATGAAAGAAACTTCATTTACATTATAATACAATAACAGCAGTGCTTTGAGTACATTTAAGTAGCAATTTATATAGCGGGATAACCGACCAATGGGGAAGCATCACGCAAAAGCGCACGGCCTCTGATTGGTCGATTATCAGGCGATTCGAATGCGATTGTCGACCCAAGTGGATATAAAACATCAACAAAAGGACACTACCGTAATAATATATGTGTACTAACTAATCAATATCGAGCACAATGCGTCACTCGTGTCACTCATATAGCGTCCTCTCGCTCGCACACTGTGACCGCGATGTTGCCAGCGGTCAAATGTCACTTCAGAAACACGTCTTGGCATAATTTCTTGGTATAATTTTGTCATATCTGTTTGGTTTTGCTCAATATTGTGGAGGCCGTTGACAAATCTGTTTGTATCTCTAGTTTTCAGTGTATTGAGGTGATGAGCCTGTCCTGCCTGTTTGCTTGTTAGACATTTCAATGTCTACTTTGTAGCAATCTAGCTTTTCAAAAAAAAAATCTGGTGAATTTGTGGCCATTGAACTGTGAAACCAACTTTTAGAATGTGTTTTATGGAATTTAATCCATCAATTTTTAAGGCATTTGGCATAGGGCTCCGCCTCCACTAACATCTAGCTTCTACCCAGGCCGAGACTCCGCCATTTTGACACCAATTTCTACAACTGATGATTGCTAAGGCTTGAAGTACTGTGTGCGGGCTTGTTTCGTCTTGCGCTAGCACTGGTTGACGTCTGGCGGCGTAGGCAGGAAGGGGTCCGCACGTTTGTGCTCGATCAACGCCTTAACGGTTGTGGAGTCGGCGGGTAGTTCTGATTTCTTGCGTAGCAAGGGTTTGCTCGCGTTGTAGCCTTGTTTTCGGAGCTGTGGAGGAGATATTTATGTTATAAGACGGAGTACATGATCAGCTGGTCGGATAAATCTGCAAATATTTGCTTACTCTGCGAATATTTGTTTGCTATTTATTAAGTAATTGCGGGATAGTGGGAAATCCTACAAAACGTTTTGAAAGGTGGTATTAGTGGTCATCAAAACAAAGTAATAAACCACCCTATTTCAAAATATTGCGATACACACAAATCTCATGTTTAAGCTATGACACGAGTGTTTTCAATACCTACTATTTGGAAACCTAATTGAATTTTATACGATCTTGAACTATAACGTCTTTATAATCTAGTATTTATGGAATATCAAACTTAATACAATATCGAAGACAATACGATAGTAAATGGAAACAGTGGCCATTCTAAAACAGGAGTATTTTGGAACCATCTAACTGGGTTGTGGAGGTCAGATAGGCAGTCGCTCCATGTAAAATAATGGTATTCAGCTGCATCTGGTTAGACTGGAAGCCGACCCCAACATAGTTGGGAAACAGCTAGACAGATGATGATGAAATAAATCCTAGCATCGGAAAACTACACATATTTGTATGTCTTACCATAGACAAAACATAGCGCACTGTATTTACCTATAAGATCTGTATTTTTTTTGTTACCTATGTTTTACAAATAAATGATTGATTGATTGATTGAATTAAAACGGTGATTTTTTCAAACAAATTTAGTAGGAAATTTCTAAAAACGCCTCACGCAATTAATGGACGCCGCATAGGTGGATACCATATAACAGAAGTCGAGTGCCACGTATGTATGTACGTTACCTCATGCGCCTCCTGCTCTATACGCTGGTACGTGAGGCCGCACAGGTCGTCCTTGGGGTCGCCCGAGGCCACGCGCGCCTTCGCCTCTAGTGCCTGCCACACTTCTTCACGCTGAATTAGACGCTCGCGCTCCCTGGAGAAAATAAATTAGTTATTCCTTTGCCGTAACCGTGAGTAAAAAAAAAACTCGCATAGATCAGTAAAAACTTAGTAATCGCTTGGAAAGTGTTCAGAGGTCCTGGAAAAAATACTAAAAAAAATCTCATGTAAGCTGGTCTTCAGCAGTCAGACCCTCACATACGTGAGTTTCAGGATTAATTTTCTAGTCGCACGATCGTGAGTATATGTGCGGAGGCGCCGGGATTAAAAAACGCAGCCATCCCTCATCCGGGTTTCAACGCACTGGCAGGACGAAACGTGCGCGCAGAGTACAAAACTATTTTTGTCTCATTCTTAGATAGAGTCACGATAGATCTACGCCGGTCGCGTCCGCTAAAGTTGTTTACATTTTTGCTCAGAATTTTGTAAAGTCGAAACTCACGATCACTTTAACTCGGTTGGGAACGGATATAATAAGAGAAATCTTCAGAAATGGGTCGGAAAATTACGTTTCAGGAAATGAGCAATGGGCCGGAAAATTACGTTTCAGGAAAGATAGGATACCATTCTCTGGGTTAACCGTACTATAATAGGGGTCGTCTATGTTTGTATATAGGGTGACTGGTAATTAGTGATCGATACTTAAACACATGATTCTACTCATGACAACAAACAAGTTTTACTATGGGACCAAACCTGAAATCGAGAAAAAAAAATCAGCTGTTCCCTACATTTTGACGACTCGTACGACCACAAATGTAGGGAACAGCTGATTTTTTTTCGCGATTTCGGATTTGGTCCCATAGTAAAAGTTGTTTGTTGTCATGAGTAGAATCGTGTTTAAGTATCGATCACTAATTTCCAGTCACCCTATATAGTACGCATACTTTGCTGTCAGGTCGCAACAATTGTAAGTGATGTGATAGTTTAAGTGCGGTAAACAACTTAGCACGCCTCGTGATACTATTCTGAGATCATGCATTAAAATTATTATTAGAGATCTGCGCGTGCGCAACTTCCTTTTTTTCGGTTTGCTAAGATTTCACTGTCGCTACAATATAAACACATGTGTTTAAAGATGCTTAGAACATATATAAACTGAGATAAGGTCAGAACGACGTTGATAAAGACATGAACATACTTCTGTTTCTCCTGTTTATACTGTTGCGTGCACTCATCGAACAGCTTCTGATTCATCTCCATGAACAGCTTCAGCGCGTTGTAGACGAGTCCGTGGATGGTCTTGTTCCAATGGCTCTTGGTGTTCCGGTATAAAGACGGGAACATTATGGGTAAGATGTGCGTCGCGTTGTCCGATATCAGAGACATTATGTACTCGTTGTTCCAGTAGTACAAGGCACGTTCTGCGACCTAGAATGTAAAGGGTTACAAGGTTTAATAAAAATGGAATTTTTTCAAAACTAATTCTTAGGATCATTTTTATTGATTTATTTATCAACTAGTTGCGCCCCGCGGTTTCACCCGCATAAGTCTCGATCCCGTACGAATATCGGGATAAAAAGTATCCTATGAGCTAATCCTGGTTATAAACTATCTGTGTGCCAAATTTCATCCAAATTCGTTCAGCCGTTTGAGCGTGAAGGAGTAATAAACACACACACTCACAAACTTTCGCCTTCGCTACGCTTTAGCAAAGTCAATTCGTTCGCTAATAATGATTATTTTTGTGCACTAAAATCCGTAGTACGCATGCACGAACACTGACATACGCACATTCTTTCGAAAAGGATTTTTGTCGAAACCGACACTATGTACAGACGCCAGCACATCAAGCTAGCCGAAACTGTCTAATTATCCCAATCAACTTTGAACCTAATGCTTTGGCGATAAAGTTGAGAATCTATTAAAGAAGTTTGACGGATTTTAGTAGCTTGATGTGCTGGCGTCTGTACCAATCACAATGGGATGATGAAATTCTCTATTTTACTCTTTTGCTTCCTAGTTTTTTTTTTTTTTTTAATATTCTTGACTAATATCCGATCTTATTTGAAAACCACAAGAATACCAATAGAAACAGTCGTATCTCAACACACCTGGAAGTGCGGACTGGACACGCACTTGGCGAGCTGTTTGAACAGCGGGTCCATGATCTTCTGGAACTCGGCCGGCTCGATCACGTCCAGGATCTCCTCCATCTCGTTCAGGAACATCACCTCTTTAGGTGAGTGGGTCTTCGGCCAGTATTTTAGTAACGCCCTGGAAATTGGGGAATAGGTCTTTACTATTATGTTGCCGTAATAAACTTTATCAGCTTTATTACAAAACATGTATTTTCGTTAGAGCTTGGTTCATCCGTTTTTTATTTCGAACTCTATTCCAAGCAGTTTAAAGTTCGAATTACAAAAAATTACGTCTAATTTGGGTCTAAGGCCGCTTGCACCGCAAATGACTAAATGCATTTAGCGTTAAACGCGTTTAAACATCGTCGTATCTGTGTCTTCTTCAAACGATTTACATAAATAGAACGACGTTTTAAATTCGTTCAACGCTAAATGCTTTTAGTAATGGTGCAAGTGGGCCTAAGTTGTCAATTTTGTATTAAGAAGTTTAACGTGCTCTGAATAAAGTTCATATTCAAATAACGAACCTTTGGGCTTGGACTAAAGTTATTGTTTTGTAATAAGACGGTATAAGGTGAAGTGCGCGCGTAAAGGTCGTCTTTTAACCACGAACCGCTTTAGTATAGAACAGGGTTTCTGATGGAGTGCTATCACTTCATAGAAACATTGAAATTATTTCAGTGGGATGAGCAGCTAAGATGAGACATCTGAAAAATATAAGCAGTACGCTCACATTTAGTTGCGAATGGTGTCATGTATATCCGCTAAATATGACTTTTCGAGACTTTAGTTCAAATGTAGTCAGTATGAACAACGCCAAGGAAAAATCTAAAATCGTAAATGCGGCAGAATTTCGTGCTTGTAATGATATTGCATCATGTGATCGCCGCAGACGCACGGAAAAATGCGTATTTTGTTAGCTCAGGTCGGTGCTTGCATATTTGTATTTTAATTGTATTGAATCTCGCCTCGATACGTGCCAAGTCTAAGGCCGAGATCTATAAACTTTACGTAGGTACTTCGGTTAAGCGTTATTTCTGTCACTGTCGCACAACTGTCGAACTACAAGTGTAACAAGATAGAGGAACATATCTAAGTCAAAGCACGAACTGACGTTTATTAGATATTATAACTATAAATTTGATTGTTTGGTAAATGATGGAACGCCGTCTCCTCGGCGGTGGGCGCTACTGTTTTTGACACAGATTTTAAACTAATGTATGCTGTTAACGTACACATAAATTTATGTGAACATATCTTTTGTTCCAATAAAATATTTTAACTTGATCTCGATCTCGACAGTTTTTCTGCTAAGATTGTTCCCCGCCTACGATCTCGAAAAGGCTAGTTTTTCACTGGCTACATACCTAACAACGGGCTGTGTTAGGGACGGGTCCTTTTCTAAGAACTGCACGACGCAATAAGCGAGCTGCGGATGATACACTGACAAGGACTTCGCCTTGTGCAGCGGCAGTAGTACCTGGAAAATAAAACAAATACCTATAAAGATTTAAATTCACATAAATGTAACCAATTTCTAGATGACGGGTTAAAATACAATAGATTCTTCATCATCATCGTCATTCATCACCGACTTCTACATGTCGAAAATGAAATTCCTCTAAGTACAACACTAGCAGACACAATTTCACTTTTCATTAACTCACTCACACTTTTCTTTTTCTTTTTTCGGGTTCCGTACCTCAAAAGGAAAGACCGGAACCCTTATAGAACCACTTTGTTGTCCGTCTGTCTGTCAAGACCCTTTATCTCGGGAACGCGAGGTATCAAGTTGAAATTAAAACCATATACTCAGGTCTACAGTCCCCTGAAACTGTGAAAAAATGAAACTTTTAAAATAACGTAAAAAACAAGATACCGCCGTTTATGCCAACATATGCCGTATATTTCGACACTCTGAAGTGATTCAAAATTTATAGGTTACTTCCCGTTGACCAGAACGTTTTTTCCGCCAGTCTTTATATTGATGAACACTTATTCGCCTTATAACACCCGGGCGAGGAGAAAAGCATATTGTTTGCAGGAAACTACACGGTTGCAAATTCAGTTAAGTATTTGTGTGAATAAGGAATATCGCAGTGACAGACGATGTGCGGTTGCGGTAAGTTTGTAAACAACATGAGCTTACCCTCAATAAGAACATTTTGTGTTCCTCCTTGAGCGGCAACGCGAACCCGTTGATGATGGAGCCGAGGATCTCCAGCAGCTCCGCAATGCCGTTGTGATGTTCCGTCTCGTAGATAAACCTGGACATACAATCATAATAAAGAAGATGCCTATTCACTCTTGCTTTGAAGGCTGACGGGTTATATGTGGAAGGGAAAACAGACGCTGGCAGAGAGTTCCACACTTCAGCTGTGCGCATAATAAATGTGGAGCAGAAGCGCTGAGTACGACTAGTCGGTACATCGACTAAGGGCCCTTTCCCACGGCAAGATCCCGTTTTTTGCAGGTAGGGTTTTTTACAGGATCCCGTTTAGTGGTGTACGTGTTTAAATATACGTATACACACAAGCATCCTGTTTGCAGTATCCGGAAAACAGGATGCCTGTGTGAATATGTATATTTATATATTTAAACATAAATATATTTAAACACGTACTTCACTAAACGGGATCCTGCAAAAAACGGGATCTTGGGAAAAGGCCCTAAGTGCGTATGCGGTACCCTGCAGTACGTCTGGTAATCCGGTAGTGAAAAGGAAATGGATTTAGTAGACTATTCCATTTTTTTAAATTTGATCGTATTTTGTTTTTGGTCCGATATTAACGTCCTGGCCGGTAAATCCTGGTCCCAAATAATAGTTGGTCTCCGGAAGATTTGACGCATAGTGAACAGTACAAGAGGCATATGGCATGTTTCACAACTTTCAGTTAGTAAATTTAGGTTTACATCGACCAATTATTACAATAAAATGAAAAATATTGTACCATCAAAGAGCCGTTAATAGCCTTTTTACTAATGTCGATGATTAACAATTTTATAAAGGAAATGTATGTGAAAATTACATCTTAGATCTTATTGCACACCGTTTCAGAAGGAAACGAATTTCAGCATAGAAAATGAGCAAAAACGTGCGTTATATCATCGGAAATAATTCGTAAGGTAAGGACGAGGCTGTATATTTACATAGAAAACGATTTCCACCTGCATATGCACGCTGTATCTCGATGTATTCAGTTATGCAATTCAACTTTAGATTGGACTGTTCAATTCTCACATTTCACGTTGTGTTGTGACCATATTTTTGATACAAAGTTTGTGGAGGAGAAGCATATTTTATTCGTGGAATAAAATTGACGTCTGACAGTTCTAGTATGGAAAAAATGTCAAAAATTCAAAATTTATTCTCGTGATAAGACTTATTCTAGATATAAAAGTTTGGTCGAAGGCGCCCTTAGTCGAAAAGGAAATATAATCCTCAGGACCGAAGCCTGCCTTTGTACAGTATTTTTTACTTCTGTATGAAGTTTTAATTGAAATCATCTGCCTAGCCATTTCCGCACTATTTTTGGGATCGGCTTCCAGTCAAACCGGATACAGCTGAATACCAGTATTAAATTTGGAGCGACTACCTATCAGACCTTCACAACCCAGTCACTGGGTAACACGACATAGTAAACCCAGGGCACATATAAAACGATTACCATTTTTGCCAATATGTACATAATAACGGTACACACAACACATCTCCTTCAGAATAAACCACCTTCAATGTTGTGGCATAGTCATAAAAAAATATGCACCAAGTAATGTATTTTAAAACGTTGTCACCTTTTAGCTTCATGATGGCGTGTGGACATTGAATTACATATTTAATATTATCACGTGAATGAACAACGAGATGCAATTAGTTGTTATTGTTTGTCACGTTTCCTTGTACAGAAATAGACGGCTCATTTGTCTTGTATGGACTTGTGGTAAAACTAATCAGTTTTATCGTGTTGTTTAAAGTGGCTCATGGTTAGGAAATTATGACTGAAAAGGATAATTGAAACGGCTAATTTTATTTATATAGGTATTCATGGAGGTAGAGGATAATGCCTAAAATAACACTGGAAACTCAGCGATATGTAATTATTTTAAATTATATCCCTGAGTTGAGAGAAAATCTGTTGGAATTTTAGCGGATTTAATAATTGTGGGCTGATTTAGGAATCTATAGCTTAGTACATATATGTAAATTGTGCATAACTCCGACAAATATACTACGTGTAACGTTAAATGCGCAAAACCTCAGAGACCCCAACTGATTTTTAATTCAATTGACCTATTTCAGAGAGAAAATAAGTCATAAAAAAATTGTAAAGGTTTTGTGTGCTGTTTTAGTTTTACTGGCCATTCTGATCGTTTCTTGCGTCTGCGACGACGCTTTATCGAGGGAGGAGTCGTCACCGGGCCGCTGCGCCGCGCTGACATTGGCTTGCTTGACCTATTAATAAATAGACACGGCAACGGTTTCAATGAAGATTTTTTTGAAAAATGTGACCTATATTAAGAAGTGGTTCAATTAATTCTGCTCATTATTCTGATCAAACTATTTTCAGGTTTTGCGCATTTAACGTTACACGTTGTATTTGACAATTGCGTATAAATCAGAGTAAGGCCCCTTGTACACACACGTTTTTCTTGCCGTGAAAAACTACGGTTTTTTCGCCGAAGTAGGCACAGTCATCAGTGTTGTTGTGTTGTGTGTGTTGTTGTTTTTCTACGGCGCAGTTCATACGCCGTACCGTAATGAAACCGTGCCGGGTACAAAGGGCATTAGTAGTGGAAAAACGGCTCTAGCAGTGAAAAGAACTAAGCCAAAACGACAGCTGTATTTTTAAGGAAGTAAGGGGGAAGGGGGGAGGTCGAAACATCTGTCAAACGCAACAACTTCCAGTACCTATTACTGTTATCATCATCAAGTATAGGTTTGGTTTCCTGTGACCAGATGCTGCACATCTGTGGGTACTTCATGTTTTATTGACATCGTAAAACAAGCAATGATATACACGCCTTCTAAAACTTCCGTATTGAATGCAATCGTTATCAAACCATCAGTCAATCAGCCCTAATCGTTCCATTGTCTTATAACTTGAAAGGAGTATTAAGTATAGTTCTAATAATAATAATTAATGCCCCTTATATTATTTTAAGATACATTCACGATTTATTACTTTTATGTGTCGAAAGAATCAATTGTTTATTTAAAATTGCAGGAAAAACCTGATAAAAATAAATAAAAACATATTAATTGCTATAATTAACGAATATCATAAATTGTTTATTGTTGCCTGTAATTATAATTAAATATATTTTAAACTTTGAAGTTTATTATGAATGCCATTAGATGATTAACCCAAAGCGCAGTACAGTCAACAGCAATAGTCATCTAGAATTATTCAAAATTGAATTCATACAAACCAATAAAAATTGTTCGTCTGAAAATAATGAATCTATCTATCTATCTACCACACACACACGATACACTACACAAAACAGAATTAACAAGACAAGTATTAATTTTAAAAAAAACTTGAGTCTGTATAAACTCATCATTCAGTTCTGATGTTGACCGAACGTGCATGAACACCGCAGCTCTATCTCATACACAATAACTAGACTTACCTATAGAACACATTATTGATTTGTTTCCGTATGTACGCGCGGAGAACTAAGAACTTTCCGTATATCCTGTGTAGCGTCGTCTTGAGGAAGTCCCGCTCCCGAGGGTCTTCTGAATCGAACAGTTCTAGTAGCTGTGGACAATTAAAAGGTGTTCTGTTAATAAAGTTGCCATCAAAGAACGAAAAGATCATCATATCGTCATTTCTTCTGACAACGTTAATTCTATTTATATATGTATACATATATGTATGTATCTATGTATTAGTATTTATTCTTTTTCGAGTTATCTACAATTATCTTGCACCTGCCATGTTTTGTCCCTGCATCACCCTAAATTTGACTGGTAGAAAATGCCTCAGCCATTAAGTCCGCCTTTGGACAGTATTTTATTTTTACTTGTGCATAGTTTTAATAAATGACGAAGCCAGGTATCGTGAGACGCGGAAGAAATGGGGACAGGTTTTTGTCCAGGAGTGGGACGGAACAGGAACCAAAATACCCATAAAATAACGCCTGTATTACAGGCGTGAGACTGGGAGTGCGTAGACAGAGGTTTATAACACACTTGTTCACTCCCATTTTCCTAGTTATATTATAATCCCAAGTAATATCCCAATATACTTATATTTTGGGACTGCCCAATATAAGAAAATCATGGGAATAATCCCTCTAATCGTTTCAAATCTAACCTCTAAGAGACATATCCTGTATTTTTAAGAGTGTTTGTATTGTAATCTCAGTCTCAATTTGACAAAAATAGCTCTTATTAGCTTTAATTTTTTAATAAGTTTTTTTCATTTATTGTCGCTGAGATGAGATTGCGACGAGATTTTGAACGTTTTTGAATACGAGAATTGGGCTTCAGGTTTCATTCTAATGAAAATAATTTCCCGTTGTACGATAGTTGAACGGTTTTTGTTATTTTAGCTATTCAACCACAGCAGCTAACACGCGATTCGATGATCAGAGGCTTGGCCACGCTGGCCCACACAACTTTTTACATTAACATTTTGACAGGGGCGTTTTATTGCGCCGCTACCCCTAGTTCGCGGGCGTTTTTCAGAAGCTACAGAACGCCAGCTGCAACGATCCTTACACTCTTTTGCTACGTTCATACATTTCGTGTTATATTCTTCCCTTCATGGAGTTTCTGAACTAATTAATATAGACTATGTTTTTATTCTTTGCTAGAAATAAGAAATTGCTTGTTTACAAAAATAATGTAGGTAGACATTTGATCCCCTAACACAGAAAGGCTCAGATTTTACAAAGGCGACCTTGTTAGTCTTCAAAAGCGTTACATTTTCCCACTAATAACATTCAACACCTCTTACCTCAAAAGGAGGTTTCGTAAACAAGGCTGAATGAATAGATCAAAGGGAAAGTTTGTATTCACATGATACTGGTCGTAAACAAATGGAGTATTGCGATGAAAGATTTATTGGAATCGATCATGTAAGGCCGTGTTCTCGACGGTAGCAATTGTCGCGCGGCGAGCGCTCATCTTTTTTATTGAATGGCAATCCAGGCGATGTTCCCCATCTGGTAGGTGGGATGGTAAGTGAGTGGTCATAATACCATGAGGTTCGTATCGACAGAAATATCGAGCCCTACAACATGTCGTAAGCGACAGTTTTGTTAATATGCGATATTGATATTTATTACGGTGTCGTTTACGATAAGATGCATTTTCGGCGATCAGGGCTCGATATACTCCGACGCCCGACTATTCCCGCTACCGCTCGCACTAAGGTTCCCGCTGTCGTTGTGGACACGGCCTTATTGCTGCCATGACTGGGCTGAGTACTTAGACATGCTGAAGTTGATGTCTGCATGGGGAGGTTTTATGGCATGCGACATTTGTTATTGATTTTCGTATCTATTTACGATTTGTGTTGAATTGATATAAATACATTCTTTTATACCTGTGTGGGGTAGAAAAGGGGTTGTGGTGTATTGAATTTATGCACGTTACAAATATGAATCTGATGCTGGAATGATAACCTAAAATTAAACCTTATATCTAAAGTTAAACTCCAGCTAAAGATATTGTGTCATTACAGATTGTGCTAAAGATTTTTTGATAGTAATGTAATCATAGCCACCAATCAACCCTTCATCTGTGTCACTTGCCCGCTCCGGGCGGTTAATCACTGTCATAAAATCAATATGGTTTTGTTTATAAAAACTGTATCTATCTCGCTCATACGGACATAGACGTGGTTACCTGTGTACTCGCCCGAGGGCTAGTGACACAGATGAAGGGATAATGGTAGATAACTATTTAGCTTTGTTTAACAATGAAACATTCAGAAGCAAGTTAACAGAAATCAAAGTGTCGTTAGATCTGAGTATACTGGGTGGAATTTTCGAAGCGTACCTGGAGGGAAAGTACTCTAAATACTGAAGACAGCAAATTTTACTCAAAGGAAACATTTCTTTATTTAAAAAAAGAAACAAAACTGCATTTAAAGATTATTTAAAATACGCTTGCCGGGAATCGAAACAACTAAAATCCGAAAAATAGCATTCTGTACTTTTATGGCACCAATCGATAGGGTCAATCATAAGGATAGGTTTTCATTTCATAGACCAATTCTTGAGAATGGTTATAGGCGTGGTAAGGCTATATTTAGCATCATGCTAGCACCCTTACGAACCGAGCAAAAATAAAAAAAAGTCAAAAAGAACTCTAAGCGACAATGAAATAACAGCACCGGTAGGCGATGCGATGCGACGGGGTTGGTCGGGGGGGGGGACACCAATTCCACACAGACGAAGTCGCAGGGACAAGAAGTTTACTTAAAAGGTGTCCTTAACCCTTTACTGCATGATATATTAAATAAGTGACAAAACATTTTTTTAGATTAATGTCTTTATTGAAGCTTCAGAATTAATTATAGTGTTTTTTTTTATTTATTTTTATTTTTTTATGTCCAAGTGGTATGTGATGATAGACAAAATAGTTGTTTTATTATTGCTAATGATATGAAAAACAAACCCCATTAGGATTTATACGCTAGTTTTTTTTTTTTTTTTTTTAGTGTAAATAAACTGTAAACATGTCAAACCATATATGGTTTCCTATGCGGTAAAGGGTTAACAAAACTTACTATAGTTATAAGTTTTCCAGTTATTTCAATATCTCTCAAACTTATAACAAAACGGAGCGCAATCTACCATCTGATAAAATTATACAATGAATTTACATTCCACGTTTTCTACGGTAGAATTATGTTTTATCATCCCAAATCAATTTAAAAGCGGAAAAAATGTGTTGCACACATTCTTGAAATTTAACACCTTGTTTAAAAAAAAAAGACTATTGATCGATAGTGGACGTAATAAATATGAACTGAAATCGGAGGAAACATTCAAAGAATTTGGAAAGCCAAACCTTTAGGGCATTTGCCGAACAGAGGAACAATAATTTATGTCGATTAAAAAAAATATGAAGTGTCACTATAATACTGAACGATATCAGAATAACATCAAAGAAAATATTTAAGAAGAAGAGGGTCCAGGAAGAGGTGGCGAGACGACCTAGACGAGCAGCGCAAGGGTTGGATCGAGGTGGCTTTAGAAAAAGATGCCTGGAAGGATTTGGGGAAGGCCTTTGCTCAACAGTGGGACACTGAAGGCTAAGCAAAAAAAAAACAAAAATATTGATGTAGAAAAATATGTTTTACTCTTCCTAATCCTGTCATTCCACGACGCTACGGCATAGAACATAATTTATTCTATGTACTATCCTTTCGCAACGATTCCTGATTTCGACTTCCTAATTTACTTTCAGAAATAAGCTACATTCAATTCATCAGTCGATCTGTAGCAAATTTCCTCGTAACAGCACGAAGACGTCTTACTCAGCCAATCAGAGCTCAAAGACTGGCAGCCATTGATAAATCAAAAGGGCATATAAATCACTCAGCAAGCGAGGATTGCTCTCAATAACGCGATCAAGGGCGACGGATGAATGTAGGCAGACTTGCTACCTATATTATATCTAGAAGAACGTCTTTATAACCCCTTCGTTTGAGATTTTCAGGGGGCAGTAGAAAAAAATGCAATATCCTATCTTACGACTAACAGCGTGTCCCAGAAGTCGACGTCAAGAAACAGAAAATCTGGACCCTGTGACAGTCTTTTCAATCTTGCTGCTAAAGATCTTAACTAAAAAAAAATGTTATGGGATCTGAATAATGTTTCTGTAAACTCTTGCTTAAAATGTAAGCTTGGAAGAATATGTCACTTTTTGCCCAACCAAATATTAAAAATGAATAGGTACTTCGCACAACTTTGACTGAATGTAATAAAAATAAAATAAATGTACACTACAACACAATTGATACGGCAAACCAATGCATACTTTATACACTCAGCGGCACGGAATCTTGGCCAAGCGCTTATCTCGCGATAGCAAAAGTTTTAAGTGTTTCTGATGAATGTTTGTTGTGCAGGTATGTCAAAAAATGTTTACTTTTAGTTCAAGAGGGTAATCCATTATGTTTAAGTGCACCACGACGAAACTTTTAATTTACAGTTGAATCGGGTCATTTGAGCGACTAAGTTCACGTTTTAAATTTGTGTGTTGTGCAAAGTTTACTGTTCGGTTTTTGAATTATTGTGATTTTATGCTTTTAATTCAATAAGTAAAGGTGCTTTAAAAGCAATAAAAATGCCTCTAACACCAGCACAGGTTTCACAAGCCGTTGCGTTAATTAACCAAGGGCTGACACAGCGTGAAGTTGCTATTGCTCTTAACGTACCACGGTCATCAATGCAGTATGCCCTTAAAAGATACCAGGAGACAGGCCAGTACACCCGCAGGCCAGGCAGTGGAGGCGTAAGGTGCACATCGGCCCGAGACGACCGCTTTATTGTCCTAGAGATTTTGAGAAACCGCTACCTGACCGCTGTTGAGATACGCCAGCGGCTTCAAATTGTGAGAGGCGTTAATGTTAGTGAGCGTACGGTGAGAAGACGAATGGAGGAAGTCAATTTAAAAGCTTGTAGACCAGCACGAGGTCCAGAACTTCTGAGACAGCACCGAGTAGCTCGACTTCACTTCGCACGAGAACACGTTAACTGGACCCACGAGCAATGGGCTAGAGTACTGTTCACAGACGAGTGTCGAATAGCTTTACGTTCTCCAGATGGTCGAGAACGAGTGTGGCGAAGAAGAGGAGAGCGGTTTTTATCCATTACTACCACTCAAACAGTGAGTTTCCATGGAGGCTCAATAATGGTATGGTGAGGTATAAGTTCCGACGCACGTACAGAGTTGGTTATCGTCGATAATCGGCTAACAGCTGTTCGATACATCGAGGAAGTTCTTCAGGATCACGTAATGCCATATTCGGGGTTCATTGGACACGACCAATTCCTCCTAATGCACGATAATGCACGCCCACACGTTGCAAATTGCGTTGAAGAATAGGCATCAGATAAGATAAGGAAGAGGTTGGCATACAAAAATTGCAATGGCCAGCTCGTAGCCCAGACTTAAACCCAATTGAGCATGTCTGGGACATGCTCAAAAGAAAGATAAAGTCCAGCTCCAACCCGCCGGAAACTCTAAACCAGCTCCGTACTGCAGCGCTGGCCGCTTGGCGCAGTATACTGCAAGTTGATGTCCGAAACATCATCCAAAGTATGCCAGATCGAATGCAGGCAGTTATCAGGGCTAGAGGAGGAAACACCCGATATTAAAACGTACAGACAATAACGAAAAAGACCTTATTTTTTATTTTGTAGTGTTTTTAAATTTATAGTGAAAAATTTCTAATTTCAGTGAAAGTGCGTGATTTTAAAAACTGATTTATTGGTGAGGTAATCTTTTAATTTCTAAGTCCTTAAAGCATAAGAGACACGTATTAAAGCCACTTACCCTTAATTTATTGTCATAAATGCAAATAATCAGGAAAATCACGAGTGGCCAAGTTTCCGTGCCGGTGAGTGTATTTAAGCTGATTTCCGCTATTAAACCTACAAAATTGAAATGAAATGTTTTGTATTTACAGGCATAGAAAACGCCCTATTTTTTATTCAACAGCAAGAAATTGATCATTGATACTACAAACAAATGAAAGTGTAAATTATCGAATTGTGTGCTATGACGTTGCTGCAATCACTAGTTACATGTGTCAAAAAACTGTTAACCTAGTGAACAGAGTGTAGACATTGGAATCCACGGGTACGTTTTCTGATTCGTTTGTTTACATTCTCAAAATAAACTTATGGAACAGACTATAGATAATATTAATGTAACACAAACTCTTGTCTATTGCATTGTTAAATTGTGCGTCAACTTAGTTGTTTTACTAAAGTTATATTGCTGACCTTACTACACCTTGATTTGCATACAAACATCAATCCCCGCTACACCCTTGAAGGGTTGAGTTTTGAAAGAACTTTTTAAGTGCACTTTTATACCCTCTAAGATGCACACCTTTCTTTCATGATTTCACCCTCATGCCGCGTTCACACAGTGGTATCGCCCAAACCTACGAGCTTATGAGTTCTAACCCAGACTTTGTGTATTTCATTTCATCAACACTGCTCTCAAAACGGTGAAGGAAAACATCATGAAGGACCATGCGGCATGACCTAGAACCAAAAAAATTGAAGGAATTTGACATCCACCAACCCGTATTGGGCCCACGTGGTAGATTACAGCCCACTCTCTCTCGAAGAGAGATGTCCTGTGTCCCAGCAGTGGAATAGTATAGGCCAATGATTGCTTGCTTTTGCTGCTTTCACACGGCATTGATGAATAATGTAATATTTTTTATTTTTTTATTGTATAATTTCAGGATTCATTGAGATTTCGAAAAAGTTGGGATTGCGTCCGCAATTTACTGTTGAATGACGACACTGAAACATTATTTATGAAAGAAAATGTATGTGTTTCCATAGGACATAGTGAATTAGAAAGTGTTTTTTGACAACGTAAAGTAAGACCCCGGTGCAATCATTTTCATGGTAGCTGCCACTGCGGTCGTTATGTGGTTAAGGCTTTAAAAGATCGCCCTGAGCGATAAGACCGCCCATTGTGTCACACTTGTAAAATTTCTACATTTATATCTATAACTAGCGACCCGCCCCGGCTTCGCACGGGTGCAATGCTGATCACTATCACTACATAATTTATAAAACAAAGTCGCTTCCCGCTGTCTGTCTGTCTCTATGTATGCTTAGAACTTTAAAACAGATTTTGATGCGGTTTTTTTTTAATAGATAGAGTGATTCAAGAGGAAGGTTTATATGCATATAATACATGCATAATATATTAGAGAAACACTGATAATTTTAGAGCCATTATTTCTCTTAAAAAGTATAGAATAAAAAATGTTTATTGTGAGTTATCCCTAAGAGATAGACATATGCCATCGCGGACTTTTTTATAGACCTTTTTAAGGTGTACAATACTGTAGTACATTATTTTGATCTATCTCGTAGGGTTAAGCCAGCGTTTGCAATGTAAGCGCAAAAAAAATGTGTTTATTTACGACATCACATTAGAAACCTCTAAAATGTACAGTGTTTCTCTACTATATTATGCATGTATTATACATATACACCTTCCTCTTGAATTACTCTATCTATTAAAAAAAACCGCATCAAAATCCGTTGCGTAGTTTTAAAGATCAAAGCATACATAGGGACAGACAGCGGGAAGCGACTTTGTTTTATACTATGTAGTGATTCTCTTTTAGGAAACCGTAGCTTTAGTCAGTTAGTCATGGAATTGTTTTATATCTATGTAAGTATAGATAGATATTATAAAGTTCAATTTGTCAGAGCAATTACTGTGGTATAGAGTTCTTTTGATGAAGCGAGATACGTCATTTCCAATGGTGCTGTTGTAGTAATATAATGTAATTCATTAATTGACCGACTCATTGGTCTACGTGCTACTGCCGGTTCCCAGCTTATGTATTTATAGTGTTGCGCGGTTTTTTTCTGATGGTAAATTCTAATAAGCATGACTTTGCTTTAAATATTAATATGAGAATGTAGTTTTCCTACAGCTGGGAAAAAGCCCATGCTCCTTTCGTAGAGAAAATGAACGGACAAGTTTTGTAACGCTTGCTCAATTCGTTTTGGGATTTGAACCTAGTGAATAAAAAGAAAAAAGAAAAACGCTTTTCTAGAAAACTTTTAACCTATTCCAATTTCTGTAGGCATAATACATATTATACTATTTCATGAAAAACATTACCAACATTGGTGAAATAAATGTAGACTTTCTTATACATATACACCGATGTTTTGCAGTTACTATAAATCAATCGCTAAGCGGAATTGGTTTCAATAACACACTATCAAGTGCGAGACGAACGACGGCAAATAGGTATTATGTATATTTATAAATACTATACATATTATCGCATCATCATCTGCATGCATTTTCCCAACTATATTGGGGCCGGCTTTCAGTCAAACCGGGTGCAGCTGAATAGTGAATACCAGTATTTTACATGGAGCAACTGCCTAAATGACCTCCACAACTCAATTACTGGGTAAAACGATACCCCTTGGTACTGTAGTTGTCACACTTTAGGGCTTCTGACGACCCGTAACGATTGTCAAATATGCAAGAATGATAGCCGGGTGTCTTCGTGCTTTCCGGTCTCGGTATGTAAAGTTGGTCACCCATCTATCTACAGCCCAACCGCGGCAAGCATAGCTTAACCTGATCGTTTGACCCTTGCGACTGTTATAATCTAGCCACGAGCCCCTCTCCACTAAGCATATCATCTATGTATATCAGTCGTTATAGAAAATAGCCTGTTGTTCATGTCGGGCAATTTGACAAAGCAATTACTGAGATATCTATTTGTTCAAGCGAAGTATGTAATGTTCTCCGTTGTTATTGTAAGTAGGTCTTGGTTTAAGGCTCGTACAGACAGGCGCGACGCGACGGCGCGACGCGATTCTGCGATATATTTCCGTAGAACAATTTCTATGGAAACGCGCGCGACAATTCACACAGGGGCGACCTGTCGCGCCGCAACATGGTTGCGCCGCGACTCCAATAGGAACATTTTGTATGGCGACGCGGCGACCTCGCGGCGATATTCGCGCAGCGGCCGCGACACCATACAAAATGTTCCTTTTGTATGGCGAAACGGCGCGATAATATCGCAGAATCGCCCCGTGCCACGTCGCGCCAGTCTGCACGAGCCTTTATTTGTTGTTGAGATACTTCTTCTTTCGACTTTGCAATAAACATAAAATCGCTTTTCCAATGCTACACACCGAGACAAAGCTATATCCCTAATTTACGATAATTTTTGACGTCCCGAGCTTGTTTTCTTTCTTTGATTTTAAGGTATTATATGCACGCCTAGCTATAAGTATTTTATAAATTTATAATTATCATATTTGAGGACTTTTACAATTTCTCAAGTGAAGATATTACCGTGACCGTGCACGGCATCGCGATAACACAGGGAAGTAAAATGTATGGACATATTTGAAGTCGCTTTGAAAGAGGATTGAAGATTTTTATATGGAGTTTGGCCTACCTACGGTGTCCGCATTTTTTTTTTTAATGGCGGCCTCGCATGGAACGTAGGTACTTATATATAAATCAATAGCTGACATCAATGCAAAAATAAAACATACTAGGACCAAAGCCCGTAAAGCGTCACGTTTCCGAGATATTAACGTTAGAAACGTACCGCTTTACGGGGTTTGAGTCAGCTAGCGATTTATATAGGTTTCAAGCGTGGTCACCATTTTGAAAAAAAAAATAAACAAAATGGCGGACACCGTAGGTTCCATATAAAAATCTTCAACCCTCTTTCAAAGCCCTTTCCGTCCACAATAGTCGACAACAGTATAGCGTGAATATATTTCCATACATTTTATGGACGTGGACAGGGACGTCCACGATAATATCGTCACGTTACAAATTATAAAAACCAACACTGTTTGTCTTTTACACATAATAATGAGGGTTATAAACCAATACAAATAGAGTGCTAGTTCATCTCTCCTATAACCTAAATTTATAATGCGTTATCACATTCATATCAAATTACGCATAATTGTCCCACAGCCTATTGATCTATAAAAAGGTATGCGTAATCGTCACTGACAATCTGTTGTATTCTTCAATATGCGTTTGTGTGCAATCTCTATCGATTATACTTGTAAACAATCAATATTGACGTCATCATTAACATAGATAAAGAAATAAACCGACACGAACGATACAAAATTAGGCCAATACAATCATTATCATTTCAGCCGAAAGTAGTCCATCGCCGCCACATGGACTGGTCCTGTGCTCCTTCCATCCATCGTATTTCCGCGACCTTTATATCTCCAATCTATACAACGTGTAACGGAAGGGGGGTATCAACCCTGAAGGAGGTGAATGTGCTCATGAAACTCAACAACTTTCCCCAAAGAACATAGGTCGAAATATGAAAAAAAAATTTGGCCCTCCCTTACAAAACTGACTACCAGCTGATTGATTTACTATGGGAGGGCCAAATTTTTTTTTCCTATTTCGACCTATGTTCTTTGGGGAAAGTTGTTGAGTTTCATGAGCACATTCACCTCCTTCAGGGTTGATACCCCCCTTCCGTTACACGCTGTATACAAGGTGTATCTTAAATAACGCATAACCTCTTAAGGGGTCATTGTACTGATCATTATGAACAACTTTTACTACGGGACTAATCCTGAAATCGCGAAAAAAAAAATCAGCTGTACTCTACATTCGCATAACTCGTCAAATGATGTTCATAATGATGAGTACAATGACCTCTTATGAGGTTGTGCGTTATTTAAGTTACAGCTTGTATATCAAATTCAAAGTACTGACTGACTGATATATCAACGCACAGCCTAAACCGCTGGTCCTAGAGACGTGAAATTTGGAGGGAGTGTTCTTTGTGAAGAGTAGGTATCTACTAAGAAAGGGTTTTTTCGAAATTCCACCCCTAAGAGGGTGAATGGGGGCAGGGTGACATTTCACGCGGACGAAATCGCGGACAGAGGCTAGTTAAGTATAAGACTTTATTCTTATTACAAAGTAGTATCTTTGTAATAAGAATAAAGTTATTAAATTGGTCGAAAATGTGATTCTTCCTACGATACCAGTTTCGCTAGTTATTTTAATTTTAACTTGTAGTACTGACGATCACACAGTACACCACTATCTACCTAAACAAAATAACACAATAGCTCACACATAATATACACAACACGCAATCACGCAATCACGCAATCTTCCCTGGAGGGTTATAAGGCAGAAGTGTCCCTATAGTACACCCACATTTCACAAATTTATGTTTTAAGTTTCACGTAATGGGGTAATAACACATAACCAATACTAAGTTGCCACTAACCTGTAAAACAAACTTCTGATCGATATGCTTCTTGGCGATGTTGGGCTGGAAGTCTGGCGACTCCAGCAACCGTAGGAACAGTTCGTAGACCAGCTGTAGGTGAGGCCAGGCCGCTTCTAGCGTGGGCTCGTCTTCCTCGGGGTCAAACTCCGCGCCATTCGGGTTTGAGGAGGGCGGTAGTGTCCGGAAAAGGTTTATCGCGAACTGTGGACAGTAGAGAAAGGATAAGTTAATGTTTATGTGACATGATCATTTATATCTGTTTTTTTTTATGGTGTACATATTAAAGAGAACCAGGGGACAGAGGAGGGGGAAAAGGGAATATATACAACGTGTAACGTTAAATGCGCAAAACCTGAAAATAGTTTGATCAGAATAACGAGCACAATTAATTGAACCACTTTTTAATATAGGTCACATTTTTCAAAAAATCTTCATTAAAAACGTTGCCGTGTCTACTTATTAATATGTCAAGCAAGCCAAGGTCAGGGCGGCGCAGCGGCCCGGTGACAACTCCTCCTTCGGTAAAGCGTCGTCGCAGACGCAAGAAACGATCAGAATGGCCAGTAAAACTAAAAAAGCACATAAAACATTTACAATTTTTTTAATGACTTATTTTCTCTCTGAGATAGGTCAATTGAATTAAAAATCAGTTGGGGTATGTGAGGTTTTGCGCATTTAACGTTTCAATTTCTATCTATTTTTATCTGATATTTTGCATCGAATTGCAACTTTGAATTGCTCTCCTTTGAAGTACGTGATTTGCAGTTTCGATAGTGTTTGTTGCGGCAGTCGATCTGGGTAACACGATACCCCTTGGTGCGACTGATACAACCCGCAACAAAATTAACTAGAAAAGAAATTTAGACAAGTAGGAAATTGTAATAGTTTCCGGTTCTTTTTGCATTTGATACATTTTCTTGCGAAACAATCTGAATGACTTTCAAGCAATCTAAACCGACCTTCAGTAAATTCACATACCAATATTAATATCACGGCGATCATAATGTCAAACAGGCGACAGCAATAACATCGGAACGTGACAGGCCAAATGTCCCCATCCGCAGTTGACGCACCATTAATAACGAAAAAATAAGAAATTATAATGTCGATACAATTATGGCAATTTCTTTATAATACAATTTAACGGATAAATATAAGGAAACCGTTTTTCCAATGGAAAATCTAATCTCTCTACCGAACTACTCGGATTTGATTTTTTTTTTTTTCATTCAATAACTCAATTTTTGAGGAACGTTTATAAGCTTTTTTAAATCACTCTAAAACCTTAGGAGCCGAGCAAAACAAAGCAATGTAACTTAAATAACGCACAACCTCATAAGGGGTCATTACACTCATCATTATGAACAACTTTCACTATGGGACCAAGCTTGAAATCGCGAAAAAAAAAAACAGCTATCCCTACATTTATTATGTTCGCATAACTCGTCAAAATGTAGGCAACAGCTGATTTTTTTTTCGCGATTTCAGTTTCGGTCCCATAGTAAAAGTTGTTCATAATGACGAGTACAATGACCCCTTATGAGGTTGTGCATTATTTAAGTTACAGCTTGTATATCAATTGATATTTATAGGCAAAACTAGAAATTTTGCAGATTCTTAGTTTACCCACCCTAACAACACTTGACAAAAACTAGTTTAACGTGGCACACTAAAATAAAAAACTATAATCAGCCACTAAAAATAATGTTATAGGTAATTTTTATTTGTGTTGATAAGTAACTTTTACTATGGGGACGGGCTGCAGATATCGAGTCTATTTTTATTCTGCAGAAAAGAGCCATCAGAGCAATATATGGCCTCCGCAGGCGCGATTCTCTAAGGGAACTGTTTAAGGATATTAATATCATGACGGTACCTTGTCAATACATCTATGAAAACATCATGTACGTAAGGAAAAATCTAAATCTTTTCACTAAAAGAGGTGACAGACACACCTATAGGACCAGAAATAGGGACCAATTAGTTCAACCAGGCTTCAGACTGGCTAAAGTAGACTCATCCTTCATGGGGTACTGTTTAAAATGCTACAATAAAATACCTCCCCACATACTCCAACTCAACGAAACTAAATTCAAATCTTATATAAAACGCACACTATGCAGCCAAGCATATTATAAGTTGGGGGATTACATCGCTGACAAAAATGCTTGGTTCACCGCTGGTCCTGCTCCACAAGGGCGCATAAACTAATTAATTAGCATTCGAAAATAAAGTTGTGAGCTGCTGAAGATTGAAAAAACTATCTTTGTATTGTATAAATTCAATCTCTTAATATTGTATAATTGCATAACACACGTGTGAGCACTATGCAACTAAACTATAAAGCTACCATTTACTGGGTACGTCTTTCATTGACTTGAATGTGCCCTGGCGGCTGAGGGTATGTCATGCTCACTCAAATGTCTCGCTGGTGGTGGCGTGTGTGTTGGATCATTGAGTTCCCTTCAAAATGGTTGAGCTAAATGGTGCTGATCCATACGTCATGTTCGTGAACGGGCGCCGCCAGTAGGGACTGGTCATCTCTTAGCTGCCACGGCTTATTTTAATTTTAATCTAAGTATTTTCATTTCTGAATTGTTATTTTTTTTTGTTTTTGTTTTTATCTTTTTTAGTACGGGCGCTTTTAACGTGCACGTCTTTCCACATCGTTCTCACATGTATTATTTCAACTTGAATGATGTAACCAAAATTTTGTAACGATTTTTATGATTTAAAAGAGTGTCCGTGGAGTTTCTTGCCCGTTCTTCTCCACAGGTACCTACTACGCTTTGGAATGGGCAACTAGCTTCATCTTTCTGACTGACCGACCCCTTGACAATTCAAAAGTGCCTGTAATTGGTTTACTTGAAATAAATGCTTTGAGTTTGAGTTTGAGTTTGAGTTTAAGAATGATTATTAATTTTATTATTCATCAAAGATTATTTGTCGACCACTTTTATCATCACAACCTCAAATAAATCTCTAGGTCATAATGCATCCTCAGACCTCTTCATTGTCAATTCATACACAATTTGTCAATAGGCAATCAAAACTCATTCAAAACCGGCGCTATTGTCCTTGTCCGTGAATTCAAATGATTACATAAACTAATTGATAGAATACGTATATAACGTATGTAAGAATAGTCTGTACCTAGTACCTACATTATTCTTTGTCTTTTTGGTTAACAAATAATATGGATGTGAACGTGGACGAAGCGACGAAGTTCAGTAGGTTCTGTCTACCTCCACCGTATGTGTAAAAGAATTAATAAACCAGTTTTGAGTTATTTTTACTATATCTTGAATTGCGTACTGAAAATATTAATTTAAAGCAACTTTTGCGGTAACTCTTCTGTTTCACTATACTACCAAGATCGAAGATCTTGGTAGTATAGTGAAACAGATCGAGCCAACCTGCATTTTTTTTTTTAAAAAAACGTCTATGTCTTTTTAAATGGTCGTGAATTCAATTTCGGAACAATGAAAATACCAAAATGGTGGACAGTATGTCGACTTCAAAATTGTACTTTTACTTGGTGTTTTAGACTTTTATACCTTACATGGAAATGCACGGTGGCTCGATTTACGAGTCTGGGAGTGCATATTAGCCCTATACAATATACATAAATAGAATTTGGCCCAGTAGACAACAGAAGACAATCGGAAGTGGGGCTTCATTAGTAATTCCCCAAACGAAAACGAAACCTTGGCCTTCCGAACGTTCGGAGTTTCGGAGGCCTCCACAAATAATAAATGATAGTGACTTTTATGTTTGTGTCCTTGATCTTTTTTTTTTTTTTCTTTATTTATTATTAGGGACTTTTACACGGACGTGTATGCCAGTCCCATCATACCTTATATTAATACATTATCTAACTAAACGTAACCTAGCGAACATAAATACTTTGGAGGCAGCCTCCGAATTAGGTGTCGATAAAAGATGATGAAATACACCTACATCATACATATTTAAGTTTAAATCCTTTAATAATTTTACTCGGTCAGACTGAAATCTGGCACATTCCAACAATAAGTGTACTACATCTTCCGGTGTTCCACATACCTCACAATTTGGTGAGTCGGTATTTTTTCATTAAAAATCCAAACTTATTGAGGGGCATGTGTCCAGATCGCAGTCTGTGCGCGATCACAACCATCTGTCCTTGATCTTATTAGTGAGTATTTAGTATCGCAAATAATAGAAAAGGAAGACCAAAAAAGTGTATACATACAGGTTTCCGAACGGAGAGAAAAACATAAGTAAAGTATGCAATTTTTTTCTAAAATTTTACTTAGTCCGCGGATAAACTAAAAATAGATTTTTGTGAATTTATTATGTAGGTTTTGTAATATCTACAATGGCTTTGTAGTTTTGTAATAACTAGTGATCATAAATATTACATTTTGCATTTCCTAAATAAAAAGAATTGGAAATGTAATTAACTTTTGTTAGAAAAACTAAGCATGTTTTGCAGATAAACATTTCTTTTTTTTTACCAAAAATTTAATGTGCTTGTAACTGTGAAATATTTAGCATTTACTCAATTTGATTTTTACGAATTACATTCAATACTTTTACTATACAAGGCCATCAGTAAAAAATAATAACCATTACAAATACAGCAAAACCTTGTTTGCTTAAACAATAACTTGATTTTTAATTTCGTTTAACTTATCTCTTCCATCTTCCAGTGACATTTTATGTTCCTTTCATTATTTGTTTGAAGACTTAAACAATTTGTTTGTAATCAGCTTCACCGTCTTTAGATTGTGCCCTACCTACCACAAGTCTGTTGAAACTATTTTAATTAAAACTTCCACTACAATACTAGCACTTGCAGATAATAATTAATATCACCCGCGACACTGACACACATTTCTGTGACAAACGGACGAAACAGAAAAATCTGCCTAGCCTATTTTCCCAACTATGTATGTGTCTCCAGTCCAACCGGCTTCCAGTCTAACCGGATACAACTGAATACCAGTATTTTACATAGAGTGACTCTATCTGATCTCCACAACCCAGTTACTGGGTAAGGGCCCTTACCCACGGCAAGATCCCAGTTACGGCCGGATACTGCAAACTGGATGCTTGTGTGAATATGTATATTTAAACACGTACACTACTAAACGGCATCCTGCAAAAAATCGTACCTGCAAAAAAACGGGATCTTGCCGTGGAAAAGGGCCCTAACACGATATCTCTTGGTAAACTGGTTGGATTAGTTGTCAGATTTTTGGGCTTCTGCCTACCCGTAACTACTGTCAAAGATCTAGGAATGGTGGAGTTTCTTCATAGGACACTACTAATTAGAACCATGTACCTAGCTTCTGATTGACATGCAAAAGTGTTTGTGAAAACCTACTTACAGAAAATAAATCATTGATTATTTATCAATAAAATATTTTGATTTTGAATGACAGCCTGGACCAACGGCTTAACGTGCTTTTCAAGACACATAGGGGTCACCCATCTACGAACCGACTGCGGCTAGCGTAGTTTAACCTTCGATCGAGCTGCTTTTATTCCTGATAATACAGAATAAAACCGATATTCGTTTCTTTTACCTCGGACAAACGTAGTTAACCCCAAAAAGTTCCGCAAACAATTTTTCTTTTGTTCAATTCAATCAATACATTTAAGCGTGAAAAATATCGGATACTTTTCAAACAAAAATGTAGGGTAGTTAAAGAAAAGTTGAAAGTAAATGAATGTAGCTATTCCGAGGGCGGTCGGGACATTCTTGGTCTTTGAAAACAATTCGTGTTTCATGAAGCGGAAGCGCAAGGGATTCACAATGCTCGTTGTTGCGTGATTTACTCGAAATTAAGGAGTTTCTATTGAACATTCATATTTCTTGGTTATAATTATGCTCAGATTGGCATAAACAAAGAGAGCCCTATGCTTAGGCATACCCTGGTAAATAATACGGGCCGAAAATACGCCGAAAACAGGCCGAGATAGTGAACAAAACACCAAAAACAGCTGTTTTCCAGGTATTTTTTACCAGGGACTCCAAAAATACGGCGAAATGAGGCCGAAATCACACCGAAAATCATTTTTACCCGGGTAGGCCCAGCAGTGGGTGGGGTCGGGCTGTGGACGATGACGATGATGAAATTTTAGATATCGTTTCTTCAGTCGCGACGATATATCTGACCTTTTGAACGACTGTAGTTTCTAGCTTCCACACTCTAGTTTTCCACTGGTTTGTGAATACAAGGTAAAATTATAATTCTAGGAATTCATAACCATCGTGTGACGTCCAGTGAAGGATGCCGTAGAATACAGGTTAAAATTAAATTAGCTAGAGAAACTCCGTAGACGTGATGGGTATACAACGTGTAACGGAAGGGGGGTATCAACCCTGAAGGAGGTGAATGTGCTCATGAAACTCAACAACTTTCCCCAAAGAACATAGGTCGAAATATGAAAAAAAAATTTGGCCCTCCCTTACAAAACTGACTACCAGCTGATTGATTTACTATGGGAGGGCCAAATTTTTTTTTCATATTTCGACCTATGTTCTTTGGGGAAAGTTGTTGAGTTTCATGAGCACATTCACCTCCTTCAGGGTTGATACCCCCTTTCCGTTACACGCTGTATACACGAAAAAATAAAAAAGATTTGATGATTTTTTTGGGGATCAATTCCCGCTGGAAGTTTTGTTGAAGTTTAGTTGACTGAAGTGTGAGTTGAAAAAATTATCTGTTTTATCGTGTTGAGATATCCATAGCAAAAAAAAAAAACATCATCAAATTAATTTATTTTTTGTTTTATAATGTTAACATATCGATACCCATCACTTCTGCAGAGTTTTTGTAGCTAATTTAATTTGACCCTGTATATGAACAGCTATTCCCTATTCCATCCTCAAACTTTGAACAGAACAACTATATTTTTTCATAATATAGTGGGAACACTTTTAATCTAAATCCTCAGATTAAAAAAATATTCCTTGCAAGGAACCCCTACAATGTCTGAAGAGTCTTATCTTTGCCACTACCATAGATATCCGGCCACTACGGAGCCAATCTCGAATCTTGCCGTGCAAGCTAAAGAGCTAGCACGGCTTATCAGTCTCAAAGGCGTTATAGGCACTGAGGAAAGTAGGGATGTACTGACTTTGTTAAGCCTTCAAGAGCTGATTGAACATTTTAAAGGAGGTGCTTCATTCAATCTAGGATTTTATCGCAGCAGAACTTGTATTAGTAGTATCTTCCTTTTAACCGACGAAAAAACGGAGGAGGTTCTCAAACTCAAGTCCACGCATATACAACGTGTAACGTTAAATGCGCAAAACCTGAAAATAGTTTGATCAGAATGACGAGCAGAATCTATTGAACCACTTTTTAATATAGGTCATAATTTTCAAAAAATCTTCATTAAAAACGTTGCCGTGTCTATTTATTAATAGGTCAAGCAAGCCAATGTGAGCGCGGCGCAGCGCCCCGGTGACGACTCCTCCCTCGGTAAAGCGTCGTCGCAGACGTAAGAAACGATCAGAATGGCCAGTAAAACTAAAACAGCACATAAAACCTTTGCAATTTTTAATGCCTTATTTTCTCTCTGAAATAGGTCATTTGAATTAAAAATCAGTTGGGGTGTCTGAGGTTTTGCGCATTTAACGTTACACGTTGTATATAGCTCATCCAATAGAACAATGGCGTAATTACGTTTTAGCTATTTTTCAGGAGAACGTTTTAAAAGTTTGAAATTGAAAATATGATTTTCCAATGATTATGCTAAAATATTTAATATTTTTATGTATGTTACTTTAATATCAATAATAATTTGTAATAATTTCATGAGAAAACTCAAGAAAACATTTTCGTAATTACGTCGTTGTTCTATTGGATGAGCGATATGTATTTATTTTTATGTATGACCACGCATAACTTTTTACAGTGTAGTCCTATTTTGATAATTCTTTTTTTTTTCTAACTAGATGTTAATGCCTTGTCTTGCTGTAGAAAAACATCATTAACATCATTTTATTGGTCTACAATAAACAAGCAACATTGATTCAACTGTCTACGTTAGTAATTTTCTGTACATGTCTAAAGGCTGATTTTTCAAACGACGAATTTTATCCGAGGAATAATTTTGAATTTTTGACAGTTCTTCCATACAAAATTTGTCAGACGTCAATTTTATTCTACAAATAACAATTATCTGTCGATTGAAAAATCAGCGCTAAGTGGAAGAGAACTAGTATTTTGAAACCTCTAAGATGACATTAAACTAGCCCGAACTTTAAAAAGATGGCTTGTCTTTGGGTGGAGTTTATTGCCGGCTCTTCTCCATAGGAAGTGACCAATCCGTGCCCCTAGCTTCTGACGTTTTATAAGTGCCCATGTAGATCTTCCGCCCCAAGGAAATGCATGGTTTTATAAATTAACCATTTAGAAAGAAACGGAGTGAAAAAGATATAGAGCTACAAGCCATGCCCGACGAGATTTCCCATCGGCAAGACGAACTTCAATAGAAACTTTCATCCCCTGTTTAACCCGCCTCTAGGAGATGAATTTTCAAAAATCCTTCCTTAGGCCTGATTTTCGTTATATAAGGAACTCTTGTGTAAAATTTCATGCCTCTATACCCAGATGTTCAGGAAGTGCGTTATCAATCAGTGAGTTTAAGATTTTTTTTAATAGATAAATATAAAAACTCACCATATTAACCGCCTCCGGGTATATAAGTTCAGTGATAACACCCCTCTGTGACGTGACGTACTCCACCATCTCGAGGAGTGCTGCTCGCTTGACCTCCTTCCATTTGAGGTCTGACAGGGGCTCGTCGGCGAAGTCGAACAGCAGGCAGCATTGCTGCAGCTTCTGTACGAAGAGCTGTTCACGCTCCGCCGCTGGTGCATCTGGGAACAAATAGCATCGGGTTATTTTTTGCCAGGTTTTTTTGGAATCCTTATTGGAAGCCTATGTCTAACAATGGACGTCTTTCATCTGATAATGATGTCGAAGAGCCATAATATCCACAATATTTTTTTTTTAATACGTTCTCTGGAGTTTCTTAAACTTTTTAAATCAACCTAAGTCAGTACAGATAATAGAAAGAAAATTAAATAAATATTTAGTAATAAGGAAAATCATAAAAGCGCCTTTCCTCTCCCCTACTTATTTAAAGTTTTGCTGTGCGCGACAGGGTCCATAATTGTTTTTATTTATTAATACTTAGCACGTTTATCTGTACACTATGGATTGCAATAAAGATTCATTTAATTGAATTGAATTAAGGTGAGTAATGGTGCAGTTAGCAATGGGTTTCATGTTGACAGTTCAACAACATTCATTGCGTTATTGACGTTGTTGAGCAGACACATTTTTCGAACATGTGTATCAATGGATTAGCAATATGCTTCAAAATTATTCAAATTAGGGTGTGCAGAACGGAGAAAGGAAATAAAAATTGGAATGTTACTGAACAATCCGTTAATGACAGTGTCTATTAAGAAAATATGTTGCACAGTATCACTGAATCTGTTTAGTGTAAACAAGAACCTTACATACATCATTCTTTCTGTATTTATGACCTCAAGAAGTATTTTATAATCGTAGAAGTTTTTGCCAAACCAACGTTTTATACGCAACAAGGCTCGCAATATGCACCTGGTAACGAAAATTCATACGTGAGTTAGATCTCGGTTCGAAGGTAAACATCTGTTGTAACAGGAATAGGTAGTAATATGCGATAAAAGAGAAATAGTTACTTTTAGCTCTGAGTCCTGTCCGTTGAAAGTTTGCCTTGTTTCAAATTCAGAACACATTACTCGCTTGGAGCCAAACTTTGAAGCGTGGAATAATATGCTGTCAAACTGGTTTCAAAGCTTTCGGGAACAACTAAATTAATATTGAACTATGAATGAAGGTGACCTATGTTTACCTAGGAAGTGAGTTACTCCAAATGATTTTATAAGGTTTGGACTTCCGGTACATGAAACCTTTACCGATTTAATTTGCTGTCATATTTAAATAGTAAATGTAATTTATTTCCAAACATAAACGTACACTTTAAATCAATAAGATTTCGACCCCTGAACTAGGACTTCCTGTATGACAGGGGTCGAGGTTTCTCCAGTTACAAGGATCAGCTTGAGAAGGGTTAGACTATATACAATTTACGCTTAGTTCTTACAACAATTATTAAAAGAAAGAAAAAAAAAATATTATTCAACCAGAAAAAAAAAACCAATGCCAACTGATAAGTTTGGTTGCTGTTATTTTGGTCTAGCACCCGGTAGACGTGATAGATTCACTGATCAGAGACTTGAGCAGGGTACCAGGAGCTATAATGTTCTAGCTAGTGTTGTATTGACAATCTATCAACAATCCCTTTATCTTTTATTAACTTTTAGTGACAACCATTTTGGAACCCCGGTTTACATGTTGTGAGAGAGGAATCCAAAAATTGCATCCTTTTCTGATTGGAACGATTTCTGGCACCCCAGTGCCTTCTAAGCCCAATGGAAGCCGAAAATAATGCTATTTAGGTTAAACGGAAAAGGAAGGCGCGCCCTTCACTGGCGGGTCTGACTAAAACATTCTGAGATTTACGACTCAATATTCAAGCAAAAAGGACAATAGTTTAAGCAAAGAGATAGTTCTGCCAACAATTCAGTGCTTCGCTTCGTAATAAATTTGTCACTCGCACCAGACACCCCTCCAAGGGGACCGGTGAGTTATGTCCTAAATGCGTGCCCCACAAAAACAAAAGGGGACATTTTGAATAGCTGCCGAAAACTTGGTGCGTAAGCACTGAGTTCAAGAAAACGATGGTTAAAACATTTAATTTTTTTCGCCCATCGCCCAATTTCGTGGAAGTGTGAAAGCCGCAAATTAGAGGCGGGATCCAGGGAACAGCTTTGTGTTTTTCGCGTAATCTGCGAGTAGTAAAAACGTGGAGTGTGAGGAAATCTTTGCAGAATGCAGAAAAATGAAGAGAAGAATTCGAAATTCATATGAAGTTGACGTGAAAACTTCTTTAAAAAAATGTTTTTCTAGAGAACCCATTGGTTTACGGGGTTAAAAACGAAAGAGAACCACGCGGTTGTTTTCGTAGTGGTAGTATTAATATCTTTGGTTAAATTTTAATGCTGGTTTATCTTAAGAGTTTCCAGGGTCAAACGATATCTGAATGTCAACAGACTTAGGTTGGGCTTAGATAAATATTTAATTATAGTTAGCAGTTCATCCTGGTATAAATGTAAAACTTGTACTTTAACGATGAAACAACCCAGTCATTAAGCTTTGTTTATGTAATTATGTTGGAGAAATTTTACAACCATGAGCTGTAAAAATGCTGTTAAATGCCGCACCTAGGCTTGCATATTTATAAACAAACACGTTTCCTAAATGACAAAAACATTAGCAATATCAAAGTTTTCATGACAGTCTATATACAAGGTGTTCATGATAATGTTAATGAGTGCAAACAGCTCAAGAATAGGCAAATGACCTCGTCGTGCTAATTTCGCTCATTAGCAAAGTTAGCGTCTATAACAAAAAAAGGCCGGTTGGTAGCAATTAGGCAGTTGCCTTTATCGTGAGCTCGAATATCGTTCTGCATGATTTGTCGCTGGATGTAGTGCAGGGCACAAGGACGTCGCAACACATTTCCCATGGCATACATACAGCACGGGGCCGACCGCTGGCCGCCGATGGGTCGATATATTTCTGCGGCGTTTTCGCT